>JAMPIV010011553.1:0-327982 GCA_024509875.1 Oreohelix idahoensis
GGAGCAGAGAGAGGCAGAGAGATAAAACTCCAGTACTACCAACTGCTAGGTGAAAATTCCTGTCTAGTTTTGAGGGATATTTGGGCATTTTAAAATGCTGTTTCAAAATGCAACCTCCCTGGTTTGGAAACACTATCAGAGACTGCTAAATTAACACTAATGCTCAGGAAAAGAATGGGGGTGTGTCCTATCCATCTTAGTCCCATTCAGTATACATTAAAAAAAAAATAATACACCAGACACAAACATGATAAGGATAGATGAAATAACAAGTACATTGCATTAAGTAACAAATAACATATCAGGGTGGAGCAGTGGATTTAAACAACATGAGAGGGGAAAAATGCTGAAATGTAATAAAAAGGAAGAGAACAAAATGAGTGAAAGTAGATGATTCCAATTCTTAGACGAGATGGAAGAATGATGGGTCTGCGGTGGGGGAAACATATGATAACCATGGCAATCACAATAGACAATTGGAAGGATATTTTGGTACACAAATGCTTAGTTTAAAAGTACAGCTTTCTATGCTACAACAGATTACACCATAGGCATATTCATAAAGAACAGAAACGTTTTCCTATCAGCAAAACATGACATCTGTCAGTGATCAAGAGTTGAGTAATTTGTCAACCTAAATGGCTAGAACCAGAACTATCTGGCTTTTCCAGTTAAAAAAAAAAAGATCATGGCATGAATACAGTCTTTCACTTATCCCAAACTTTGCAGGATACAGAACAAACATTCCCACACTTTTACTGAAAATTAAAATGGTTACTTTTAAATATCAAAATCTGACAACTGTATGTTCGATGTTTCAGTGGACACATGGACAACAAAAGGCCGTTCCAAAAAACAACAATACTACCCTCTTTTCCTTCTTCTTGTTGCTAGCATTAAAGGTTGTGGCATCTTATGTTCACAGTGACCAAATATTCTCAGTTCAACTGCACTTATGATATCAGCTAAGACTGGGCATTTATTAAGTTTGTTCTTATTCTTCAGTTTTCAAATCTGTGGTGATTATAAGTGCTTGAAATAAGAATATGTCATCTGAAGTTAAAACTACATTAAAAAATAAAAGTAATAAAGTAGTTTATATCCCACCCCGTTTCCAACATCATCTCATGAACAAATAAAATTATATTTATTGAGAGTACAGATGAAAAAAAAAATATATATAAGAAGGTTTCCAATACAGACTGATGCATCTGTCATGAATTATATTGGGAAAATATTGCTGTGCTGCATACTTATTTTTGGTCCTTTTATTTCAAAAATAATAAAAACGTATTATACTTGCTATATACATTATATGTCCTTAAAAATCTTCAAGTAACATCAAACCACATAATAAAAAAGAGGCTTCTTCATCTTGATAACGTTCCATTTACATTCAGTCCCATTACAGAAACCAACCGTTAAAAAAAAAGTGTTATCTGCTACACACAGCTATTACCTTTAAAAGTCTTCTTAATTACACCAACCCATTAAAAATCCTCTTTAAAAATCCTGAAATCAGTTCATTTCTCTAGGATATGGTCTGACAAATTCAGGAATAAATTATTTATATACAATATCAGGGGACAATTTTCTTCAGATTAGGCTCATATATTTTAGTTTAGAATTCAACCAATCCTGTGTGATCAAGTTCTCATAAACTGACCACTCATAATATTGAATTACAACGTACATAAACAAATGCAGTCTGGCAAGTGCTATATATGTTACATCTGCATAAAGTGAACAATCTGTACGTTAACCCCTAGAAAACTGTCTCCTCTCTCACTAATTATATTACAGCAGGTAGGCATCTGTTAGGTATGTCAAAGCTTTACAAACTGCTGAATGAAAGAAAAAAAAAACAGACAAATTAGAAACAATAAAACATAAAAACATACAAGTCTTTAATCTTGTTTCTACACATGTATCAAAGTATTAAGTATCAGGTTTAGGTTGGTCACATGACTTCACTTCTGTCGTACAAGGTGACTAATATGAGGTTGTGCAAGAGGCTGACAACCTCATCATACAAAACTAATTGCTACACAAACCACTGAAGCAACAACATATGGACACTTGGTGCAGGTTTCCTGCAAGGAGACAGCTGCATTGGTGGCTCTATTGTCCACATGTAGCAAACATGAAAATAATAAATGATGATATGCCTACACTGAACTCTAACAAGATTTTAAACAAGGGATTTACAGATATAGATTATTTATGAAAAAATGCTACACAGATCTGCATTTACCATAACCTGTCAAAAACTTTCAAATATTGCAAATTCTTTAAAAAAAATAAAGGGCTACCTTAAATGCCATAATGCTGCAATATGGGTTCTGCTTCATGCAGAGGTAAAGGAAGATGATACATACATATCATAATCTATAACTTGCTACATTCTCTAATCCATAAAATAAGCAAAGTTATCTCTTCAACTAATTTCTAACAAAACTTAACACAACTTCTACAATCTGGGGTCACCAAAATGTTTGTGTAAGAAGGCACCATATCATATAGAAACAAACGTAATTAAACACATTTTTCGTCAAATATATTAAATAAAACATGATTGAAGGAACACAAGCAATTCATCTGAGTGTTAATAACTGGTTTTACTACAGCACTATAAAATGAAGTTTTGAGTCTGTCAGATTATCAAGAAATGGACTAAGTACAATGACTCTAGCTTTTATAACTAATAAACTATCTGTGTATGACAAACCATGTTAACTCTGACTGTGAAACAATGTGTATGAATTAATAGTGATCACTTGCCAATAGGATGTTCCAGAAAATAATGCACTGGAATAATTTAAAAAGAATATACTAGAAGACAACAGAAAGGTGGTTTGGATGTATCATGACAATTAAACATGATCAACCAGCAGTACAGGCATACAACACCAGTAAATGTGACTAGGTAACGAGGAGGACACAGGGGGAAAATGAATGAAGGGATGGCAGAATCCTGAAAAAAAAAAAAGACAAAACATCTGAACTCATCCCCTGCATTGGATTTGAAACTGACAAACATTCCTACAAGATTCTATACAGCAGTAACCACAGAACCACTGGGTTTCTGGCACAATGGCAGACTCATTGTCACAATCAATTTCATATTAAGAAAGACAAGACAAAAAAAAAAAAAAAGAAAAGAAACATCTAAATAATACTGCCCTGTGTAGTTCGGGGAGTGTGTGTGTGTGTGTGTGTGTGTGTGTGTGTGTGTCCAGCAGTAGACAAACGAAAGAAAAGGACTAGTTCATCCGCAGACATATCGTAAGTGGCAACTACTATAAGGCTGTGCATCATCATCATCATTTACCCTTTCACTCCTTATGGAGCATGGTACCACCATTGCAGCTGGTCCCCTTACAGGAAAGCCTGCACCAAGCACTCATGTGCTGTGGCAGTTGTTGTTGTTTCTGTGACAATATGTTTGACATGATGAGGTTGGCAGCTCATGTCAAACATTCTACAACATAAACCATGACTACAACAGCACATGAGTGCTTTAATGTAGGTTTCCTGTAAGGGGACAAGCTGCCATGGTGGTTCCATGCTCCATTAGGAGAGACAGAAGATAAGAAATCATATTTAGATAAAGGACAACTCATTTTTTTTACTTATAGAGGCATGCCCCACTTTGAGACGACTCGATTTCCGACGCACTGCTCATACGACGGTTTTAAATTGTGACTTTACCCTGAGTATTCGACAGCTGCCTTGCTGATATGATGGTTTAGTGACATGACGTCGCTGGCTTCCTGCTGGAGGGTTTGTTTACAAACATGGTACTCGCTGCATTTCTGTATTACAATCTGTGATTTAGTGAATTATAAACTGTTTATAACTATTATTTTCTGTTATTTTTTTCAATAAAATAAATTAATAATGGCAGATAAAAGTGATAAAAGAAGTTGTACAGCAATTGCGTTAGATACACAATTTCCAATTAATAATTTAGTGATGAAGGTGTATTAAAAGTGAAATAGGCTGAAGTCTAAACTTATCTCACACTACTGTTGTTACTGTCGTTAAAAACAAATTTTAAGACTACAGTATAGCAAAATTGCATGCATTCAGTATTTACTTTAATTATAAATGCTTTATTTACGTCATTTATGTACATATGTGATGATTGCAGTACAGTACATGCACCGACAACTGAAAAAAAGGCAATGATTCGCTTTACGACAACAGTTTGGAACCTAACATGTCAGATTAGCGGGGTATGTCTGTATAAGGAATCACTGCAGAGTGAAAAGATAACCACTATCTCATCTATAAGCTGCCATGCCCCAGTTTCCAAGTTCTTGTTTCAAAGAAGAGAAGAAGATGTCATATTTAGATAAACAACGACTCAGTTTTTTTTACTTATGTAAAGAATCACTGAAGAGTGAAAAGATAACCACTATCTCATTGACAAGTTGTCATGCTCCAGTTTCCAAGTTCTTTTTTCAAAGAAGCACATTATCTTAAACTTATCATTTTCTCATCTGATGATATGAATCACGTGTTGGTATGGAAAAAAATATATATGATAAAAACAAAATACTGAATGGCTAGGAACCTGAGTCAAGCTGAAATAATGTTACCAGACTACATTATGAAAAATTGTCACTGATACCATAACCTGTTTTATGTCAGACTATCTGCAATTAGATTAACACATCAACCAAACAGAAAACTTTTCCTGCATAATGTGAGGAAACTCTGCTACCAAGTTTGTAAAATAAATTACACTACTTTATGGAAGTACAAAAGTAGTAGATATTTGCATGAGGGTTTAAAAAAAAAAAAAAAAACAGCTTGAAACACTGAGCTATCACAGAAATTTGCGCTGAGAAGATAGTGCATAGTTTGTGCATAATATGGTTGATACTACTGGCATAGTTCAGACAATAGGTAAACATATATTTTGATTATAAAACTTGTCTTTGATCTCAACAAAAATAACTTAACAATCAAGCACAACTACACAAGTCAAACATTCTTACTTCCACTTTATAAGGCTTTTCAAAAGTAGTAGTGCGATGAATTTACATGACTTCATGAATGTTTTGTTAATGTGATTTTGCTGATTAATATGTATGTTTTCAATGAATGCAATTTTACTGATGATTGTCTATTTTTAGTGTAAATTTTATTGTTGCTGACCTCATTTTTTAAAAGTATGTTAGTTTTATTTATTTAATACCTGTTTGTTTATTTATTTATTTATACATATATATATATATATATACATAATTTTACTGCTTATTTTATAGGCTTTTTCATATGTGTATGAAATTTTAATACTGATTTTATGCACATACTTAGTGTGTGCAATTTTAAAGATGATTTCATATATATTTTTTGGTCTGTATGAATTTATTTGTGACTTTTTTTGTGTCTGTCATTTTGCTAACAACTTTTGTTATGTTTTTAATGCATGTATTATATATGATAGCCTTTTTTGTGTCTGTCATTTTGCTAACAACTTTTGTTATGTTTTTAATGCATGTATTATATATGATAGCTCACATGCAGTTCCAAAAGAGCCAAAGAAAGAACAGGGATGCTCCTCCCTCAGACATGTCCTAACAGGCAACTAATATGAGGTTTGTGCATGCGGCTGGCAACCTCAACTCATCATGTCAAACAGACTGCTACATAAACCACCACTACAAGAGCACATAAACTGATTGAAGCAGGCTTCCTGCAAAAGGGGGGGGGGGGATTGCAGCTGCAATCGTGGCTCCATGCTCCATAAGAAGCAAAAAGGGTAATGATTATGAAGATAATAATATATGACACGTACAAAAGTCTAGCTTCAGAATCTGAACCATACAAAGTGAAAACAAGATCCCAAAGTCAAAACCAAATTTTCCATTCATAAATTTCTCTTATCTCCTCTTATTAGCAGTTATATGAATCTCCTTTCTTTCCACAATTGTATACACATTTTTGCAGTCTTAAATAATCTTGGAAGTTTTTATATTACAAAGTCAAATAAAACATCAAATTAACAAACAAACAAAACATAACCTTGAAATCCATTAAGCATTCTCCAGCATGCACACAAGAACTGAGAAAAATGTACAAAAGCATTTACTTTAATTGTCATAATTAAAATTAAAATAAATTTTCAAAATTATATTAACTATACACAGGAAAATAAAAATAAAAACATCCTGGCATATAAGGTTATTTCTAACAACCAAGGAAGGACACAATTAAAAAACACAACAAAAATAAAACGCAAGAATGAAATGAATGCATCTGTACACATCAGTCCACAAAAGGATTAACTGCACTGACAGTTTAGGGCAACATGAACAAAGTAATTAACTTGGATATTTACAGTACAATATCGTGCTCAGATATTAGGCAATTATGAACATCACCAGTTTCCTTGATTAATTGGCACACAAAAAAAAACAATGTTGTTCCTGGACTAAATAATAATTACTTAATTACTCTGTCTTACTTTCTGTTGCTGTTGTTGATGACAAGGTTAAAAAAAAAAGTTACTTCTGTCCCGAAGTTGAAAATAAAATTATATTAAAACTCACTATTCAAATGCAGGGAATACTGCATCCTCGCATTAATTTTTCCGTACCACAGCTAGCACACTTAGATACAATTTTTTCCCCTGTCTGAACAGTGTGTGTGATGTTATAGTGTATACGTTTCGGACATATAATGTTCATAATGCTCAGTTATAAAGATATATATGGCATAATTAGGGAGTATATCATGTTTCCCCCAAAGATACACTTGCCATTAATTTACAACAGGAATAATGCTAACAGCAGCTGTTAATGTATAATGAAATTACTGCCATGATACGACAGCTATCAGTTACCACATTAGATTGTGCAGTGTTAAACCAGCAAATTACTTCTCTGATCGATGCTTAATTTTGCATCAAATCTTTTTTTCATTAAAAAAAAAATAAACTAAACCAATTTGTTTAATGTTAACCAGCAGTTAGCCTCTTTAAACGATAAGTAATGGGCGTAAAGTCTCTAGCACCAGATTAAACCATTTCTAAGTCTCTCATTACCCTGTTCAACCAATATCAGATTACTTAAGTTTTCTGTTAACCTGTTCAACCAGTACCAGATTATAAGTTTTCTGTTAACTTGTTCAACCAATATCAGATTACTTAAGTTTTCTGTTAACCTGCTCAACCAATGCCAGATTACTTCAGTTTTCTGTTAACCTGTTCAACCAATACCAGATTACTTCAGTTTTCTATTAAGCCATACTAAATCTACCCCAGGTAATCCTGGGGGTCTCTGAAGAAACATAGAAAGAACATGATAACTGCGCTCTCAGACATATCGTACAAGGTGACTAAAATGAGGTTGTGCATGAGGCTGGCAACCTCATCATGTCAAATGAACTGCTAGAAAACCCACCACTGTTAGTGCATGTGAATGATTTGTCCATGATTCCTGCACAAGGGTCAGCTGCAGTGATGGCTCAGAAGAGCGTTTCGTTTCTATTCTTTATCATAGTTATTGGTGGTACCGGCAGAAAGTACTATCTCTGGAACGAGAAGGGGCGAGTGGGCTACGCTATGGCTCCATATGGAGCAAAAAAGAAAATGATGATGATACTAAATCTTTTAGCCAATACTAAAACTCTTAAGCATCATACTAAACAAGCACTAGATCTCTGAAGTGTTTTAAATCAGTCGGAACTCACTTCATCTGCTAAATCATGCTAACCTTTGATGAATTAAATCATTCATATTAAAACAAACAGTAGGCCTCTTAGCTCTGGTGAAAACTATTCTTGAAACATTCAGACTGCTGTCCTGCTTTAATAGTTGTTAAACCTCAAGCGCTGCTGTTGTGACACAGCTGTCTGTGAAGGGGGTGGTGGGTAGCCATGAAAGTAGTCGTTAGGCTGCTGCAAGTCTGGTGGTGGTGGTGGTAGAGGCTGTTGATGGTGCTGTAGCTGTCGTCGGGCCATGTGTGGGGAGCTATGGCTTATTGGACCATTAGCTACCATTTGGATATTTGGAGGAAAGAGATCTCTTGGGGAAGATGGAGGCACCTCTGCAAAAAAAAAAGTCAGCGTGTAAAGAGCACATCCCCAACCATCCTGACAATATTAAAATTCTTGTTTATTTTTTTTTTAAATACCTGGAAATCAAACAAATCATAAATGCATAGTTACTAATGGAACAAAAATTATTCTGAGGGGATTTCAAACGCACATTTTGTGAACTAACTGTTCATCCTTAGTATATATAATAAAAAAAAATTATATGCCTGTGTAATGATCACTGAACAAAGAAAAAGGTATGATATTTTTAGTTTTTTTCTTTGCGAAAGAAGATGAGCATGACTTCAGCATTTGAAGAAAAAAAAATGAACCAAGACTTGGTTATGATATCAACTTTTATGTTCTATATTTTTTGCTATTAAACAGTGAATATTTCAACTCTGTGGATATTTGTTTTTACTAGCAGCCAAATCTCAATACTCTGGCATAAACAGGAGCTGACAAAGGACTAAACTTGAGTTTCAGATATTTTAAATATCTCGATGTTACAAAAGCACTGCCTTTATAGAACCGTTGAGTACTAAAAATTTCAAATTCTCAATCAGTATTAAAGATAGAAAAGAAAATGCTTACCAAAAATTGGGGGTGGTTTGTTCGTCCTGCGCATGAGCAACTTGACACTGGGTCCACCATTCTGTATAATCTCTATTGCTTCTGTATGTGTCATATTGTCAGTGTTAAAACCATTGATATCCAGGATCTGGTCCCCTACCCTTAGTCTCCCATCCAGATCAGCTGCCCCGCCCTCAGCTATCCTCAAGACAAACAAAGGCATTGAGTTGAACTCCCGACCTCCTCTGATGGAGAAGCCAAACCCACGTGACCCACGATACAACTCAACTTGGTAAATCTCACCATCATCTGAGCCCTGCAAGGGAAGCAAACAATAACAGACGTGGTTAGACAAAAGAGGTTGATGAGAGGACAGCAGTGGTAACAGAAAAGCTGTGGTTAACAAATGGAAATGATGACAGAAGTGGCTAGAGAACAGAAGTGTTTATAGGAAAAAAAAAAAAAAGTATATATATATATATGGAATATGGAAAAACCACAAATATGTCACACAAAATTAGATCTGAGAAAACTGATTTTATGACGTTGAAACTGTATGGACAAAAGTACATTTAACCTAAGGGCATAAATGTTTTATATTACTATTTTTTAAATAAATTCTGTATCATTTAATAAATAAGTGGGATTTTTAGCCAAAAAAGACACAGTGTATGGGTCTCTAGACTACATGACCTACTTTTTGTAACATAGCCGGTTTTTCAACTGGAATTGTAAATTTTTAGTTTCCTCTAGTTTCTTTGTTTTATTTTGACCTAAAACCATGATACATATCTAAATATTCAAATTTAAAGCATCTTCAAGCAATTGATATAATACACAGCAAAGCAGCACTTTGTTGTGCTAATGTATGTGTTAGCTGCAATCAGAGGTTTTGAAAATTAATAACTCAAGGCAATCAGTGTGTACCTTTTAAGTTTAATACACACAAAACATGTGAAAGGATTATCAATCCGGCCTAAATACACTGAATCAGATATGAAGGAACAACAGGATGAACAGATACATAGTTTATTTCCCCAATAATTAACACAATTATGAAACAATTTCTGGCAGGTATTATTATTCAGAAACTTAAACAATTTGAAACAAAAAATTAATGTTTCACTATCTCCAATCTCAGAACCTGAAATGCAATGTGATATAGAGGTGGAAAAATTAAAAATGAAATAACTATAAAAGGTAAAGGTAAAGGATCCCATTACACGCCTATTGAGACATATTGGGAATACGGTGTTAGGCCCTGCCAACATTATATTTAGAAACTTAAAAAAAGGGAAAAAAATTAACAAGTAATATTTCACATCTTCCATCTGTGAATTTGAGATATATTGTGATACCTGTTAAAACATTAGAAAGAATTAACTATGCCAACATTAAGAATTGCACAAGGAACAGCAGTTATATTGAGAAAAAAATTTAAAAAAAAAGTCTTTTCATTCATCAAATTCTCAATTCATGTTGGACCCAGCAGCAGCACTTAAACATGGGGCAGTCATACAAGGCTTGATCTGCAGGACTAGAAATATTTCAACACTTGCAAATCTTGACATCTGGCAGCTACAATAGGCAAGGGGCCATTGTAGAGTTGGCTGAGACTAGAGTTTGCAAATTTTTTCCTTTCACGCCCTAGCCCTGTGATAATGGCTGATTCTACAGCACAATTCCATGGTCTGAGTGAAGGAGTAGTTGAGGCTTAGCTTGCTGAATCTGCAACACTCTTACTGGCCTTGTCCGAATAGGACAGATGGTCTTATAGTCTCCATTTACATAATCAAAAAAAGCAAAAATGCTTTCCAGAGTCATGTTAATAACACAAAAAGGTAATGGGTTTTTTCTCTTGCTTCTTGAAAGACTTTACGCAAGTCCTCTGGCACTTCTTTACTGGCCTTCATGCTCACATTCCCTGAACATTGTCCAATTTTTATTTTGTTCGGCGCAGTCAACTAAAAAAAGGGAATGTCTGTCACAGGCAGGTCTTCTTCTTGCAATCGCATCTTTGATGTTTACACCGTCAGACGAGTTCTCATGATGAATTCAACTGTTGTTTGAAGTTCCTCTTTAGCTCCATATAGCTTTGAGTTTAGTGTTGAGTCATTGGGCCAGTATATCTTTCTTAACTGGTCATACAGAGGACAATCCTGTAGAACATGCTCAGCAGTTTGTTCGTTTAATCCACATGTGCACAGTGGTGAAGCAGACAATCGTAGCTTGTGCATGTGTTTATTCAGTTTGTTATGCCCTGTCCTGAGGCGAAAAATAGTTATCTGTCCCTGCCGGTCGAGAGTGTGATAGTCGTCTTTGGGTTGGTTCTGTTCTCTTCTGATAGTCTGGATAGCTCTCTTTTTCTCAAAGTATGTGACTTCATTATCTTCTTGTTCACATTCTCCTCCCTTTTTTGCAAATGTATCTGCCTTTTCATTTCCGGGTACACCACAATGAGATGGTACCCACTGAAGTATGGTTCTCTTTTTGGCAGCTACCTTGTTTAGTTCATTTCTCAGATGTGGGAGTTTACCACCCTTGAGAGCTTGCAGGACAGACAGTGCATCTGTGAGGATGACTACCTGGTGGCAGTCAGAGTTGGTGTTATAAATCATATACAGGCAGGTAATTATTGACTAATTGCTGAAGCATGGATCATAAATCATTTGCCCTATTTTTTCCAGTTGTCTCATCATAAGTGTACATGTACACATAATTGTCACGAAGTGGTTTTAATTTTATAGAGTGTGCCTGAATGAAAGCAAGACCCTAGTATGAGAAAGTCTGAGAAGATAGAATTTAGATGGAAAATGACATGCCTGTGGACAGGTGAGACTATTGGCTCAAGAGATAGACCCAGGATTTGAATCTCCCCCTGCCGCTTCGTGACTAAAAAAAATGGCTATAGTCTCCCCACCTCTGACTGCCTTGAAACACAAGGAGATAAGGTGTATAATTTACGACCACAAACACCACTATACAGACAACATAGAGTAAGTATAGTAAAGAATAGAAGCTGATCCAGTAAATAATATATGTATATATTTATTTACATACAAGAAAAACATAAAATGGCATCATACGTCATCAAGTCAGTCGATAGCGTGCACTGTTGCACGGCCTGGAAAACAAGTAACAATTAAATTGAGAGACTTGAGAGACAAAAAAAAAAAAAAACCCCAAATCACATTTGCTCTTTCTGTCACCCTGCTGAGGAACAATAAAAATGGTTAGTGATTTAAACCAAATCTAATTTGGTGGGGCTGTCAACATTTAGCCTCCACTCTCTAACACTAATAAATTTCTACTGTCTTAGTCCTGGTGACTCTTCCTCAACGAACGGCTACACAGCTTTCTACTTGTTAGGCGATAGGCGCCTATAACTACACCACAAGAAATGCTAAAAATAATACTTGGTTTCTCGAACGCAGACTCAGTGTCTATCCGTCCAATGGATACTGAACAGACCCTACTGGTCCTGTCTATTTTTCTCCCTCCTTCTCTATCTTTCTCTCTTGATCTCAGTGTCTCTCTAACACTCGAGGGCTGATGATGCGGCGTCTCCGTTACGCTCTTCTCTTGATTTCTATCAGGACCTAGGTATGGTAACCCTGTCACCTGTTCCTGATTTTGGTGATGACGATGTTCGGATATCAAGCATGAGGGACTTGATTAACTGTAGACAAAACTTCTCTGCTGCTGAATAGCTTCCCTCTTTTAACCCGCTTCGGAGTTAGAGGAAAAAACCACAGCCTTGATTTCAGGCTGTACAAAATGAAACTAGTCTCCCGGCCACCTGCCGTTGCTAGAGACTATAATAGCGATGCTCTCGGCTGTATGATAAATAAACCCTGTTCCAGCTGAAGCATAGGGGCTTCACTGCCAGAGACCCTAGGGTAATTTTCTTTTTGCTCCTGACGATACTCGAGTACTCTGACCCTGAGATATGTCTTTTGCCGTGGATAATTTTATTTGACAAAATTATGCTCCCCACTGTTTCCGCCGTGACTCGCTGAAATTAAAAGAAACAGCGACTCATGTACACCCACTCTAAAATCGCTTATCTCTAACATATACGATACCTAAAATAATTCTATACACGTGTCTCGTCAATCTCACTCCTTCTTCTATTCCCCTTCTCTCGTTCTTCACATAATACATGAAATACTATTATCCCACGTGGCACTAAAATCACACTTATCCTCCCCTTCTCTCGTTCTTCTCACAATACATAAAATACCACTATCCCACGTGGCCTCTACATCCCCCCTCCTTCTACTAAAATCGGCCACGTAAAATAAACAATAGCCCAGACCCGTCTGACATGTTACATGGCCGTTACGCATGGCCGATCCCGTGTTCAAACTTGACAAACCTAGGGAAATCCTTTTACCCATTAACACAGGAGTTTCCCCGGCTTACTCCTATTTAAATTAAATCTCGCTATAGGAATAGTTTCCTCCCCTAAGCAGTATAATTCATTTACAACGTAAATCTGAACCCTCTGACAATATTTCTCACATTTTTAAGGCTCAGAAAAATTAACGAACACACCAGGGATTTCCCCATAAATTTACATTAGAAAATATACAGGAATAAATGGTGGTTTTACATAACATCCTACAAATATGGCACACGTGTTTCTCACAACTTCACACACTCCTATCTATTGCCAAAATCATAGAAAGAATAAGCACACTGTTGCATTACGTCGTTCTTCAAAAATATGATAATGGATGGCACTATCGTTTATTTTACAACTGAAAAGTTAATCTTTACCTAAGGGCGAATTTCTGAAAAAACCCACTAATAAGTAAAACGATTAATAAAATAGCTACATACCGATTATCGTTTGTTTTTCCCACGGTGGAGAACGATAATTACGACGTCCTACGGCCAGGCAATAATTTTTCATAGAGACCGAATCCCCGTTTTCTGTCTCAATATATACAAGAGACACCGCCCACGCGGATTTCCCTTCCTACGCAAATCCCGGACCAATGGGAGCGCTAGAAAAATTAATACTATCAACCCACGCAAACCCCGCGTGCTTCCGGCCGCGTGCTTCCGGCCTCGTCATATCGCGTGCCGGAAATGGCGATTATTTTCGTAAACAACGAAATTTACGGGAATCGCGAAAAATCAGAAGAAAGTAAAACTGGCCGAGTGAAAAATAAACCTACCGACCTAAAACGAACCCATTTAAATTACCTTCCCAAAAGTACCGAACACGATATATTCACATGAGAAGAAATAAAATGGTGGAAAAGCGGGCCCGAAAATAGCGATTTCCGTAAACAACGGAAAATCGCGTGATCAGAAGAAAATAAAACTGGTGAAAATTCAAAATAAAAGAACAGGATCGGGCCGGTTGAAAGTCAGAATTACAGTGTAGCGTCACATAAGTCCCCCCTTTCAAGTACGGGAACCGTGCTAACTCAATGAAATCTCTGGGTTTCATACTGGCCCTTATTCCTGTCTACAGAGATGTCTGTGAGCACTCCTTCATCCTTGTTCTCTTCCGGAGCCAGGTGCCGACTTAGGAAATCGGCTCCTACATTATCCTTTCCTGGGATGTATTGCACCGAAAACGAGTACATGCCCAACAATAAAGCTCATCTCATGATTTTAGCATTATTGTGCTTGTTGGCTCCCAAAAACGCCAAAGGAGCGTGGTCACTTTGCACTACAAACGTGACTCCGTATAGGTATTCGTGGTGTTTGCGAATACCAGCCACTAATGCAAGGCACTCTCGTTCTATTGTTGAGTAGTTTCTTTCGGCCGCATTAAGTTTCCTACTGGCATAGGAAACTGGGAACAACAGACCTTGTTGTGATTCGTCGGCTTGTAACAGAGTGGATCCAATTCCGATGGCGCTGGCGTCCACCCTTAACACAAAGGGTTTTGTTAGATCTGGGAGCCGAAGTATTGGCGAACTGGTCAGCAGCTCCTTAAGAGTGGTGTACGCTCTCTCACATTCTGCTGTCCACCGAATTTTTTCCGGTTGACCTTTCCGAGTGAGGTCGGTCAACGGCCCTGTTAAGCTATTAAAATTCGGAATGAATTTTTGGTAATATGCGCACAGGGAGATAAAGGATCTCGTGTCCTTTTTTGTGATGGGGCGAACTGCTTTCCTAATTTTCTCCACGTTTTTGTCCAGCGGCCACATGCATCCGTGAGCGATAGTGTGGCCTAGGAAATCTAGGGTGTCAAAGCCGAGTAGACATTTGCTCGGGCGGGCGGTAAGCCCCGCCTCCTTCAATCTCCTGAGGAGCGAGGCGACAGTTGCTATGTGTTCCTCCTCCGTTTCCGTGGCGATGAGGATATCGTCCATAAAATTATGAATGTGGGGGTTTTGCAACGGCCCTAATAGCTTCCTCATCATTCGTGTGAAGGCACCTGGGGCATTATGTAACCCAAATGGCATGACGTTAAACGTATAGTGCCCTTCACTAGTGCTAAAGGCCAGCATCGGCCTGACGTCCTCTTTCACCGGAATTTGATAATAGCCTTTACTGAGGTCTATTTTCGAGAAGATCTTCGCCTGGCTCAATTTGGAAAACAGTTCCGCAGGGCTGGGGAGGGCTTCCGGTTGAAATTCCGTCACGGTGTTGAGCAATCGATAATCGATGCACAGTCGGGTCTCACCGTTAGGTTTTTGTAATAGGACCACGCTCGAACTGTATGGGGATGTGGTTTCCGAAATGATGCTGGCCGCCAGCAGTTTTTCAATTTCCTCCCGTAATGCAGCAGCTTTGGCGTACGGGACCGGATATATTTTAGTCCGTACTGGGGTGTCGTCTTTCAGTTTCATCTCAAATTCCGAGAGGTGGGTGAGTCCAGGCTTATCCGTTAAAACGTCCGTGTATTGTTGTAATACAGTCCTGAGTTCTCGCGTCGCTCCTTCTGAAAGATTTTCCCCAAATTTTACGTCTCGGTACGACTCTGTTGGGTGTAAGGGGTACTCCCCATAATCCTCTGGGTCGTCCTCTGCCTCAATAGCTACCGCCAAAGCTAACAGGTGGTCTTGAGATGGTGGGGCTCGTTCTAAAAATTTCTTAAGGAGATTCACGTGGTATATCTTCCTTTTTCCCCTGATAGCGATCCTATAGTTGGTGTTAGAGATTTTCTCTAACACCTCGAAAGGCCCCTGCCATCCAATGCGCAGTTTGTTTTCCCCGGTGGGAAGTAACAACAAGACCTTCTCCCCTACCTGGAGCTCTCTTTCCTTGGCCGTCTTGTTGTATCTCTGCGCCTGTTTTGCGCGAGCCTTACGAAGGTTGTCTGAGGCCATTTTCCAACCTAACTGTAGTCGCTTCTGTAGCTCTGCCACATATTTGGAGGCCGACACCGTTGTCTCATCTGCCTTCCGATCTGTGCAGTCGTCACAAAGCTTTGCCGTTGAACACGAGACCATTTCCTCCGGGTTTATAGGGGACTGGTATGATGTGTTGGGCCGAAGAATGTTGAAAAGCAAGGCTTCTGCAACATGTTTCGAGTCGGTGACCGCCAGGGGGATGGCCTCTGCCCACATGGTGCACACATCGACTAATGTCAGGATGAACCTGTTCCGCCGCTTTGTTCTTTCTAATGGGCCTACAATGTCAACCGCCACTCGTTCAAAGGGGGTACCGACGATGGGCATCTCTCCTAACGGGACTGGGGGGGTCCAGTGTTTGGGTGCCACTCTCTGACACTGAGCACACGATTTTACAAATCTTATGATGTCCTGGGTCATTCCCGGCCAGAAATAATGAGCCGCTATTCTATGTATGGTGGCCCCCTGCCCCATATGTCCACTAAATGGAAGCGCATGCCCCATTTCTAAAATCTGCAGCCTATACTTGGCTGGCACTACCAATTGGCTATCCCCTGCTCTTCTCCTCCGTCTCTGCGATAAATCAGCCCGTCCTTCTTGAAGAAATTCCCCTTTTGTTTGGGGTCCTTCGACGTGGGTAATTTCTGAAAACAGGTCTCCAGTGTCGGATCCTGTTGTTGTGCCTCCTGCAGTTCCTGGGGTAACAGATTAGTGGGGGCCTCCTTTTCCCTCTCCTTCTTTGCTTGCTCCCTAGTAACCACTGCGGCCACTACTTCCGGTTCCTTTGGGTCCCCTAGGTACACATACCTACATCCCAAAATGATCTCAAAAAGGGGCCCCTCCATTACAGCCTCCTTGATCGTGCCCCTGACAAATTTGGACACTATCTCTATCTGCGCCACTGGGAGGCGCATTGGAGCATCTCCCTTTAACACCCCACATATCTCCACAAATTCTCCAGTCATCTGTTCGGGCTTCACTAGACGATGGCCCCCGCGACCCTCGCACCTTAAGCCTGTATCATACCACCACCCGGTTTCGATCCCATTTACCGTTACCCTTCCCCCCGTTGAAGGTCGGTCACTCGTAGGTTGAGAATCCTGCTCCTTCTCCAAGTTTCATGGTACAGAAGTTTGTAAACAGCCACTCTCTTCGGGGGGTTTTCCCGGCTTCCCCCTGCTTTCCACTGCGAGTTATAATTATTTCGGCCACCCCACGTCCGACCATATGCGTGTTTGCGGCCGGGGTCCCTCCTTGCCTCATCTCGTTTATTCGGTGGGTTGGGGTCCCTTGCGGAGTTCGAAGCAGGTGGAGGGGGCTCTCGGGTGTTCGGCCCGTTAGTTGGCTTGTCGGGAGAGGTGTTATGTCCTCGGGTTGGCGGGTCAGGGTTTTTTCGTTTCTGGCTCAGTACCTCGGCCTATGCTGTCTGGAACCTTTCAGCGAACATGATAATTTGATCTAGTTGCTGGGCACCCTGCTCTGCCAGATACCGCCTCAAGTCGGGGGACATGTTTGCCTTAACTTGTTCACACAGAACTAACTCCTCCAATCCTTCAAAAGTTTTCGCCAGTCCTGACAGTTCCCTCCAGCGAGTAAGGTAATTTCTCACCCGCTCGGCAAATTGAGCAAAACTCTCTCCCTTCTCCGGCCTGCTCTCCCTGAACATGGTTTGGCATTTGCGGGGTGTCCACTGAAATCTTTGCAATAAAGCGTTTCGCAGTGCCTCAAAGTTGTTCTGGTCATCAAGGAGCATCTCGTTGTAGACTTCATAAGCATGACCTTTGAGCGATTGCGATAATTTCAGACACCAAAGACTCTCGTCCAACCCGTATGCCTTTGCCATTCTTTGAAATTTCTCCAAGAACACGTCAATCTTTTCATTCCCGTTAGGGAACGAGTCAAATGGGAAGCTCATGGCTGCCATCCGGGGTCCTCCGTTTCCTGAGGTGTCTGTTGCTCCTGCTCCGGGTGAATCTCCATTAGCTGAACTGCCCTCCGAAGCTCGGTACTGCAGTTCCAGAGAACGCAGGGCAAGTTCATGCTGTCTCTCTGCTGCCTTCTCCTTCTCCTGGGCTTCCATTTTTCGAAGTTCCATCTCAGCCTGTCTCTCCGCTGCTTCCGTGGCGGCTATCCTTTCCTCTTTTGCTGCTTCTGCGGCGGGTATCTTTGCCGCTGCTCAATTTCTGCGGCGGCTGCCCTGTCCTCTTTCTCTTTCTCTCACTGAATATGCCTATCATTTTCCCTTATCAGGTAGGCCTTAGTCTCCTCCTTATCCATTCCCATGTCCTGAGCAGCCTCTCGCCAGGCAGCTCGTAACTTGGCCATATCCGCCATCTTACCTGTAAACTGCTGTAAGTTCACAAATACAGAGAAATGACAGAAAAGGAAAAGAGAAGGAACAACCTGTTACGTAATATAAAATATTCTGTCCCAAAAATCCGACCTCAGACTAGCACCAAGTCTGAATAATAACCTGAGAAAAATTTAGTTAAGAAGCTACCAAAACTAAATTACCTTCCTGTTAAAGAAAAATATGTCGGTATGCCATCAATTACCTTTATGTCATATACATCAAAATTACCCCAAATCTACTAGACTGCAACCTGTGGAAAAACCTATAACTGGATCAGTTCTAGTAGCTCAAGTCTAGGGGATATTTAAAGAAATTCCATTCTCAGAAAACTTCCTATAGAACCAATCTAAAAATCTAAACAAGATTCCCGAATTGATCCCAACAGAATGATCCACCGGACGATTGCCGCCCACTTGTCACGAAGTGGTTTTAATTTTATAGAGTGTGCCTGAATGAAAGCAAGACCCTAGTATGAGAAAGTCTGAGAAGATAGAATTTAGATGGAAAATGACATGCCTGTGGACAGGTGAGACTATTGGCTCAAGAGATAGACCCAGGATTTGAATCTCCCCCTGCCGCTTCGTGACTAAAAAAAATGGCTATAGTCTCCCCACCTCTGACTGCCTTGAAACACAAGGAGATAAGGTGTATAATTTACGACCACAAACACCACTATACAGACAACATAGAGTAAGTATAGTAAAGAATAGAAGCTGATCCAGTAAATAATATATGTATATATTTATTTACATACAAGAAAAACATAAAATGGCATCATACGTCATCAAGTCAGTCGATAGCGTGCACTGTTGCACGGCCTGGAAAACAAGTAACAATTAAATTGAGAGACTTGAGAGACAAAAAAAAAAAAAACCCCAAATCACATTCGCTCTTTCTGTCACCCTGCTGAGGAACAATAAAAATGGTTAGTGATTTAAACCAAATCTAATTTGGTGGGGCTGTCAACTTTTAGCCTCCACTCTCTAACACTAATAAATTTCTACTGTCTTAGTCCTGGTGACTCTTCCTCAACGAACGGCTACACAGCTTTCTACTTGTTAGGCGATAGGCGCCTATAACTACACCACAAGAAATGCTAAAAATAATACTTGGTTTCTCGAACGCAGACTCAGTGTCTATCCGTCCAATGGATACTGAACAGACCCTACTGGTCCTGTCTATTTTCTCCCTCCTTCTCTATCTTTCTCTCTTGATCTCAGTGTCTCTCTAACACTCGAGGGCTGATGATGCGGCGTCTCCGTTACGCTCTTCTCTTGATTTCTATCAGGACCTAGGTATGGTAACCCTGTCACCTGTTCCTGATTTTGGTGATGACGATGTTCGGATATCAAGCATGAGGGACTTGATTAACTGTAGACAA
This sequence comes from Oreohelix idahoensis, assembly GCA_024509875.1. Lineage (NCBI taxonomy): Eukaryota > Metazoa > Mollusca > Gastropoda > Stylommatophora > Oreohelicidae > Oreohelix > Oreohelix idahoensis. The sequence continues at coordinate 19,679 of JAMPIV010011553.1, forward strand.
AACTTCTCTGCTGCTGAATAGCTTCCCTCTTTTAACCCGCTCCGGAGTTAGAGTAAAAAACCACAGCCTTGATTTCAGGCTGTACAAAATGAAACTAGTCTCCCGGCCACCTGCCGTTGCTAGAGACTATAATAGCGATGCTCTCGGCTGTATGATAAATAAACCCTGTTCCAGCTGAAGCATAGGGGCTTCACTGCCAGAGACCCTAGGGTAATTTTCTTTTTGCTCCTGACGATACTCGAGTACTCTGACCCTGAGATATGTCTTTTGCCGTGGATAATTTTATTTGACAAAATTATGCTCCCCACTGTTTCCGTCGTGACTCGCTGAAATTAAAAGAAAAACTAATCTCAACCATCCTTCTTCTAGCGGGTGGATTTGTGCTGAAGTGGTAACTTGCCACCCTTATCGACACCTGGTGTTAAAGTGTAAGATGTAGGTGTCTTCTCTGATTTAGGATGTTGCTGTGTATGTGGTAGTGGAACAGTTCACAGGGTTATCACACAGGCAACATGACGTGTAGAGTCATAGAAAGGGTAACTTCGTTGTATAAGTTTCTTTCATTTATTGCACGCCACAAAACAGTCATGATACTTATGACATCAACATGGTTAACGAGTTCAGCAAGATGATATGGCACATTGAAAACAATTTCTGTAGTCAGCAATGATAGCTGTTGTATATATGCGTCATAAGACATCACAGTTCAATAGATTCAGAAATTCATCAATCATCGAGTGCTAGTTCGTGAAGCTGTATAAATAATAATAATTTCTATAACTTCTGCAACAGTGTCAGCTACAGATCTTCAATGTTCATAAACAATAATAAATGCTCCCATTCTGATGCTAGCAGATCAGTTGTATACAATAAGTCCGTTCACTGTCTGCACGTGAATAGCATACATGGGCTACAGGTCAGCTCGACCTTTATAATGTTCCTAAGTCTAACCATCTGACTTGGACGTGATCTCTGATATAACGAATCCTGGAACACAGACAACAGTCTTGTTGGTCTAGAGCGACCCATATATATTTAACTAGTTCAGGTATACAGATACTGGTGACTTAATCCTAGTCAAAGTACCTCTCCATTTTGCATCACACAGGCGAGCAAATAGGCGACAAAATGACGAACCTCTAGACGATAGCATAAAGTTCGATACAAGAGGAATTACCTTATTTCGGAAAATCAACCATGAACATATGCCTCCAGGCAGGCTGCATAATACTGGGAAATAGTCTAGTTAGCTAACTAACTCACTAAGACACTGTATTTCCCTCAGAGAATCACAAGACGCAGTTGCGTCTGCTCGCTTCTTAAACCATTTCTAAACTCCCCAACTGGGCGGAACACACAGAACGAACTCCCGGTTTGACATGCGCAGAACGACAATCTCTGAGTTGCCGTTCACAATAAGACGATTCGAAGAACATTCGAGATAAAAGTCTTACACAGTCGCGCCTTTTATGGTCATGAAAAGAAGCGTTAAGAAAGGTTTCAGACATCTACCATAGTTGACTGATACTACCAAATAAGGAGATGTGGTCACGCTTCGTTCAAGAAATTATAGACCGAACGTGTCTCTATACAAGAGAAGGCAACTCCTAACAAATTGTAGTCTCGATAACTCGGATTATGTCCCTTTGACCATAGAAAACATAATACACACTTCAGTCAAAAAAAAAATGATCATACATATGAAAAAATGTTTATACAAACGAAAAATAATAATGATCCGTGCGTAACATTACCGCACCCTCCCTGGAAAAAAAAAAAATGAAACTTTTTTTTTTTTTAAATCCTGGAGCCGGAAAAAAATCTAGGCTCCTAACGCACGTATGATGCGTGGATATATACCTAACAAATTAGCTCAACGCATGGAGCGACACTGAGATCATATCTCAGATCCTTAGAGAAAAAATTTATCTAAGTATACGCTGATATATTCCAGGAAGGTGCCACCAACACACGCCACAATGATGGCAACAACATAATGACAATCAAATTATACTCATACCAATATATGAAATTAAATATATTATGTGTTATCATACAATGTGTTGCAAATAGCGGTGTAATTTACTAATATACCGCACTATATTATTACATTATATAAAGTAACAGTAATTAATAAGTAATACATGTGTTGCTCTTCGGTGACACAAAACATTCAATAGAAGAAGATGTGGACATCATCCGCTCCCAATGTAGGACAGGACTTGATATCCTCAAAGTTCCACAATGGACATAAACTCGCAGACTTCAATGATGTGCTGCGAAAATATCAATAACACAAATCTTAAAGACAACTGGTAAATTTCTTAATACAATCCTGAAAATAATTTATTTAAATGTGGCCGAGTGATCTTTTGGCCCGTATATCACTAACTAAGCCTTCTTAGATAATTACATGGTACAATGTTATAAATTTCCCTCAAAAAAAAAAAAAGTGAGACAAAATCTACTAACATGTCATTATAACATTGGACTGTATATCAGAAAATATATATATATGACAGAAGAATCATGTGGAATCGTGTGGACATCTGGACAGAATGTCTGCCATTACATTATCCGAACCACGGATAGCTCGAACCGAGAAATGAAATGGTTGAAGAGCTATGGCATAACGAGTGGACCTCGAGCTCTTCAAGTTTTTGCTCTGAATAGCAGTAAGCGCTTTCTGGTCGGTTTCCACAATGAAATGTGCGCCTAGAAGAAATCTTTGTAACTTCAGAATAGACCATACCATAGCCAATAACTCACGGTCTAAAACCGAGTAATTCTTTTCTGCAGCGTTTAATTTCCTAGAGATATACATCACCGGATGCAAAGTATCAGAATACTCCTGCATTAGTGCTGCCCCAATCCCTGTTGACGAGGCGTCACTTCGAAGAACAAAAGTCTTCTCAATAGTAGGTAACTTAAGAATAGGTGGAGATGAAAATAGGGCTTTAACCTGGTCCAATGAGGATTGACATTCTTTAGACCAGCGGATCAGATTAGGCGACCCTTTCTTCAATAAAGTAGAAAGCGGTGCCATAATGGAGGACAGATTCGGAATGAATCGTCCGTAGAATTGAATCAAACCTAATAGACTCCTTACTTGTTTCTTCGTCTTAGGGACCGAAATGTTAAGTATTTTTGAAACATTGTGGTCCTCTGTCTTTAAAAGACCATGACCAACCCGATGACCTAGGAAAGAAATCTCGCTAAATCCTATAAAGGCTTTAGAGGGTTTTGCAGTCAAGTTATACTCGCGAAGAGTAGACAGTAATTCGTATAAACCCAAATAATGATCTTCCCAAGAATCACTGAATAGACAGATATCATCTAGGTATGCTATGACATCTGTACGATATGCGAGAATTCGCCGCATCATGCGTACGAATGTAGCAGGGGCGTTCATAAGACCAAAAGGCATGAAATTCCATTGGAATAAACCCCTAGGTGTAGAAAAAGCTGTAAAAGGTTTGGCACGTTCAGTTAGCGGGACTTGCCAATAACCTTTAGACAAATCTAGTTTGGTAAAGAATCTAGAATTAGAAAGTTTATTGAGTAGCTCTTCTAATGAAGGCATAGGTTCAGCATCGAACTTCGTAACTTGGTTCAATTTGCGATAATCTACGCAAATGCGAATGTTATTATCCTTCTTTCGAACAATAACCATAGACGAAGAGTATGCTGAAGTGGATGGTTCAATGATTTCCAAACGTATCATTTCATCCAACTCTTTTTCGACTTGAGACTGGAAATGAATAGGTATTGGATATGGTCTGACTCTGATAGGATTGTGATCAGTTAGCACAATGTCATGTTCTATGACATGTGTGTGTCCCGGGATGTCTGTAAGAACATCCTGAAATGTTTGCAACATCGAAGAAACTTGTCGATGTTCCTCAGCGGAAAGATTTGGAGAAACGGTCACGTTTTTCCAAGATTCCGTAGAATAAAGTGGGACCATAGAAAGAGGAAGATTGACATCAGAAAAAGTAGTTTCCTCATCCTGTATAACTGACAGAGATGAGTACTGACCACGAGTTGCTTGTGAATTGTCCGTAGCCTGGAAAATAGGCTGCAAATAGTCAGGTCTTTCATAAAATTCTGTGAGCATATTTATGTGGAAAGTTTTATGCTTTCCATCAATATCGACAACATAGTCGACATCAGAAATTTTGGAGACTATTGCATATGGACCTTTCCATGCAATTAGAAGTCTGTTCTCCCTTGAAGGAAGTAGAACGAGAGCTTTGTCACCTGGACAAAGTTGTCGTAGACATCTATTCTTATTTGCAAACTGCCTTGCCTTTTCTTTAGCAAATTCTGAAGACGAAGTTGCTAGTTTGCATGCCTCGATGATCTTTTGCCTAAGAGCAATGACGTACTCATAAGAAGATTGAGTCTCATCGCTAATATTATCGGCAGTGATTAGATCGTGAAGTAAAGACATAGGGCCGCGCGGTTGCGCGCCAAAGACAAGTTCAAAAGGGGAAAACCCCGTATGTTCATTGGGGACCTCTCTATACGCAAAGAGAGCCGCGGGTAAGACCCTGTCCCAATCCTGAGGATGATCCTCAGTTATTTTACCAAGTAAAGTTTTCAGAGTCCTATTTAAACGTTCGACCAACCCATTAGACATTGGGTGATAGATACTGCTGAGAGACCTTTTAATGTGTAGCATAGACATTACCTGTGACATAGTGTCTGATATAAGTTGAGTGCCATGGTCTGACAATATTTCTCCGGGAAAACCCAAGCGAGAAAATATCAGCCAAAGAGCGTCTGCGATATCAGCAGTTGAGATGCTCTTGAGAGGTATTGCCTCTGGCCAACGTGTGCACATATCGACACATGTAAGGATAAATTGATGTCCTCTAGCCGACTTAATTCTAAAAGGACCGATAATATCTATTGCCATTTTTTGAAAAGGGCGAATAGGAATGTCAGCAGCCTGGATAGGCGCAGCATGTCGTGGTCCTTTAGATTTGACCTCCTGACATACTTTGCAAGAGCGACAGTACATTCGTATGTCCTTGCTCACAAATGGCCAAAAGAAAGCCGCAAGAACCCTCGACTTTGTACGGGAAAAACCCATATGTCCAGCACATTGCGAGTCATGAGCATGTTGCAATATTTGCAATCTCATGCTCTTAGGCACAAGAATTTGTGAATGAGTGGACGTAGTCGAGTCTTGTACCATACGTACAAGTACGCCGTTCTTCATAGAAATCCAAGATTTCCTATTAGTGTTCTGATTAGGATCACCTTTTTTTGCTAGAATGAAGAATTTTTGTAAAGAAGGATCTTCTTCTTGCAATTTGATAAATGAGTCACGTGTAATAGTCAAGTGACTATCTTGGTCATTTACTTCATCATTATTAGTTAATGAAGTTTGAGGTGGATCCAGAGCATGTGCTCTTGTGACCACCGCATTGGTAGCTTCAATGTTTTGCTCTTCCCAAACAGCAATCTGCTGTGGGGTACATTCCCTAACTCCGTGAATACGACCAATAATAAGGTCCGCAATAGGGTTTGGAAGTAGACACGCGTGGACCTCTCCCGTGAAGAAAGGAGTAGCAATGTGTATTATAGCAGTAGGATACTTTTCTAACGTGCCACCAAATGTGACACATTTGATGACTTTTCCTGTAGCACAGGATGGATCTACAAGAGATTGCCTAACGCCGACAGTAGTACATCCAGAATCAAACAACACTGAGACTGGATTACTATTTACTAGCCCCTTATGTAATATAAGAGAACCTCTCCCATCATGAGCAACATTAGCAGGAAGAGCGGGCAAAGGATGACCACAGCTTAAAGTACTAACGGTTTTCGGATCAAATAAAGTACTGCATTGGATACATTTATTTGCCCTACCAAAATCAAAAGATGAGCATCCGATAGCATTATGGTCTTTATCATTATTAACCTGTTTATCTGCTCCCTGAGATTCTTGTTGAACAGAGTTTGTCTGTTGATATCTTTTTCTCTTATGTTGCGATCTACCGCGACCATTATTGCCTCTGCAATTATCATTAAAGTCCCTACTGTAATTTTTATCCTGGTTTGAGTTCCAGTTTCCATAACTGTCATTACTATCTCTATGTTGTTGAGAACCTCTATTATCTTGGTATTGAGGTCTCTGCATAAAATATTTTCCTCTGTACCGATTACCTTTGTGAAAATTTCTAAAGTTAACCGGAGTAGAATAACGTGTAGTATTAGGTTGTCTCCAGTTCTGGGAAGAAGAATCACCCTGGAATTGATCACTATGGTTCTGGGCATAATTACGATTACTCTTTTTATTGAAATTTTTCTGGCTACCCTGAAATTTACGCATAAAATTTGGGCCATAAGGTGCTGCCGAAGCAACTGGCAGACCTTCTTTCACCTTAGAGTTACTAATGGTTATGTGCGGATGCGCAGTAACATACTGGCTACAGTATTCTTCCATTTCTTTTATGTTTTTAGGCTTACGCTCATGAAGAAAAGATAGAAAAGCTTCATTAACAGAAGACATAACCTTATCTCTAAGTAGTAAATCCATAAGAGCTTCAAATGTATTTTCTGTCTTAGACAACTCAACCCATCGTAAAAAAGTAAGACGGATGCCTGAGATGAATTCAGAGAATTCAACTCCAGTTTCTGGTAACATGGTTTTAAATTTAAGACGATATCCGTCCTCGTTAAGTTGGTACTTCTTTAACAATGCCGCCCTGACAACCTCATAGTTGTTTTTGTCAGGCACATCTACCATACTCACAAAGTCAAAGCATCACCTCTAAGTATCTTGGACAGATGATACACATATAATGTTTTATCTATATTATGCACATTACATGCACTTTCAAATCTATCTAGATAAAATGTTATATCATCGATTGAGGGATTAAATGCTGGTAGATTAAGCTTGAAATCCTTAGCATTAGTCTTATTTGACACCTTATTTGCCTCATTAGCATTACCAGTGTTCAATAACTTTAACTTCTCTAACTCTAAAGCTAAGACTTTTTCATCATGTTCCATTTTTGCTTTTCTCTCATCAGCCTCTCTTTGTAACCTTCTTTCTTCAGCCTCAGCCTGTAACTTTCTTTCTTCAGCCTGGGCCTGTAACTTTTTTCCTTCAGCCTCTATTTCAAGTCTCTTATTTTCAGCTTCTTTTTCAAGTCTCTTATTTTCAGCTTCAGCCTGGGCCTGTAACTTTTTTTCTTCAGCTTCTTTTTCAAGTCTCTTATTTTCAGCTTCAGCCTGAAGCCTCTTCTCTTGAGATTCTGCTTCTCTTTTTTGTTTTTCCATTTCCATTTGAAATCTTTTTTCCTCCACCTGCATCTGCAGTTTCTTTTGTTCTATTTCAGCCTCTATTCTCTTTTGTTCAGTTTGTTCTTTCATTTTCTTTTCTTCCGACTTCAATGCCTTGGCATATTGAACAGTCGCAAATTCTTCTAATTTATCACCTGTCTTCCCAAGGGCTTTACCCTGCTCAATAAAGTACTCAAATGTAGACATGATGTCCAAAATGTGAGTACAGAACCTGAAATAATTAATTATCTTATTTCAATGTTAAATAGCAACAAGACTTAATAAAGTGCTTGTATAATCTCTATGTTGAACCCAATCTCTGTGGGAAACAGGAGTTGACACCAACTTGTATTATCAAATGTATAATAATATCACAAGTCACCTCTTAATTAACAGTGCACTACCCAAATCAGTGCATAATCATCAGTTATTTATCATAACTGCACTACAATAGTGCATAAGCAAAAAACACCAGTTTGTTATGATAAGTGCACTATAGACCAATAGTGCATGAGCATATATCAACAATAGTGAAAGCTAACTATGCAAGAACTATGTAAACAATAACAAGACAATGTAAACAATAGCAAAGGTCACCAACAATGTAAACAATAACAAAGATCAAAGTCAATGTAAACAACAACAAAGATCCGAGTCAATGTAAACAATAACAAAGATCAGAGTCAATGTAAACAATAACAAAGATCAGAGTCAATGTAAACAATCAACAAAGATCAAACAATACGAAAACATTCGCATAAGTCAAATACACAAACAGCAAAACTAAAAAGAAATATGCGAAGATATGACTAACAAATGACGCTACAGTGTATACACAAAAATATACGTAAAGAACTGAATAATAGCAAAGGGGAGACCTACAAATACAAACAATCGAAATCGAAACTAAAAACACAAAGAAAGAGAGAAAAGAAAAAAGAAAAAAAAAATATATATATACAAGAAAACAAAAATAAAGCACAACTCGTCACAACTAAACAGATATAGCAACGATTGTCGCTAGCAAATTTCACTGTAGGAAATTCGCACAGTCCCTAACGAAAACGCTAACAGTAGAACCTCTGTGACGTGGTATCTTCTACTGTAAGACTCCGCCCAACCGAGAAAACCCGCTGAAATATAAACATATAAATATACAAATAACAAATAACATATAACATATAAACATGTATCATGAAAACAATAGGAGAAAGTGTGAAAGTACAGAAGGCTCAGTTAGAACATAAGGGCACAGTTCACAAACAAAACAGGCCACTTAACTTCTATAAATCCAGCGTCAGCACGGTGCAGAACAGGATGTAATCAGCATTCTGAGGATAATGATCCAACGTTGATTAACTTCTGCTCCCATAAACAGCCATGACGAAGGAAAAGAGCTTCTAATACTGCAACAGTTGTTACGGCACTTGACCTTCTGAATCTTCTAAATTGATTTAACCGGCACTTGACCTTCTGAACCCGCACAGTACCCCTGAGACCGGAACAGTTGTTACGGCACTTGTCCTTCTTTTCACCAGATCAGGAAATCCATTCGCTCGGTACTTGTCCTTCTAATTTTACATAAACTTCAATATTGCCGAGCAGCGCCGGGTAGTTTCAAAATCAGCAACTGTCAGAAAATCCGGATACTTTCAATAAAATTTCTTGTAAGGTGGTAGTTGATGCTGTAGTTGTATCTAGTATGATGATGATGTCTGGGTTTGCTGACCCCCTTGATAGCTGGAATCAGAGTGAACCAACCTATGGCCACCAACAATGATATGGTGCGCCAAAATATCAGATGATAGAACCAGCTCTGGCCACCAAAAATGATAAGGGTGGATTTGTGCTGAAGTGGTAACTTGCCACCCTTATCGACACCTGGTGTTAAAGTGTAAGATGTAGGTGTCTTCTCTGATTTAGGATGTTGCTGTGTATGTGGTAGTGGAACAGTTCACAGGGGTTATCACACAGGCAACATGACGTGTAGAGTCATAGAAAGGGTAACTTCGTTGTATAAGTTTCTTTCATTTATTGCACGCCACAAAACAGTCATGATACTTATGACATCAACATGGTTAACGAGTTCAGCAAGATGATATGGCACATTGAAAACAATTTCTGTAGTCAGCAATGATAGCTGTTGTATATATGCGTCATAAGACATCACAGTTCAATAGATTCAGAAATTCATCAATCATCGAGTGCTAGTTCGTGAAGCTGTATAAATAATAATAATTTCTATAACTTCTGCAACAGTGTCAGCTACAGATCTTCAATGTTCATAAACAATAATAAATGCTCCCATTCTGATGCTAGCAGATCAGTTGTATACAATAAGTCCGTTCACTGTCTGCACGTGAATAGCATACATGGGCTACAGGTCAGCTCGACCTTTATAATGTTCCTAAGTCTAACCATCTGACTTGGACGTGATCTCTGATATAACGAATCCTGGAACACAGACAACAGTCTTGTTGGTCTAGAGCGACCCATATATATTTAACTAGTTCAGGTATACAGATACTGGTGACTTAATCCTAGTCAAAGTACCTCTCCATTTTGCATCACACAGGCGAGCAAATAGGCGACAAAATGACGAACCTCTAGACGATAGCATAAAGTTCGATACAAGAGGAATTACCTTATTTCGGAAAATCAACCATGAACATATGCCTCCAGGCAGGCTGCATAATACTGGGAAATAGTCTAGTTAGCTAACTAACTCACTAAGACACTGTATTTCCCTCAGAGAATCACAAGACGCAGTTGCGTCTGCTCGCTTCTTAAACCATTTCTAAACTCCCCAACTGGGCGGAACACACAGAACGAACTCCCGGTTTTTGACATGCGCAGAACGACAATCTCTGAGTTGCCGTTCACAATAAGACGATTCGAAGAACATTCGAGATAAAAGTCTTACACAGTCGCGCCTTTTATGGTCATGAAAAGAAGCGTTAAGAAAGGTTTCAGACATCTACCATAGTTGACTGATACTACCAAATAAGGAGATGTGGTCACGCTTCGTTCAAGAAATTATAGACCGAACGTGTCTCTATACAAGAGAAGGCAACTCCTAACAAATTGTAGTCTCGATAACTCGGATTATGTCCCTTTGACCATAGAAAACATAATACACACTTCAGTCAAAAAAATGATCATACATATGAAAAAATGTTTATACAAACGAAAAATAATAATGATCCGTGCGTAACATACGCATGGCCGATCCCGTGTTCAAACTTGACAAACCTAGGGAAATCCTTTTACCCATTAACACAGGAGTTTCCCCGGCTTACTCCTATTTAAATTAAATCTCGCTATAGGAATAGTTTCCTCCCCTAAGCAGTATAATTCATTTACAACGTAAATCTGAACCCTCTGACAATATTTCTCACATTTTTAAGGCTCAGAAAAATTAACGAACACACCAGGGATTTCCCCATAAATTTACATTAGAAAATATACAGGAATAAATGGTGGTTTTACATAACATCCTACAAATATGGCACACGTGTTTCTCACAACTTCACACACTCCTATCTATTGCCAAAATCATAGAAAGAATAAGCACACTGTTGCATTACGTCGTTCTTCAAAAATATGATAATGGATGGCACTATCGTTTATTTTACAACTGAAAAGTTAATCTTTACCTAAGGGCGAATTTCTGAAAAACCCACTAATAAGTAAAACGATTAATAAAATAGCTACATACCGATTATCGTTTGTTTTTCCCACGGTGGAGAACGATAATTACGACGTCCTACGGCCAGGCAATAATTTTTCATAGAGACCGAATCCCCGTTTTCTGTCTCAATATATACAAGAGACACCGCCCACGCGGATTTCCCTTTCTACACAAATCCCGGACCAATGGGAGCGCTAGAAAAATTAATACTATCAACCCACGCAAACCCCGCGTGCTTCCGGCCTCGTCATATCGCGTGCCGGAAATGGCGATTATTTTCGTAAACAACGAAATTTACGGGAATCGCGAAAAATCAGAAGAAAGTAAAACTGGCCGAGTGAAAAATAAACCTACCGACCTAAAACGAACCCATTTAAATTACCTTCCCAAAAGTACCGAACACGATATATTCACATGAGAAGAAATAAAATGGTGGAAAAGCGGGCCCGAAAATAGCGATTTCCGTAAACAACGGAAAATCGCGTGATCAGAAGAAAATAAAACTGGTGAAAATTCAAAATAAAAGAACAGGATCGGGCCGGTTGAAAGTCAGAATTACAGTGTAGCGTCACAATAATCAGTTGAGAGAACATGAATATTAAAAGTTATGAACTTTGGGCCAGCGTCGGTAGTATACTTCACCGATGATTTTGTGTGTGTGTCAAATGTGAGTTCTTTTTAAAGTCAAAAGCTATGATCTCAAAGTTTTCTTTTGCTTTAACTTTTGCAGATGCATTTCGGACATAACATGTGGAAGCTTTCAGTTGTGTAGGTCATGTTCGGAGATCAGATTTTGCTTTTCTAAATTCAGTTGAACTGCTTGTCTTTCTTCTTCTCTCACTGCTTTAAAACATTTAAACCTTCTGCATTTACAATCCTCTCATATTAAATGGCTGCCTAATCTCTGCCTTTTGTGTATTTGCTTTGTAGAGCAATTAACTTTTCTTGTCTTTGGCTTGTTTGTCACATCAGGGTGTAAAACAGAATTTGCTATCTGCTCATAAATATTGACATATATCTCTTTTTGAATTGGTCACATGAGATCAAGTAACAATTTTGCTCACACATATTAATTAATAGCTCTTTCAGATTGATCTAACAGTATCACGTGAGCTGCTAACAAAGTTAGGTGGATTGAATTTTGTTTTATAAGAGCATTTAGTTCAACCTGGTTTTTATGCCTCATTTCCTTGGAGACGAGTAAGTTTTCCAATATAATTTTCATTTCTACACCTTCTTTGACCTATGCTTACTGTGTTTCTGGGACTAACTCAGTTTTTCTAAAAATGTGACATATCTGGTTTTTCAATTGGGGGTCTTCATATAGGTATGGAGTCAGTTTTACAATCATATAGCACAGCAGGGGAATACAAATACAAAAATAGGATACACAACAAAACATGAGCAACAAAATAGATGATTATAAATAAATCAGGAATGAAATGAAAAGGTACAGAATTAGTGAACTACCACTGAGTAGCAGAAATGATTCAAAATGATGATGAACATTCAATCCATAAGGAGAAAGACAACCCATTAAAAGAAATCAAATGATTCTCCAAAGAAACGTTGAGTTCTGTCAAACCATTGTTGCTATATTATTGCATCACATCCTGTTCCTCCAGTTACCTGCTAGGCTCTTTGAAACTCTGCAATTTTCCTCTCAGGCCAACTGTTTCTATTATATTATTTCATTGCTTTGTCACTTCATTTTCTCTCATTTCATTTAGTTCTTCATTAGATTCTTTGTGGTGATATTTTTTCTTTGTCTTTCTGTATTTTTACTTGCTTATTTATTGTACATTTACCTAGTGTTACCTGTGCTGTTTATTTCTTTTCTTCATTTTTCTAGGTCCCTCATCATATCCGCTTTTGTCTTGTTCATCTATTTTTTCTACATGTCTGCAGTGTCTTTTTCTCTTAACCTGTCAATACTGTTTGTCTTTGCCTCCTGTTTGTGATTGTGGCTGATGACTGTTAAACCCTGAAAAGGTTTTTGAAGTATTGTTAAATTATAATCCATACCTATTTTTTTTATATCTCTATCTTCCAGTTTTACAGCAGCCCCCTTTAATATTTACATATAGAATAAAACTGTGGTACTTCTGTAATAATATCGTAGATCTACAGACCAGCTTATACCTGATTACTGGGAGCTCTTGGTCTGCCCATCTCTCTGGGTACTCCTGGGTGATTTCTGGAACATTAAGAACATCTTCAGTTATATACTTTTATTTGGGTTATGTCATGATCAACTACAATACATAACAGCATTAACCAAATAACTAAAACCAGACAACTAAGCAAACCAACAGGAACCAAACTACCAACTAACACAATGAACAGCCAAATCAACAACAGAAGAAAAAAAAAAATATATATATATACATATAAAGTATGTAAATAAATAAATTACATACTAACCATGCACACCACAAGGAAAAAAACTACCAATATACCAAACACACCACAAGGAACAAAACTATCAACCAAAACTTTAATAACAAAATTACCAACCAACAAAACTACGAACACATTAAACAACAAAAGTAACAAAAGTTTAAAAAAGAACAGAAAAACTAACCACACACACACACACACATCAAAAGGAAGAATACCACTTACCAACACACAATACAACAAAGCAGACAAAGGTTGAAAAAAATAATAAAATAAATAAATAAAAATAGAGGACAAACTAAGTACACACTCCAAAATGAAGAAAACTGCCAATAAATGAAGACTAATCCTGCAGCTTGTTATAAAAGCAATCAATTATCTCTATTCATCATCACTATCATTACTTTTCAGCTCCCTGTGGAGCACTTACCTTTGACAAATACACCCCAAGCCTTTTTGTCCTGTGCCATACATTCACAAGATCTTCTTTATCCTGTTCATGTCTGTCTCCAGTTCTCTTCTCCCTGTGTTTTTTTTGGTCTTCCTCTATGTCTCATACCATGGGATTCCAGAACAGGGGTTGTCTTGCAATGCTATAAACTGGTTTTCTCAATGTGTATCATATCTAAAGCCAGCATCTTCTCACAACTTGTTCCACTGGTCTTTGGTTCTTGCTATCAGCTCTGCATTAGTGCTTTTGTCATATCATTTCAATGTTCTGATCTGCACAAGCACCAATATATGAAAGTCTGTCTGTATCTACCTGGTTGTCATTTTTATGTTGGTCTTCATCTTTCAGAGCCACACATAAGGGCTGACTTGAATTGAAGATCCTTATTTTTACATTGGAGTTGATTTTTTTTTAAGTTTCTCAGTGCGGTAAACGCTTATTTTGCTTTTTGTATTCTAGATAACATTATCTGTTCCCCCAAGTTTGTCTGTATTGCTGCCAAGATGTATGTGTTATCTTATAGGGAAAATTATTTCTTTTAGTGGTAATAAATTGTATTTTCTAGCACTGTCTAGGTGTCATTACAGCGTAGTTAATGAATCACTTGATCTTATCTCAGTAATGATGCCTTCTGTCTCAAGTGTGGATGTTATCTTTGTTGCCTCACTCTTGCATGTCTACTGTAATCTCATCCAATTTATCTTAAGAATGCATAGGATACACCATACTCTGTGTCTAAGAATGTGTAAAAAAAAGGTGGAGGACACTACAGAATGTAAGAAAACCTATAAATAAGAACAAGCATCACACAGATGACGATAAATAATAAGAATGGGCAACAACAAGAGAAAATATGATTACACAATGACAAAAAATTGACAGATTTCACCAAAGAACGACATAAAAGATAGATTCAGATAAAAACTGGACTGGATGAAAAGTTAAAGCCTTCATCTTATTTCACACAAAAATCTAAAATGAAAGATTGACATAAAAGAAGACTCCTTTACTCATGTAACATCTTTCCTTACCTTTCCCATGACTGTATGTTCATGTCTGGTCTGTCTGAAGGGTAAGGTGGATTGTTGGCTACTGAACCTTGGGAGCTCTGTGGAGTTACACAGCTTTACTAATTAAGACAATCAATGTTTTTATAGGCCTTAACAAGCAACAATATCCTAGCACAATAGTTCCACAACTCAGGACTGTTGCCCAAAGGCAGATAAAAAAGAATTTAGATAGATCAATTACTGCTCTTAATTCCAATGCTTAGCAACCACAAATTTGTCATTTTACCAAAAGGAATTTTTAAATGGGTCAAAAGATTAAAATAAACCACCTGTTACAATTTTTATTATGGAAGTACATGATGGAGACAAGTATACAATCCACATACATTTAATACTTGAATAACAATGTCATGGACAGAACATGCTTCTTCTTCTCCTTCTTCGTAGTTTGTAGTCATGTTAAGTCTGCAGGCCTGTCGCCAGGATGAAGTCCACAGTCTTTTCCAGGTCAGCCCCACAGTTTCTGATTGAGCTCAGCACCCCCTAGCCAGGTCAGACGTCATGGGTCATCATGGATTGGGCAGTTTTGGAGAATGTGATTGAGGTTCTGGATTCCAGTTCTACATGGACATTCATTTGTATCAGATATCCTGAGGCGATAGAGATGGCTCATTAATTTGCAGTAGCCAGTTCCCAGGTGGAAAATGAGGGTGTGCTGGTGTCTTGTAAATTTGTGGATTGGGTCATCTCTGTTGTATATATCACCTTCCTCCTTCCACTGATGTTTGTACTTGTTGTGTATGATGGTTTTATCTTCTCGATAGGGCAATGGGTGGCTGAACTGTTCCATTTTACTGCCACTTCTAGATACAGCCTCTGCTCTCTCATTTCCAGTGATTCCACAATAGGAGGGTAAGCACTGAAGGACAATGGTTGATGACCTTTGGATAATGTTAAGCTCGGATCTGATCTCATGCATCATGTTTTCATTTCTGGTGTTATGTATTGATTCCAGTAATTATTTACAATCAGTGAAGATTACTTTCTTAGCTGGTGGTTGCTATTCTGATATGGTGAGGATTTTCAGAGCTTGTAGCAGTGCCATAGCTTCAGTCCGGAAATTGGAGGGAGATCTTTCCAGTTGGGAAGGCCTTACGGATGACCTTCACATTTATGAATCTTATAAAAATGCCTCCTCCATCACTCTTTACTGCCCCATCTGTGTATACCTGTGTCCACTCCTTCGGGTTGTACTTTTCTTCAATCATCTCCTGAGCCAAGGTATAGTTGTGCAGGGGTCTGGTGGTCTTTCTTATTTCAGGGACTTCTGTGATGATAGATATATTTTCATGGCAGTAGTTTGGCTCTTTATAATCAATTAACATTTCCATTTTTGTAGGTTGTTTTGAGAGGAGGTCTTCATGATACTGATACAGATGTTTTGAGATGTCTAAGAAGCTGGTTCTCTTCAGCCTGTTTTTTTGACAAGCTATGGAGTTTGGCATGCATTGGATGACTTGGCATTCGTAGAAGCTTCTTGCTGTGAATAAACACTTTTTCCTCACGTCTGTCATCAAGGGAGCGGATGTTGGAGTATCTCTCCATTGCCTGGATTGGAGTAGTGTTTATCCCTCCAGTGATTAATCTAAGGTATGCATTTTGCACCTTTCCTAGACATTCTGTGTTTGTTTTTTGATGCCGTGGCTCAGGCTGACATGCTATATTCAAGTACAGGCCTGACTGTGCCTGTATAGACTATTTAAAGCATGCTGCTATTTGCCCCTCCCCCCCCCCCACCCCAACTTGACTCCCAGGTATGTTCCACACAGAACATGCTGTCTACTCTACAGTCATGTAGAGGCTTAAAGTATACTAGTTTACATTTCAATTTAAAAACTGAGCAATTTTCATAAATATAAAGTAGCCTTAACTCTGACACATTTCTCTCTTCCCTCTCCACTCACCATGTGTCTTTTCCTTTTTTAAAAAATAATAAGTTATGTAGATCTACAGCAATTTACAAGGATACTGAAATAGAGACTCTAACATTAGTTGAGTCAAAACATGACTGTTGTATTGAATTCTTCTGAGTTGTGGAAAATGCAATTAGGATGGATTATTTTCATGAATGAAAATGGCACCAAAGATGCCTTAGATCAAAGTAAATAAAGTAAACTAAAGCAACAAAAACAAAACAACAAAGAAACAAAAATATAAATAAAAACTAAGCTAACATTGAAAATATTTTAAAATGTTTACATTGAATAATGATAGGACACTCTATATAGAACATTACAACAGGCGGAATCTGATCATCAGAACAAGTCCCCCCTTCATCCTTTTACACCCTTGATGCTCTTCCTTCTACTAATTGGGTATGACTCCCAAATCGTTTTTCATCCGCCTGTGCTGGGAATTGAACTCCCTCCAGCTTGGTGCTATTTTTAAATTTGTTATTTCCTCCTGATTTTATCCATTCTGCATAATTGATGTGCTTGTGAAAAGTAAAACTTACTGTCCTGAATTTCAAAGCACACTACGTTTATTCCACAGCCAGCACGATGCCTTAACCGTGGTTTTACTAAATCTTTTAAGTGCTCTTATTCTTGGCTATCCCTTCAGGCCAAATTGTTTCAGTCTATCATACACTAAGGTGGACACTAGACCTCTTGCACCTAATTCTACAGCCATGACTTTTGCTGTGAACCCTTCATGTCTCAACTCTGTGACCAGATCATTATATTTGGCCATCCTGAATGTGTGCTGCTCAACTAAAGTGGATTCAGATGGCACTGTCAGCTCTATTATTATAACCTGGAGCATCAACAAGTAGTGCAGAACTGTATCTGGTTGTCTTCAAGACTTACTAATGATTTTGGGGCGTGTCCTTCACCCAGATAAGTCTACTGCCATATCCCAGTCATCTGCACCATCAAGAATAGTGCTAACTGTCCTAATTATATTATATGATGAAGCAAAAAAAAGGTAATCTAGTCTTTCATTAACTTAACTAAATCTGGTTAGTGGGAAAAACTTACTCTTTGTGATGGTGTACCTGAACTGTCATCTACTGAAACAAAAACAGACAGTATAAGTATCTGTGTATATATATGTATATATTTGTATACTTAAATAATTAAAATATGTGTGTATCTTTGAAGTTTACAAACAGATAGCATGCTTAAAAGTAATACCATGTTTTAGTTGTTCATAACTTAAAAAAAAATTTAGAAGTAACATACAAAGTTGATAGTCCGTGACTAGATACTTCTTTATGAATCCCAGTTATTCGACTACTTGACAACATAAAGAAACACACAAGAAATAAAAGTAAAACCTGTCATAAGTAATGAACTGGAGAAAAAAAAAAACGAACATGTAAAAGAGATAATATAAATTATAAAGATCCTCTCCCTGCACACCCTCCCAGACTGAACTGTATGAAGGCTGTAAATATGAGGATATGTGGGTTTTTGTTTTTTAAACCTCAACTTATACCTAATACTAACCACCAAAATATAATATTAATAAAAGCAAAACAATGAGATCGTTGAATACATGGGAACATTGCAGAAAAAAAATATGAAAAGAGATTATATACTTAACAAATGAGAACCTCTAGGTAGACTATGGGGCTGACCATGAAGTAGATGGACAGAAAATATGAAGCTATATCTACCAGACAAGGGAAGAAATTTAAGACAAATGATAAGGGGAAAGACTGCCTAAAATAAAGCCCAGAGTTGAGAAAGCTGAAGAAGAAAAAAAAAAAAAAAAAAAACCAATGAACAAATTCGCAATTCATATGCAATTGTCTACCTGTAGGGCAGTCATTAGTCTTCTGTGAGAAATGCAATTAAGGCCTTACAAAAAACAGTGACCCAGCCCTTACCTGGAGGTGGCCCAACAGTGAGCGCAACTGAAAACCCTGAGTCCTTGATGAGGTTAACAACATCCTTGTGATGCATATTGGACGTATCTACTCCGTTAACTGCTAAAATTCTATCACCCACATGTAGGCGCCCACATCTGGCAGCAGGGCTGTTTTCTTGAATGTGACCTGAGAAAAACAAGAGTCAAACTTTGAAAACGAAACAGCCTGTTACTCAAGCTTTAAAAAATCTGGAGCTATATTAACACCACTGGTCTAAAGTTAGAAAATATAATGACTCATCTCACATATTCTGTCACTACTGTTCTTGTTGTTCATATTCTGTCATTACTGTTCTTGTTGTTCATATTCTGTCATTACTGTTCTTGTTGTTATCTATAACTGTTCAGATTTATTTGTTTGTTTATTGGCAGCCAGTTGAAGAATTTGTCAATGTTTTCAGCCATTTGACTAAACCAAAAAATATTGTGCCTGCTGGATGACTAGGCAATAAAAATTCTTTTTTATGCTCAGTCCAAGGTATGGAAAAAACACACAGACCACTGTTGTCTACAACAGTTGGACACATGTTTAACTTATGAAGGTTTTTATGTTGTTTGACAATATACTTGCTCTGTATGTTGAAGTTATCTATTTTTTTTGGTCTGTCCTTTTCACGTATACATCATGGCTGGTTGGGCCTTGTATGTTTCACCACTCTTCTCTGTGTCTTTTTTATTTTTGCTTTGTTTTGGTCAAGGCCGCAACTGATTATTGCCAAATATATGCTCCACCACAAGGCATACTGCAAATGTCTTATTAAGCTCATTCCTATAAACAGGCTGTATCAATCCAGAGCTGGCCAAGAAAAGTATGTGATTGATTAAAGTGCATCTTGAACAATCCAATACTATGAACCTCATCGTGGTGAGACTTAGTGAAAAACCTAGTACTGCACTCAGCTAGGAGGATCAACTTGATGTCATACAAGGTCTCGTGCTAATTCAACCCAGTAATATATCTAAACTGGCACACTTGATAGAAGGATTGGTGAGGAGACACATAGATCCACATGTAATGCTTCTAACAAAGAGTTTTCTGACCAGGGCATTGTCAGCTACCATAGTATAGTCCTTTGGATGATCAGAACAAAGTTGTGCAGGCTACAGAACTCTACTCTGATTAACTACTATACAATTTATATATGAAATGTCAGATTTAAAAAAAGAAAAGAAAATGCAGCAGCAGAAAACACCCCTTGGCTGCAGTCAAGGAAAATAAGCATATGTTCAGTACAACTAAACAAGCTTCTAATATGAAACAGTAGAGTTTCAAGCAAACCATTTTACTTTTTTAATTTACAGGGTGTGTATAAAGTCTGAAACTATACATTAAATAATTTATTATTTACAAACTGCTGGATGCTGCAAAGTACAATGCTCATGACATGTTTGCAGGCAAAATTTAATGATGTTTTCATATTATATCTGCTGAAACAGACTGGCAGATTAACTCATTTGTCATAATACACAGTATTAGCATTACAAAATAACTCTCAAAATAAAATTCAATAATCTTGTGAACTTTAAATTAAAGCCTTATTTACAACACCCTGAAACTAAAGAACAATGTACACAATTAAATTTTAACTAGTAAATAGCTCCAGACACTATAGATCCCTTAATAAAGGTGGAGTATGAAATTGTTGTCAGGAAATCTACTGATGCTTGATTACACTGAATTAAATAATTCCCATTCCATATATTAAGATACCAACTGCAAATGTTAATTTCTCTTGACAATGTGCCTCAAATGTGTTAGTACTAATATATTCATACCAGTATTCCCTCAAAAGAATATTATCTATGCTCTAGAAGCAAAAGATCTGGAGAAATAGTGGTAACAGTTGTTGACACTATGAGCTTACAGTAAATAATGTACAGGTAATGTCAATATCTGCAGACTTTTGACCTCTTTCATATTTAAAGGAACATTTTACAACTAGGTTATCTAAATAAATAACTTGTGTTTTAGCAATATTGCCAAATTAAGCTAAGTAAACAGGCTAAGCTTAAAATTAATTGTAAGAAACCCCCCTCGTGAACTACTCAAATATCAATGACAGCAGCTGCAATGAAAGCTTTCCAAAAATAAGGCTGAAAGCAACATAACACCAACACAGAAATTAAATGACCAAATCTATGACAACTACAACTCATTTAGAAAACACATCAACCAAGTCAATATTAATAAATGACAATGACATATTTGCACAGCTTCTCAGGAAATTATCCAGTTATTGGGAGTGGGAGATTTGTGTGTGTGGGTGTCTCATCAATACAAAACGTACTAGGGTGTAGTGCCAGTTTCTTCAAACCTGATAAAACCCTGACAGAACCTGATATTACTGTAATGCTGGGCCCCAAAAGTTTTATACAAAAAAAAAAAAAAAAAATGTTTACTCATTAGTAACATGTAATTATCAAAATAAATTAGGCCTGTACAATGTTAATGTGTGAATTCTGAAAATGGTATTTGCAACATCTCACTTCACCATTTCTAAATGTTCAAAGTACAAAATATTAAAAATGGCATTGAAATCAGCTTTACAAAAGAACAATAAAGACACTAGAAACACATAACTATTTGGGAGTACTCTTTGTCAGCCTGTCAGAAAACAGGAAATAAAGATGAGAAATACAGATAGGCTATGAGAAAATGACAAAGGAATAGCAAACACGAAACACAAAGAAAAAATATTAACAATTAATTAACAAATGAATATACTAAAGAAGAAAGCAACATCAATGTAAAGAAACTAACTGAAATAATACAACAAAAATATTTTTTTAAAAATCTTTGCTGTATTATTGAATTTAGTTTCATTGTGTTATATTTTTTCTTGTTTGGTATTTTCAATTGTAATTAAATATTAATTTTTTCCCCTACATTTTTGCTGTGCCCTTTGTCATTTTCTCATAGCTTTTCTATATTTCTCACAATTGCTTTCTGTTGGTGATTGTGGATGATGAACGATAAGCCCAATATATCCTGTGTTTCTAGAGGATAGCTCACTGACTCGAATACCTTTTTTAATTGCCTTTACATTCTAATATCAGTTTTACTGCTGTGCCCTTTATGTTAAATTTTTTTATACAAGTTCAAGTAAGAAAAAAAAAACCTAGATGACACAATTATCACTTGAGCCACTAAAATTATCAAATTAATATATTGCAACTTTCAAGCATATATAAAATTCAATGTATTAAAGAAAAAAAAACTTTTTTAAAATTAGATTGCATAAAGTGTAGAGGTTATCATTCTGCCATAGTCAGAAGTTGACAAGTTTCTCTAAATGGCAAAATAACAAGCAAGCAAATGAATTCAGGATAAAATATATTAAGGGTAACATCACAAGCAAGAAATGAAGAAATACTTCTGCTGCGCACACATAATGAGCACAGGATAAAGAAGAGGTGACATTTCATTTTAATGTCTGACTGTTTCTTCATACCTTTAATCTCTCTGTGATGTCAATCAATCAATATCCTTTAGCTCCCCAAGGAGCATAGGCCTTCATCAAACACATGCTAAGTCTTCCTGTCACGTGCCATCAGCTCACGTTCTTGCCAGGTCTTCCTCACCATTGTCACTTGTCTCCAGTTCTCTTGTCCATGTGTTTTTGGTCTACCTCTGCCTCTATTTTCCTGGGTATTCCAGAACAAGGACTACATTCAAATGCTATCAACAGGTTTCCTCAATGTGTATCCTATCCATCCCTGTGAAGAACAGACCTTCAAGCTAAGCTCTCCAGTCGTGTGCCATCCTTTAACGTTCTTTTCAGGTCTTATTTTAAAATATCTCTAGTTCCCTTCTCATATTTTTAGATCTTTTATTTCGCTGGTCCTGGAGTTTCAAGAACGACCATCTTGTAATGCTATCTGATGCCCTTTTCAAATGTTGATGTTCTTTCTTCACCTCTTGTTCCATGGGTATTTACCTTGCCCTCTCCATTAGTTTCAAACTGGTGATTCTGTCATACCATTTTAATCCTTCTATTATGTGGAAATTAACTTCTTGTTTGTCATTCTCCACGTTTCAGACCCATACAATAGAACTGCTTTGACATCAAAGCTGAAAATTCTTATGTTTGTGTTGGATCTGATTTCCATATATTTTCCCATTGCATTGAAAGCCTGTCTTGACTTATTTATTATAATTTTGATGTCACTCTCCATCCTCTAATTTCGTCTGTGTTGCTACCACATGTGGTAGGGTTGTTTCTTCAAATACAATCTGGCTATTGTTTGCCATAGTTATTCTCATAATCTTTGTCTTTTCTCAGTACCTTTTCAGACTCGGCTACTGTCACTTCTCATCTGGTATTCTCATTTTCAAAATTCTAAAGGAATGCTTTGCCATCATACTTACTGAAACACCTGACTTACTGTGCGTAGTGAAAATATACTAACATCATATATAGACACTTGTGCTATCAATACAAGACCTGACATTAAACGAACAAGAAAGAAAAACATGACCATTTGAAAAGCAACTAATAAGATACAAAAGGACCTAATAAAAACAATGAAGCAATCAGGGACACTGAACAACACGGGTGAAAGAACATTTACAAAGAATAAAAGTGGTTGCGCTGGTGTGAACATCTTGAGGGTGAATCCAGATCAACTAGCAGCATGGGTATCTAATCTATGAATGGAAGTGAATTGGAATAGAGAATGACCCAGGTGAAGATGGATAGAGGTCTAATCCAAGTGGATATTCAAGAGGAGGTCACTGATATCTTAAAGAAAAAACAACAGCATGACAGCATATCAGACTATAATACATGTACCTGAATGGAAAGTAATAATAGACCCTTAATTGTAATACCTCATACGACAAGAAATATACAAAGGAAGGACAACACTGCACACAAAGGGCAGCGTGGCATAGCATCAAAGTAGCAGATAAGCAATTAAAACTTGACTTTTATAATATGTTACGCAGAGAATAAAATATGGATAGGAAGCATGAAGGAGGGGATACTTGTGTGTAAAGAGCACTCTAAAATAAAGAAAATATCTGACATAAAAATGTACACACACACAACACCATTCATGACCACAGACCAGATTTAACAGACTATCACAGCTGGCACATTAACTGTGTGACCTATCTTAAGAGATGTCTATCAAATTTGGTACATCTTTTTACACCAGTATGAAACATATTATCATATACCATTATCAGGCCCATATTAATTTTGTTCTTCATTTTTTATTACCACTGGTTAACATCTTGTTATACCAAACATAATCAGTCTTACACTGTTATCATTTCCAATATAAGATATATGAAGCAATTCTTAACACTTAAACATTTTATCACTGCTGATAAATTGCTGTCACTTTTTAACAATTAAGCTTTGTATCAAGGCTAGGCTATCTTAATTGTATTTTGTATTATCAATGGTGGGCCACCCTTAACAATAAAAATCTCTGCTGATGTAACACCTATTCCAGAATTTTCTAACACCAACAACAACAGCACCAAAACATCAGAAACAATAGAACCTTACTCTGATGATAAGTGGTATCTGCCAAATGTTCTTTCATTGAAACAACACAGGCAGTTATTATGTTCCCCTGTAATATTTTAAATACCATTGCCCAACTAGTAATTCATATGACAGTCACGTAAGGTGAGTCTGCAAACTAACTGCAGGCAGTTTGCCAGTGATGAAAGAGGTTAGCTCCTGAGCTATAAGAAGTTGAATTATTCATTGACAAACTTTATTGACATCATCATTAATTAACCCTTGACAGGCCTTTAACTAATTTAGGGCAAGGCTTCCTGTCCAGTGCCATCCATTCAAAGTCTTTCCAAGTCTTATTTATCCCTTTCATGTATGACTCCTGCTACCTTCATCTTTTTTTGGTCTACCCTTCTTACCCTGAGGAATCCAGAACAAGGACTGCCTTGTAATGCTATCAGTAGGTTCCCTCAAAACGTATCCAATCCAATACCAGTGTCTTCTTCTTCTCACTTCACCAATTCTTTTCTGGTTCTAGCCATCAGACAGCCACTCATTTATGAAAGTCTGTAACTTCCTGGTTGTCATATGTGTTGCTTAATTTACAGTACTGTAAGTTACTGACAGAGCATATGATCGACAGAGTGGTTAGAACACTGGTCTCTTGCTGCAAAGGTGCCAGGTTCGACATGCTCCAGTCTACCCAGCTGTAAATGGGTACCTGACTGAGTTAGGGAAGGAAAAGGCAGCGAGGAAAGGAACTGATCACCCCACCTCTCGATGCCAGACCTAGGATGGTGAAGTCTCTAACACTTGACTCCCCTATGGCAGTATCAACTATTGGACTACCTTACCTTAAGTTACTGACACTAAAGTGATTATCCTAAATTACTTGAACTGATCATATTTTACATAATAAGTCATTTGGATTAACCAAAGAAGAATCATGTTCATAAATTAAAATTTGAGAGAAAAAAAAATAACGCGGTATTTTAAGATTTAAAAAAGTGAAGTCAATATGTTACTTTATTATTCAAAATCTGTAGGTCTATGTCGTAAGTATTATTTTATTTTTTGTCCAAAAGCCCATTGAACCTTCTTTCAGTTTTAGCACTTTTTATTACATTACCCTACAGCTCCCGATGGAGCCCACACCTTCTAAAACATTGATGCCTAGTCCACTAGTCCACCTGTGTCATCCAATGAAGGTCTTTCCATGTCTTCTTTACCGCTTTTATATCTGTCTCAATTTCCCTTCTCTGTGGCCTACCTTGTAATGCTATCAACTGGTTTCTCTACATGTGTCCTATCCAATGCCACCTTCCTCTCCTCACCTCTTGTTCCACTGGCATCTGTTTGGTTTTTCCCCACAGTCCCACACTGGCTTTCACAAAACATCTAACTTTGGTGTAGTAGTGTACTTTCTTTTGTAAAAGTGGACTTTAAAGTACTATAAAGTATGACGCTCACATGAAACACAAATGGTACACTTCAACTTTATCAAATCCAGCTAAACTGTGAGATTTAAAACAGTGTCACCACCTCTAGACAGTCTTAATAAAATATTGTTACATCCATTTATAAATGATTCTTTATAGCATACCCCACCTAGTTTGTTGTTCCAACCCTCAATTTCTTAGAAGGCTAAACAATTTGCTCATGAGCTTTTGTTCAGAATAACAAATGTTAATGATAAACAAAGTTTCTATAACATACACATTAATTCTACATTGGTATTATTATTTGAATCATACATTATAATTATTTTCCTAAACTGTTGTACTAGTATCTTTTCTCACTATGCACTGAAATTGGAATTAATGGGCCAACACACACCAGAACAGAGAATTCTACATTTTTCACCTGAAATGATGGTCTTATTTTGAAATGAGTGGTCAATACCAAACAGTACATACAAGTCAAAATAAATCCTATATGAATTTATTTAAAAGAAAAATTAAAATAATAAACCAATGAGTAAACAGGATATAAAGAAATGCTAATGTATTTAATTTACCAATTCTGCTACTGGGCTTGGAGTTTCACCTCTTTAGTCACCTACTTAAAAGGATACTACCTGCTGTAGTTACAAATTAAAATAGCCTACCTACCACATGACTACAAAAAAATTGTTCTCATCAGTGCTTGCTCACATAAGTACAGGCTTCTGTGAGATACAGAAAGCCCATAATGAAGGCTTCTGACACTGTTCATGAAGTGAGCCTACGCTACTCTCACTGACCTCTTATAACCTTAGCCCTTCTAATGCAATGTTATCTGAAAGATACCATTTTGTTCATCAGAGTATGGCAGAACAGTAATGCTATTCACACATTACTGCTCTCACAATCAAACAACTAAGGTGAGTGTGACAGAAACAATAACAGTGACACCCTTTCACCCCCCAACCCATTTGCACTGCTCACCGATCCAGGGACAGACAACTGCCGAAGTTGGCTGATTGTCACTGCCATCTGAAAGTGGTGTGCGTTCATTTTGTAAAACGGCATAGTAACAAGTCAACACAAAACTCCAGGCAATATAGATATATAGTTTTTCCAGCCTTTACTTCATTCTAACTTTAACAAAGACCTACAAAATTATGAGATCCTGTCTAGTAACTAACAGTATAAAAGACTACAGACCAAGATTGTTGGATCAAAACTATAAATATATAATGAGACAAATGGAAGTGGAGAAACACTGTGTTTGCAGCAGAAGAACCATAAGGACTCAAAATTTAAAACAAGAGATGAGAAGTAAGAAGATGGAGATTAGGAGAAGTAGAATAAGGAAGAAGAAGTAAGGTTTTTTTACAGCCAGATAAAAAGAAATTTGTCTGCAAATTATGCATGCTTCATGATCTTATAAATGCTTCTATTAACTACAAGCCAGAGGGTCCCAAATGTCTTTTACCCCTTATGTCATTTCAACTTAAAGTTTGCTCAATATGGTTTAACTTGTTTTTAAATTTTAACAAATGAAGAATTAAGAACATAAAAGAGTCCTTAAAAATTACAAAATTTCTGATAAACACACCATTAGTATTGAATATATATATATTTAATATGTTCTCAACACTGAAAGAAGAGAAGTTGTATTTTTGTCATTTAATGGGATGAGTCGGTTTCTCTGCCACGGTAAACCAGTAATACCTACAAAATAGTGGTAACATTTTAGATAAATTTCTAAGTGTTTCCTTTGTTACATTTATTTCTTACAGATCAACTTTTAACCTGATCACTGTTACTGCTACAAAACCTATTTTACAATAATTGGAAGTAGTGAAGTGGAACAAGCAGGGCTTTACAGCTGATATACTTTTCAATGTGTTCCTTCACCAAAGTAGCAATACTGAAACATAGTAATCAAAGTGGAATCTGAAAAAAGTAGCTGATCCAGCTGTGTAGGTGAGAAACATGGTGATGATTCTGCTCTGAAAGAGTCTCTGATCCAGTCACATTGTTCAAAGTGTTCGGGAAATAATTTACTATGTGTAATTTCATTACTGACAAACAATTTGCAAACACAGAATTTAAAATTTGTTTTCAGCCTAATTTTGTTATCTTCCAGAAAGAGGCTCAGCTGAAGAAAGCTGTCAGTTTTTCCATTCTTTTCCCTTAACTTCAATTTCTTCAAGTTATGAAACTTTTTGTTTTTTCATAAATGTACTTATTTCACCAAACATCTGCAGTATGCAGGTCTCCTTGCCTCTCTTGGATGTAAGCTAAATTTTCCACACAAAATATATTGCTTTGATATGCTAACTTAATAATGTCATTTTCATCCATGAAGGAATCAATTCTAACAGGTTTCCAGTTTTGGAACCAAAAGTAATACTCTTACAAAAACAACATTTTCTTATATTCTTACAAAACACCATCATCATTCCTTTTTATTTCATTAAGGAACCCCATGCTGCAAACTCTCCACTCATTCCACCCATGTTTATCTTTCAGTTTTTCCATTAGCTGATAACTCATGCTCAGACATGTCATTAATTCCATGCTAATTATGTTGCTGATATCAAAAGAATATTCTAAACTTGTTTTGCAGAAGACATTCCAACCATAAAATCTGAGCCATTATAATAAATATATACACTGTTTTCATATTTTGTCACAAGATTGGCTGAATGACTCAAGTAATGCTCTGGCTAGGATTGAAGCGAGATCTGACACAAAAGCTAGCATTTGGTTATTAATTTCTTTAATGTTAGAGTTAAAGTCATGTGGCTGGCTTACTTCAGAGCTAAATACGTATGTGGTTGGCTTATTTCAGAGTTAAAAACTTGTTTAATTGGCTTCTGCATTACTGTGAACAGTTTGAAAGTTTCTTCACGATGTTTCAATTTATTGTACACTGATTTTCAGCATCCTATACTCTGAAGAAATCAAAGCAATGAGGTTGTATTCAAAACAAAACTTCAAATAACAACTTCTTGTGTGTTTATGTTCTGTTGTATTCTTCCTATCACACTGTTTCCCCTCACGTGTTTTATTTGTAGTAAGAAATGTATCTATTACAAAAAAATAAAATGATCATTCATAATATTTAAAATATAATACAGAGCACTGAAATAACTGAACAGATAGAACCCTGTAGCAGCACTCTGTAACTTCAAAATGACTCAAAAGAAATTAACAGTCCTGCATAGAAAGGAGATTCTAGGAAGGATTAATATTACAATGACTGAGAGCTCTCTCCTTATGATAATAAAATTATTATTTTTTTTTAAACACTGTTGTTGACTACCCCACATTGTCATTTTGCACCACTCTAGGGAATCGCAAAATAGTTTGGGAACCACTGCTACAAGTAATTAAATTCCTTTTATGCATTACATATAGCTGTAAAAGGCAGAAGTTACAAATGAATTTTAAAAAATATTTTTAAAAAAAGTTAAAAATACTGAAAGAAAACTGATAAAAGAGTGAAATAAAAGACAAACTGGTGACACAATTTCCTAATTGTACCTTCTGTTAAACCAAATGTAAGCAAAGCTTGAAATAAATATTGACAAAGATAATAATACTGCAAATAAGTCATACACATGCACAGTGATGAACATAGGTATAAACATGTTATGGAAGGAGCATTCAATTCAGTCTAGTTTACCTCTAACTTAGTAAACAGTATCCAACTACACAATAACAATCAAAACCTCTGGCTGAAGCAATTTTTAGGAATATACCAGAGACAGTTAATTTACTCATAAAATGATGCTCAACAGCTTAGAAATGTGAAAGCTTTGACTGGATACATCTTCCTTCCACAACAAATTTACCAGGCTAAAATAATATGAAGGAGCATAAAAAACATGTAATAACATGAGCGTCTGCTAATGGTATGAGACTATTGTGACATTCTGATTGTGCTCTGAACAGAAATGTCTGCCCTAGGCAACATGGTTTGTAAACTTACCAATGAATTCATCAATACTTGCACCTGACTTGTTGACTGAAGAAATGATAACAAAGCCAAAACCTTCATTTTCTCGTCTGGAAACTACCACATCGTAAGGATACTGAGGAGTGATATCTTGACTTGTGTTGGAATCTGCTGGAGTATAAGAAACAGTTATCATAATATGTAAGACTTGTGAAGAGGAAGGATGAGTTACAAGATCATCATCATCATCATCATGTGTTATGTCCAGTGGTACTGATGACCAACGGCCTCCACAAATATCAGTCTTTTCAGCAGTCCAGTATTTCACGTCAATCAATCAATACCCTTTAGCTCCCCAAGGAGCACAGGTCTTCACCATACACATGCCAAGTCCTCCTGTCACCAGCTCAAGTTCTTTTTAAGTTTTCTTAATCATTTTCACTTCTGTCTCCAGTTCTCTTCTCCATGTGTTTTTTGGTCTACATCTGCTTCTCTTTTCCTGGGGATTCCAGAATAACGACTGCCTTGTAATGCTATCATCAGGTTTCCTCAATGTGTGTATCAACCATGGCCAGCGTCGTCTTCCCATTTCTTGTCTCGGTTTTGTCTTATTTCACATACCTGCTGGTTTTTCCAGATTTGTTAGGTCACCTCAGATCTTCTCATTCTGCTGTCCTCTGAACTAAATTTCTCCCACTGTCAAAAAGTTACGTTTGCCCTCCATTCTAAGCATGTGGCCAATGGATTGCGGTCGTTTTCTTTTTGCATTTGTAAGCCATCCAAAAGCTAAAAATATTTATTTAATAAATATTCACTGACATTTTTGGATTATCAAGTTTGAGAAAATTAAGCATTAAGTGACCACTTCACATACCAACTGCCATCACCGGTATCAATACCTTGTCGAGGTATGGCGGCTTGCGTACTCTGATTACCCCCAGAGCTATGCCAGCAGGAGTTTTACTCCTGGAAGGTTCTACCAAGCTGGACAGGTTTGCGCGGGCGGGGGTCAGACGAAAGCAGACACCCTGGTCCTCCAGGTTGGGGGTTTTAGCATAGGGCTGACACTCCTGTCTATGTAAAAAAAATGGAAGTTACGGAAACAATAACAAATAAACAAAATTTGCTGCGGGACAGACATCCGGAGTCTGAGGCTCGTATGACTGTCAGTGGTGAAAGCCGAAAGGAAGCCACAGACATGAGAACGGACGTCCTGACCGCAAAACATGATACAAGAATAGGATTTTGGAATGTCAGGACAATGAATGAGAAGGTAAACTAAAACAGGTCACGGCAGAAATGAGAAACTATAGGTTACACATTCTAGGAATAAGCGAGAGCAGATGGACAGGGGCAGGAAAAGTTAAAACAGCAACAGGAGAAACAGTACTTTATTCTGGAAGAGAGGATGGACAGCACAACGAAGGCGTAGCCATTATTTTACAGAAAGGAATAGAAAGGACATTACTGGAATGGAAACCCATCAACAACAGACTGATAAGATTAAGATTGAGAGGTAGATTCACCAATACTACAATAATACAATGCTACGCACCAATGAATGACAGCGATGAAGAGGCCAAGGATGAATTCTATCAACAACTGCAGAAAGAAATGGAAGACACACCTAGATATGATCTTATTGTAGTAATGGGAGACCTCAATGCGAAAGTTGGTACACACAATACATATAATGAAAGAGTAATGGGGAAATGCGGCAGCGGAACAGCAAACGAAAATGGGGATAAATTAATAAGTTTCTGTAGTATTAACAACCTGGTCATTGGAGGAACACTTTTCCCACATAAAGAAATTCACAAATTAACATGGGAATCACCAAATGGTCGGGACAGAAACCAGATAGACCACATCATGATTAACGGTAGATGGAGACATGCATTACAAGATGTGAAGGTAAGAAGAGGTGCAGATGTGGGAAGCGATCACCATTTAGTAGTAGCAAAACTGAAAGTGAAACTAAGAAGGGCTGGACCAATTGTAACTACACAGAAAAGGTTTGACATCAGCAAATTGAAGAACCCCCTTACCAGAAAAGCTTTTGCAGCTGACATAAAGAAATGATATCAATTTGCCAAAAGTCAGGAAAAGACATTGACTGATGATATAGACCAGAAATTCAACACCATTTCAAAAATATATAAGGAAAGCAGCAAATCATGCTTGGGATTCCAGGAAAGGAAGAAGCAAGACTGGATAACACCAGAAACATTAAACACCATAACTCTGAGAAAGGAAATGAAAAGAAAGAAAACAGAAGCGAAGTCCCCCAGGTTAAAGCAACTATATAGTGAACAGTACAGTCAGCTGGACAAGGAAGTTAAACGCCAAACCCGAGCCAACAAAAGGAATTTCCTAGACAATCTTGCAAGACAGACAGAAGAGGCAGCACTGAGGAATGAACAAAGCACAGTATACAAAATAACTAAATTCATCAGCGGAAAACGAGGTGCAAACAATATTACATTAGTAAGAGATAAGCAAGGAAATCTCATCACGACAGCAGAGGGACAGGAAACAAAATGGGCAGAGCATTTCAGAGAAACTCTGAACAGGGAACCACCAGAGACACAATTGAATGTTCCTGAGGCTGAAAACGATCTAGATGTAAATACAGAAATTCCACGAAAAGAAGAAATCATCACAGCAATCAAAGGGTTAAAGAACGGAAAAGCTCCTGGCCATGATAACTTAAATGCAGAGCTATTTAAGACAGACCCTGAGCTAGCAGCAGAACTATTAGAACCACTATTTGCACAAGTGTGGAAAATGAGGACAACACCATCAGAGTGGAACAAAGGAATAATTGTCAAATTGCCCAAGAAGGGAGATCTTGCAGAATGCAATAATTGGAGAGGAATCACTCTTCTCTCAGTTCCCAGCAAAATATTAGGCAGGATAATTATACAGAGAATTTCAAAAGCAGTAGACCACAAACTGAGGAAAGAACAAGTGGGATTTAGAAAGAACAGAAGATGTGTAGATCATATATTCACTCTCAGGAACATTATAGAGCAGTGCTCAGAATGGCAAAGACAGCTGTACATTAACTTCGTTGATTTTGAAAAGGCTTTTGACAGCATACATAGGGACAGTTTATGGAAAATACTGAGGGCTTATGGAATTCCAAGCTGCATAGTGTCAATCATAAAAAGCCTCTATGCCAACTTTACTTGTAGTGTTGGGCAGAGCAACCTAACCTTTGAGGTGAAGACAGGAGTATGACAGGGATGCCCCTTATCAACCACTCTATTTTTAACAGTCATAGACTAGGTGATGCGCCAGACAACAGAGGGCAGTCCAAGAGGAATAAGATGGACTACATTTTCTACATTGGAAGATCTGGAATATGCAGATGACATTGCACTACTAGCACATTCACATCAACACATCCAGGAAAAAACGGATAGACTTAATAAGTTTAGCCAGCAGGTGGGCTTGAACATCAATTTAAAGAAGTCTGAGGTCATGACGCTCAATGTGAGCAACCCTGAGCCCATATCAGTAAGGAATCAGCAACTGGTACAGACAGACACCTTCACATACCTAGGATGCATAGTAACACCAGACGGCGGGGCAGGCAAAGACATCAACATCAGAATGAATAAGGCAAGAACAGCCTTTTTTAGCCTAAACAACATCTGGAAGTCCTCTCAATACAGCACAAGCACAAAATTAAGATTATATCAGAGCTGTGTGCTTTCTGTGCTTCTCTATGGTGCAGAATGCTGGAGAGTTACAGAGAAGGAAATGTCGAAATTGTCCTCTTTTCACACAACATGCCTAAGAAAAATTCACCGAATCTTTTGGCCGAATACCATCACCAACCAAGATCTGCTTACTCGGAGCAAGCAAGAGGACATGCACACCATCATAGCTGGCAGACGCTGGAGCTGGGTTGGCCATGTCCTCAGAAGAGACCCTGATGCCGTCACAAGAACAGCTATGCTTTGGATTCCTGAAGGAAAACGAAAGAGAGGCCGACCAAAAACAACCTGGCGGAGGACTGTGGAGGCTGAGATGCAAAGAATGAACCAGAGTTGGGGCACTGTACGAAGGATGGCTGCCGACCGAGCAAAGTGGAATCAATTTGTTGTTGCCCTACAAGACGCCACTAGGCGTGATGGCCACTGACTGCTTTGACGGTTGGCGGCTAAGGATCAAAGAAGAAGAAAGATCACATATCAAGCCTGAAGCTGTTTCTCTTTAAACTTCATGGTTATAACAAATCATACTGTCTAGATCAATGCAGAAAAGTCACAGCCAGCATTTAAAAAACACATTTTTTTACCACAAAAATATAGCTGAACATGTGAATTTTAAAAAAATTATAATGATCATATTAAGCCATCTCTACACAGGCTGACTATTTAATCTTCAAATGCTCTCTGAGCCATTCTAGAGCACTATAATTCCCACACACACACCCCCAATGCAATTAACTTTACAATAATTATGTTGTTGTTGTTATTGATCAAGCTGCACTTGGGCTCTCACCCTTCGGCACAATGCCATGTAGTGAAATCTGCATGTTTTCGCAAGTTGTTTTGTTTCTCTGTACAAGGTGTTCCACTTATCTAGCCTCGGAGGAAGGAGCATTTCCCTAACATCATCGAGTGCTGGGTACTCAAAGAGATAGTGGTCAACAGTTTCATAGAGGTAGTTACATAGCTGGCACTCTGGAGAGTGTTGTGGTGGATTCTGTTCAAGTGACTGTTGAGCAGTATGTCAGATATAATATAGTGCTAAAACTTATACATGCCTTTTTTAATATGTGGATTATCTGACAAGTCAGCTGCCGACTCAGTTGTAGCAGTTTCTAACTTTCATGAGTGTATGACTTGAAATAACAACAGATCTATATGTTTGCTTTTCAAACTAGACTATATGCTCAACAAGGTGATACATAAGGATCTTAATAAAATATTAGAAAGTTTAAATATCAATGGCAAAAACTTGATTTTAATAAGGAAATTATACTGACAGCAAACACAAATAAACTTAAAATTCCAGAGAATGAAAAAGCATCCCAGATAAATGAAGGTTATTGTCAAATGAAACATCGATCTCATCCGGTCTTATGGAATCAAATCATGGACAATAAGTAAACAAATAAAAAGATTAACTGAACAGAAATGTGATTTTACAGAAGAATTGTAAGAGTCTTATGGACAGCTAGAAAGGCTTAATGAAGTAAATGTGCTAAAGAAGTTTACTTATACATCAGAAAAAAAGTGATCCATGTTTTTGTGGGCATGTTAAAAGAAAGAATACATTGTAAACCTAGGCAAAATTGACAGAAACCAAGAGGATGACAAAAGATGCATAGTAGTTTAACATCATGGAATATAAATGCTAATAACAGAATTGATAAACAGCACCAGGGACAGGAAAATGTCGAGAGGCTTGACTGCCTACGCCACTCATAACTATCAAAAACTGGACATCTAATAAACAATGAGCTTATTAAAGATTGTTTGAGCTAATTTTGTTGTACAGTTAAAAGACATAGAGAACAAAAACCCTATAACAACAGAGAAACTGCAATTTGTTTCACCAAGTGCCTTAGATACCCCTTTAAAAGCAAACACCAAGACAAAATAAGCAACAAAGACCTAAGGATCAGAAAAAAGAAACAAACATTAGAAGTACAGAAGCCAAAAGTAAGTGGTCATACTATCAAGAGGACTCCAAAGAGTAAAAACCACTGTGATAAAAGAAACATGGAAAACATAAAAAGTAGATTAGATTAAATAGTGAATTTGTCCTGGAATTAGAGGAAGAAGCCAGAAATAATATAAGTATGCTGGAAGTCTGATGCTCCAATGGGAAGCAAAGAGTGTAAGTGAAGAAAGTTATCACACAACAGGAATTCTCACTTGGCCCTAGGACCCTCCTGATGGACAAGGTGACACGTCCATTCAGAGCAGCATTAGTCATGAGCTGGACCACTCTGTGATGAGAGGCATTGAGGACACTGCAACCATCCACATGTGTGATTTCATCATACTGTCTCAGTCTACCATCCATGTCTGCTGCTCCACCTGGTACAATGTGCCCAACTGACACCTGAAATAGGAATAAACAATTAATAATAGCAGTCTTAAAAAATAGAGATAAAGATGACAGGGAAAGAGTTTAAGGGAATGGCACAAGACAGGAGGGCTTGGCACGAAGTGACCGAATGCCTGTGCTCCACAGCATCTGAAAGGTCATGAAAATGGACAATTAATAAGATCTGGTTATAATGAATAATCCATTTATTGTTGTATTAAATGTACCAACATTCAAATGTCAAAACAACATGGTTCAATGGGTAATAATTATGCCTGACAGAACAGAGCTGTCATCAGCTTCTTGATCAATATCTCTAGCAAGCACCTGGTGATAAGTTCTCAAATATTAATCAACAACAAACAACAATCAGTAGCATTTAAAGTTTTATGTAATTGTGACAAAATATTACAAATAGGAAAACAATTTAGCGAAATATTATGCATGTTTGAAGAAAGTATCTCTAATATGTTGAATTCTAAGAAAATCAGGTGTCCTAGTGACAGGGCCGGATTAAGCTAGTGCGGGGCCTGTAGCATATGTTAAGAAAGGGGCCCTATATTTTAAAAAACCCAATAAAACAACACAAACATATTTGAACACATACATTTTTAATTTGCATAGTAATTATCATTATCAATTAATTCGTGCTTGTAATCCTATAAACTTGCCACTCATGTTGCTGGCGTTGTCATAACTTTGACCATGGCAGTCTTTAATATCAATGTCATTTGCCTTTAAAATATTAAGTAGACTTTTAGTAAGCTGTTCAGCACTTTGACCTTCCATATCCAAAAATGTCACAAATCTTTCAACTGGTCCAGATGGCAAAACATAGCGCAGAGTCAAAGTCAGCTGGTCCATATTAGATATATCTGGAGTAGAATCCAATGAAACGGAATAATACTTGTATTTCTTCACTTCACAGAGAATGTGATCCAGTATGCTGGATCCAATCAGATTGATGAATTCCTCACACGTTGTTTTAGATAGATATGATGTATGTTCAAATCCTTTGTTTGCATGAGTACTTATATGCTCTGCCAGAAAAGGGTCAAACTTGGCCAGTAATTCTAACAACCCTAAGTAATTCCCGTTGTAAGGGTACCCAACAATTTCATCACTGCCACAAAATGAAAGGCCTCGTTCTGCTAAAAACTTCACAACTTCAATTATTCGCTCTAGAAGTTTGTGCCAATACTTTTCTTGAATGTCCATTTGTTTCACAAGATGGGAATCGACACGTTCACCTTTGTTTTTACGCATCAACAGTGAAATTAAAGCTTGTCTATGTGAGGAGCTTTCTTCATGTCGACGCAAAAGATTGCTTGCATTTTTCCAGTCATTAAACCCTTCCACAGTAAACTTTGATGAACATTCTGAACTCATAAGCTTGCATGGGAAACAGAATAGGCGCCCTTTACTTTCTGAATAGCATAACCATTTTCTTGCATGTTGCTTGTTTGTAAGTTTATGAATATGTGTAAAATAAGACTTCTGACAGTATCGAGTTTTCTTTTCAGTGTCATACAATCGCACGGATGAAGAGAAGGCACTATCAACATGTTGACATTTTTCACTTCCCTTGGATATGCAATATTCACGCTCACAGTCATCTATATTGTTCGGCCAGTCACCAATATCATTAGAGTACTTCTTCGTTTCACTTATTCTTTCACATTCAGACTCATTGTATACTGGGTTTTGCTGTATGTTTTCTGCTGCACAGCCGGCACTAGTACTAGTTATTCCTGTACTTCCAGCTTCAGCGGTAAGAGTACCACCACCATGAACATCAAAATATTCTGTCAGCTTACGTGTTTTTGATATCACAAGTTGATCTCTTCTTTCTTTTTCTTCCTTCGCTTTACGTTTTTCACTTCCAGAAGCATAATTACGTCCAATATCTCTGTGTCTACTGCTCATTTTTTGAGTTTTCTAACCTTACAAATCAAGAAATTTTAATCAAGATCGAAAGAGAGTGCGAGCACGCCGTATACCTCAATTAAAACAGGAAATTTCCGTTTCCTAAATTCTAGTTTTTATTGTTAATG
The DNA here is from genome assembly GCA_024509875.1 of Oreohelix idahoensis. Taxonomy (NCBI): domain Eukaryota; kingdom Metazoa; phylum Mollusca; class Gastropoda; order Stylommatophora; family Oreohelicidae; genus Oreohelix; species Oreohelix idahoensis. Next base: position 57,460 of record JAMPIV010011553.1, read on the forward strand.
CAAATTCATTTCACAAAGAATGAAACAAAATTAGAGGGGCAGTCGCCTAGAGCCAAAAAAGTGGCTTCCGTCCAAACGTGACCAAATTTTCAACGCCACTTAAATGGCTTTCGTCCACAAACAGTTAAGATTAAAATAATGAAGAGTCACACTAAGTCACCCTCTTATGCTCTTTCTCTCACAATTTCGTGACACCAAATGAAAAGGCGCTAAAGATGGCATAAATCACAAGATCATTGGTTTAACGCTCGTATTTTTTTTTCTTCTCTCTAACCAGCGGCACTCGAGCTTTCCAGCTCTTTTGGCCCAATGACATGTCATTGCGAGGCTGGGGGGTCAGTGGACTTTCCTTCCAACCCGGTCAGGAGCTTCGCTCCTTCCCATCAACGCTGGTATTAGAAGATGACCAAAAAATTATGTACATATTTATTGGCGCGGGGCCCCTAAAAGCGCGGGGCCCGTAGCATATGCTACTTGTGCTACTACGTTTATCCGGCTCTGCCTAGTGACATTTCTGAATAAGGCAGCACTTTCATATGCACATTAATTGTATCTAAAATCATTTCCTACACGTGTTCTATACCATTTTAAAGCAGACAATCTGACAATGATACTGAGTTCCAGGATCGAAACCTGGTTGCATCTCGTTCCATTCTACCCAGCTGAAAATGGGAACCTGGCTCTGCTCTTGAGTTAGGGAAGGCAAAAGTAGTCTTTAACCAAACTAAAATGTGTCTGTATCTTCCTCTAAATATGACATGTTGACACATTTCCTATTTTACTGAACACCTGATATACTGAAATCATAAGATAAAACTGGGCCAGGCCAAATGCTGACCACACTAAATTAGTTACCTAAAGACTAAGACTACAACAACTTACCAATTTAAGACTGATTTACTGTATACAGGAAAAGTAACGAAAAGCAATGTTTTACTGATCATAATGATGGAAATGCCTCAGCTGACTGCAGCTATTAAAATAAACCTAACCTGATTCACAAAGAGTGCCTTTAGCAGTAAATTAACAAACATCGAAACAAGACAGAGGCAGCAGATAGTAAAAGAGTCAGGACTATGCAGTATAGGAAAGTTCAGCTAATGCCTAAACTAACTGTCCAAGCCTCATGTTTCCATACCACTATGTGTTATGCTTCTGAGGAACTATCTGGTCTTTGGTTCATAAACATCATTTTATTCTCCTCCACTGTCATGTCTTAAGTTTTTCTGAGCTACATACACCCCTCCTGTCTTAAGTTTTTCTTAAGTGCTATGGAACAACAAGATCAGCAATGTGGAACTGATGACAAGAAGCAGACAAGTTCCAGTGGAACAAGAAATGAGAGGAAGACGCTAGTGATGGACTTGATAAACACTGCAGAAACACATTACCAACCAGTCTTTGTTCTGGAATCTCCAGGGTAAGAGAAGCAGAGGTAGTAGACTGAAGAACACACGGAGAAGAGAACTGAAGATATAAATGATAATGATGAAGAAGACACGGAAAAACCTTGACAGGACTTGGCATGTGTTTGTTGAAGGATGTCACGTGACAGGAGGACTTGGCATGTGTTTGTTGAAGGATGTCACATGACAGGAGGACTTTCCATGTGTTTGTTGAAGGATGTCACGTGACAGGACTTGGCATGTGTTTGTTGAAGGATGTCTCGTGACAGGAGGACTTGGCATGTGTTTGTTGAAGGATGTCACGTGACAGGAGGACTTGGCATGTGTTTGTTGAAGGATGTCTCGTGACAGGAGGACTTGGCATGTGTTTGTTGAAGGATGTCACGTGACAGGACTTGGCATGTGTTTGTTGAAGGATGTCACGTGACAGGAAGACTTGGCATGTGTTTGTTGAAGGATGTCATGTGACAGGAGGACTTTCCATGTGTTTGTTGAAGGATGTCACGTGACAGGACTTGGCATGTGTTTGTTGAAGGATGTCTCGTGACAGGAGGACTTGGCATGTGTTTGTTGAAGGATGTCACATGACAGGAGGACTTGGCATGTGTTTGTTGAAGGATGTCACGTGACAGGAGGACTTTCCATGTGTTTGTTGAAGGATGTCACGTGACAGGACTTGGCATGTGTTTGTTGAAGGATGTCACGTGACAGGAGGACTTTGTCCACTGGCAAAAAGTATCTGAGCAGGAATGGCTTGATTTGTGATCATGTTCTGTTTAGCAAATATTTATTAATATTTATATTTGATGTACTAGCTCTTTACTTGACGACCTACCAACAGGTAATCTTCAGCCTTGGCAGAGAATGCAGAGCTTGGAGCAATGTGAAAGCAGAGCTGGAAATCGATCAACTGCTGAGGATGATGATGCTATTGTGTACACAGATGAGTCTGTAGTCCATGGTGAGAAATCAAGATGGGGCTTCTGGGTTAGAGTTTAGATGAACATAATGGGGTTTACATGACAACAACCTCCAGCATCAGAGTCGAGGTACAGGCAGCTACTGCGGCTTTAAGGTGGTTGTCTGAAACTTCATTAACAAGGGCAGTTATTGTGTCAGACTCTCAGTTCATGCTTCGGAAGATCCAAAATGGACGGGTGAAGCATGAATAGAAAACCTCCATAGAAACCTCGAATCTTCAAGATCCTACTGTCCTGGTCATGCAGGTGTACGCAGCAAAGAAAGAGCTGATAGACTAGCTTCACGAGCACCTATAGTAGGTGCACTGGATATGGACAAGGGAGATATACTGAGGACAATTAATGATCGCCTATTAAAGAATGACACTGCTATCGATGAATCATCAAGGCTAAGATTGCTGGAGTTTGGCATTAGGCGTAAGACTGGCAGAGATGAAGGTATGAGAGGATGCATCCGACGTATATACAACCAGTGGTCAACGCGAACAATTAGCATTCATACCCTTCGACGTATACTGAGGGAGACTGAGCACCTATGGGTTTGCCTCAAGGGCAATGATGTCGATTCTGAACAACAATAACAATAACTAGCTGAATATGAGATGCAATCAAAGGTAGCACAATAAAAATAGTCTGAAATAAATTTTCGATGGAATGTTTACAGCAATTATGAATAAAATGGTTAGAGACAGACACATGGCCAGAATGAAAAGCGGGCAATCACCATCTGGAACCATAAATGCCAGATTACTATAGCATAGGGCATGACGTAGATCAAGAAAATGATAAATCAAGGGTGAGGCTGCAGATTTCATGAGCAGAAACACTGAGGCTCTGGGATCTAACTCTGACAAAGATTAATAGCACTAACAAAAACAATAATGCAAACAAAACTTAAAAGTTTTCAAGCTTTACCAGTTTTTTATTTACTAAACAAATTGAATGGTGATTTTCTGAAGAACCAATTAAAAAGAAAGACAAAGAGAGACAGGGAGAGGGAAAAAAGAGGGATAGGGAGGGGGGGAGAGAGAGAGAGATAGAACGAACGAACGAACTTTATTTTTAAAGGGTTGAGAATTGGGCACACAGGCCCGTCTGACATTCTGCCCTTCCTTTCTCTCACCTTTTCATACTGAATACATTTATTCTCACATGGAGAGAGAGAGAGAGAGAGAGAGAGAGAGAGAGAGAGAGAGAGAGAGAGAGAGAGAGAGAGAGAGAGAGAGAGAGAGAGAGAGAGACACACAGACAGACAGACAGAGAGACAGACAGAGAGACAGAGAGAGAGACAGAGAGAGACAGACAGACAGACAGACAGACTGAAACAATTGTTAGAGCTATAATCAATATGTTCAAATACCATACAACATTACTTTCACAGAAGACAAAACTGGCCCCCAGCAAGCAAACATAACTTTCTGGCAGTACAACATCTCAACACATGGTAAAGACAGCAGTGTGAAAAATAGGTAACAGCACAGGAAATCTAGACTCAAGGGCAACCATACAAAACAAATCATTCTTGAACACTAACAAACAGAAGGCCTACATCTTATGTTGAGGACACCTGATCAAACATACTACACAACCACAATAATTTAAATAATCTGTCCTTGTCCTTATGAGAAAAAAAAAAAAAATTAAACACAAGCAATGAGCTGAAGCCAACACCGGGTGTTCTCCCCTCACCCCCACATTCCAGATCTGTGATTTTCTACAACCCATTAAGTCCGACATGGTATCTGTTTGTTTCATTTGCAGAAGATGTTTTAGAAATTGTTTACGATTCCACTCTTTACCTTTGTTTTCTTTACTAGAAAGTTGGTGCTATGGGGGAAGAGAACACAGAGACGTGGGTTTCCAGAACTATTACAGGAATAAATAACCACCTTGTCAAGAACTTGCACAAACAACTTTATTCCTCAAGAAATTTTTTCTTAACCCCTCAGCATCACTCTCAGGATTTGAAGACATTCCATTTTTTAAGCATCTTCAAATCTGGTTGTTCACTTAACTTTTTTTCTTTCTTCTCACTCTGCTGTTTCTTAGCTTTGAAAAAACATTGCCCTACAGTAATCCAGGCTTGTTCCAACATATTTAAGCATGATTGTAGAATAATCTTCTCCACATATACTACCTGTCTGATTGATGAACTAATTAATGTTTCCCTGACTAAATAATGTACTCAGCAAACTTTCCATGTTTGAATGAAGGAACTAACAAGTACCACAGGTTGATAGACAAACTGACTGAGTGTACCACAGGCTGACAGACAAACTGACTGAGTGTACCACAGGCTGATAGCCAAACCGACTGAGTGCCCTGTACTGAATAGAAAACTTGTGAAGTGTGTCCTAATTTAATGAAGGGGGAAAAAACATAACATTACTGAAGAATAAGATCGTTTTTACTTGTCCCTTATAACTTGATTGGAAGCATCAAACTGGTTAAAGCTGGAACTGAACAATATTTATTTTAGGCACAGAACACCAGGAACGGCATACTGAAACATCAAAGATAATACCAGAACACCAGGAAAGGCATACTGAAACATCAAAGATAATACCAGAACACCAGGAACGGCATACTGAAACATCAAAGATAATACCAGAACACCAGGAAAGGCATACTGAAACATCAAAGATAATACCAGAACACCAGGAAAGGCATACTAAAACATCAAAGATAATACCAGAACACCAGGAAAGGCATACTGAAACATCAAAGATAATACCAGAACACCAGGAAAGGCATACTGAAACATCAAAGATAATACCAGAACACCAGGAAAGGCATACTGAAACATCAAAGATAATACCAGAACACCAGGAAAGGCATACTGAAACATCAAAGATAATACCAGAACACCAGGAAAGGCCACTGGCTTCCTAGCTCAGTGATCCATGGTTCGATCCCCAGTTGAGGTGGGATTTTTTTTTTAGGCCGCAAACGGCTCCTGGGTCGACCCAGCCCCAATTGGGTACCAGAGCAACTCTGGGAAGGTTAAGGAGGCCGGCGTGATGCTGACCACATCACCCCTAGTGTGCCAATGGGTCAAGAAAATATGGGCCTAACACCATATTCCCAATATGCCTCTACGGGTGTGTAAACGGGATCCTTTTGTTTTTAACCAGGAAAGGCATACTGAAACATCAAAGGTAATACCAGAACACCAGGAAATGCTAAATGAAACATCACAGATAATATCAGAAAGATAGGGAGTGCTAAATTCATTATGGAGACAGGAATGACAGATGACAATGACCTTGTATGTACAACAGCAAAGGAAAACACACTACTACAACAGATAAAATACAGGGGGGGGGGGGCGGGGGGGGGGGGGGGAGAGGAGGAAAGCAGGTATGTTAAAAAATCAGAGATAGATAAAATGTGAGGATGCTGAATGTAGCAGATGAAAAGGGAAAATATCCCTGTTTACTGTTAACTTTTCTTTTTTTTTTCCTTTCCCTTCTCCCCCCCCTCTCTCTCCACCAGTACTTTTCAATACCAACTATAAGGTTGGACTTGATTAACACTGTTTCATGCAAATACCATTTAAAAAAAAACTTTTTAAGAATTTCAGTATTAATGAGGCTTAAACAGTGAACAATTTAAAAGCTGAACTTATACACAATATATTTTTAAAAAAACAAACAAATAAACAAACAGTATCTACCAAAGTATGGTTTTAGGGTTGACCAAGGAACACAAAATAAGCAATAGTGAACTATGTGGATACAGCAGGTGACACAAGCATCTACAAAAAAAACCTGTGCCACAGGGTATTTTTCAGGCGCCTTCAGACAGATAGATTGGCAAAAGCAAGGTGCAATCATGGATGTGTAAATAGGCAATCTATTTATAGATCTATGGTTGCAAACAGAATCCCACAGGAACAAGTGTTTTTCTCGAGATGTTTAAGAAGCTGATGTTAGAATCTAAGAGGTAACGTGTCCTGCCAATTAGTGCTGGGACATCACAGATCTGGCACAGACTCATAGCCTGTCTTTGAGAACATGAGAAGAGGAAAAAAGTGAAAAGTTAAAGAAAAAAAGTTGTACATTCTGTCTTATTTGTGGCAACAATGTTTCATTTACTTTGTACAGCTGATAACCATGATAAGGGATGAAGGTACGAGAGTTAAGTGAGTGAAGCATTTCAAGTGGAACACACACAGTGAATTAACAGTTCTGGATCAGCAGGTGGCAAAAGCAACACTAATTACCTGACTTCACGGATCACTAGTTACAAATTTCTTACCCTTGTGATGTATAACTGCACCTTTTTCATCATCATCTTTCTGAACCAATAAAGTTTGTTACCTCACATATGCTTTCTCTTCACCTTTTTCTGCGTAAGAGCGTTTTTTCTCCAATTTTCTCTGAAAAATTATTGTAGTTTATCTACAGGATTGTGTTTTCTTTTTGTTTGAGACGGTTTTCTAGACCAGATTTTCTTAATATATAATCTGAAAACGTGCCTATAGGATCTGGGCTGTGTCATAATTAATTCTAGTATGAGAATGTTTACAATGTTTGACCATAACATTTGATTACAAGAAGCCACAGAGAGAAAACCGGGCTGATCTTCTACCACAAGGTAGAAGAGGAACAACCAAGTAGTATGACTGTGTCAGTATGTCTTTATCTCTAGTAGTTTTTAAAATGTTCAGTCTATTCTCTCATCATCATAATTTTCTGTCACGATTCTTGTGGAGAATGAAGCCATATGGTAGCCATCACAATAGACAGTCCCCTTGCACGAAAAATGCGGCGGTGATTTTTTTAAAAATCAATTTGTTTTATGTGATGAGGTTGCAAGCCGTATGTACAACCTCATATTAGTAAGAATTCGTCTTTTTCTTTCTTTTTCTGATCAGACTCCCAGGAACTTACACAGGGCAGTCTATGCTCTATTAGTGACATAATGAGCAGTACTTTTTACTAGGCATCATCATTTGGTACAAGATGGAGAATATGTCGATTGATCTTCTTTGTAGTTACCTCTAGTTCTGTGATGTTCTTTGTGGTAATCCCTAGGTCAGTGATCTTTGTGGTTACCCCTAAGTCTGTGTTCTTCTTTGTGCTTACCCCTAGTTCTGTGATCTTCTTTGTGGTTACCCCTAGGTCTGTGATCTTCTTTGTGGTTACCCCTAGGTCTGTGATCTTCTTTGCGGTTACCTCCAGGTCTGTGATCCTTACGTAATTACCTCTCTATATATACTTTCTTTCTCTGTTAAATTCCACCTTCCCACACATTCAAGCATCTCAGTCTTTTTCTTGTAAGATATTAATTTCAAAATAATTCAATCAATTCCCTTTCGGTCCCTCAGACATAAATCTTTCGCTGCACAGGTCACAGGAAAGATCTATCCAAGTGCGTCTTTTCTTGGATTTCTGTCTGTATTCTTCAAGGTGAGCTCAGCTTCTTGTAGGTTTTTCTGGTTCTCCATTGTTTCTTCGGCTTTCCTTTATCCTTATAACCTGCTGGGTTCTATGTAGCTGATAACTGCACTAAACTCCATTCAAAATTTTTTCTCATTTCTGATCTTGTTCTGCCACCATTAGTTGTTAATTAAAAATGTATGCAGCATTTTTAAAAAGAAGTATCCTTGTCATTTTCCACATCTGTGAAATGTCCTTAGAGTGGCATCATCTATTAAGTGTGTGTGTGTGTGTGTTTTATTTTGCACAATGATGTTAAAGAAATCAAAATTTTGCATTCTCTTCTCCATGTGTTCCTCGGTCTCTCTGTACCTCTCTTACCCTGGAGATTCCAGAACAAGGACTGGCACGTAATGCTATCAACATGTTTCCTCAGTGTGTGTGTTCTATCCATCTTCAGCGTGTTCTTCTCATCTCTTGTTCCAATGGTGCTTGTCTGGTTCTTGTCATCTCTTGTTCCAATGGCGCTTGTCTGGTTCTTGTCATCTCTTGTTCCAATGGTGCTTGTCTGGTTCTTGTCACCTCTTGTTCCACTGGCACTTGTCTGGTTCTTGTCATCTCTTGTTCCAATGGCGCTTGTATGGTTCTTGTCATCTCTTGTTCCAATGGCGCTTGTATGGTTCTTCTCATCTCTTGTTCCAATGGCGCTTGTCTGGTTCTTGTCATCTCTTGTTCCAATGGCGCTTGTCTGGTTCTTGTCATCTCTTGTTCTAATGGTGCTTGTATGGTTCTTGTCATCTCTTGTTCCACTGGCGCTTATATGGTTCTTGTCATCTCTTGTTCCAATGACGCTTGTATGGTTCTTGTCATCTCTTGTTCCACTGGCACTTGTATGGTTCTTGTCATCTCTTGTTCCAATGGCGCTTGTATGGTTCTTGTCATCTCTTGTTCCACTGGCGCTTGTATGGTTCTTGTCATCTCTTGTTCCAATGGCGCTTGTATGGTTCTTGTCATCTCTTGTTCCACTGGCGCTTGTATGGTTCTTGTCATCTCTTGTTCCACTGGCGCTTGTATGGTTCTTGTCATCTCTTGTTCCACTGGCGCTTGTATGGTTCTTGTCATCTCTTGTTCCAGTGGCGCTTGTATGGTTCTTGTCATCTCTTGTTCCAGTGGCGCTTGTCTGGTTCTTGTCATCAGTTCCACATTCGTGATCTTGTCATTCCACTTCAATCCTTCTATTTTATACAAGCACCAATTTATTCAAGTCTGGTAGCATTTTGGCTGTTGCATTTGTTGATCTCCATGTTTCTAAAATTATAAGTATTTCTAAATTTGACTACCACGCGCAATCCTAATTGCTTGGGAGATTGCTTTGATGTGTCAGAGGTCACAACAACGAAATATACCGTCCACTCCTGCTGTGTAGCGTGTTTAGGCAAGGCGAAAAGATTTGGTAACAACAACAAATAATGCGCTAGTTGATGCTGGGGGATGGGAAGGGGTTGCACATTTCTATATATATTTAAAAAAAAAAAAATCTGCATTAACAAGCCTCAGATCTCCGGTAAAGAAGGCTGGAAGTAAGACGGTAGGAATCTAGACAGTATGAAATACCCAAAGAGTAAACAACCGTTGCAATAAATTATATGACCCATTTATTTCTCGTATTAACCTGCCAGAGTAATTCCCCCCTTCCAAAAAGAAATCTGTCTGCCAGCTAATGGAGTCCTCTCCAACCTAAATAGTGGTGTTTTAAGCATCTATTACACCGAATGTTGCCAAATGTTGATTATAATGTCGTTCACTTTCAAGGGAACAGAAACAGATGGTACACAGGGCTCGATATATATCATAAAATGTGCTTAATTTCCAAAATATACTGAAGCACATTAAAAACGCACCTCTATTATATATAGTGATGCCGAGAAGCTGGGAAAAAAAGTGTGGGAATGGATTTTCCCAGTGTTTGTCATGAGGTAGAGAGCGAATGGCTGCTGGAATGGAAAGTGCATGATTCAACCCACGGGTTTGTGTACAGACTACATGAAAACAATGAAAGTTACACGTGCAATACGATTCCCAACAGCTATGACACTGAAAATGTGTACGCGTTGTGGCAGTATACTCGGTATAAAAAGGCCGTTGAGAAAAAACACCCAGTACATGTGCTTGAAATGCCACGACTATCTGAAAACGACCGCCAACGAGCCATTGGTATGTTGGAGACCGGAATGAGCTCACGGGCCATTGCCAGAAGGATGAATTGCCACCACAGCACTATTGTACGTCTCAATGAACGTTACGGAACCACTGGCAGTGCCCGGGATAGACTTCGGAGTGGCCAACCACGAGTTACTACCCCTGCGCAAGATAGTCATATTGCGCTGAGTCACCTAAGGAATCGTTCTCTCCCGGCAAGTCAAACAGCAAGAGCAATAGTGGGTAGACGTGGGCAAGTCTCTGGAATGACAGTCATACGACGACTCAGAGATACAGGCCTTACTGCAAGACGACCTTATGTTGGGCCAAACTTGACTCACAGACATCGTCAGCAGCGCCTGCAATGGGGCAGAGCAGCATGTCAGATGGACTAGACTGCAGTGGAATGCTGTCCTATTCACAGACGAGAGCAGATTCAACATATCCTTTGCTGATGGACGTATGCGGATTTGGCGACGGTGTGGAGAGCGCTTTGCAGATTGCTGTGTTCGTCAGCACAACCGATTTGGAGGTGGCAGTATTCACATTTGGGGAGGATTCAGTTTTCACCATCGCTTGCCTCTTCACGTCTTCCGTGGAAATGTTAATGCTGTGACATATCGAGATGAGGTTCTGGATGCATTGGTTGCTCCTGCGTTCACAAATTATCCAGACTTGTAGCTTCTCCAGCAGGATAACGCACGTGCGCACACCGCATGCATTACGCAGCAATATCTACAGCGGCAGAACATTGTGACGATTGATTGGCCTGCCCTATCACCAGACATGTCCCCTATAGAACATCTGTGGGACGAGCTTGGACGCAGAGTCTACAGGCAAGGTTCTCCAGCTAATCTGCAACAGCTCGAAGCTGCTCTTACACGTGAATGTGACTTGATTCCCCGGAATTTCCTTCAGAGACTTGTGCGTTCCATGCGGAGCCGCTGCCAAGCTTGTTTGCAAGCACACGGTGGACATACCAGATACTGAGGATAGTGTGAATGAATTTTTTTTATTGGTTGCATTTTTGGTTTTCTCCCTTGCCTGCACAGAATGCAATGAATTTCATAACAATCAAATGTACAAATTAATGACCAGCATGGATTCATAGGAAAATGAATAAAGATTCCAAATATGTAAACTTGTAAACACTTATATTTACATTTCACACTCTGTTCCTGGATTATACAGGTGGTGCGTTTTTAATGTGCTTCAGTATATATGATTCGCCCGTTGGTTGGCTGGGTGGGAGTGGGGGGAGGTGTGTGTTGAGAGGGAAAGAGAGAGCGCAGGAGAATAGACATAAACTGAGAAAGAGAGAGAGAGAGAGAGAGAGAGAGAGAGAGAGAGAATATGATAATGAATAATAACAGATGAAATCGCAGACGTGGCCATAAGAAATTTTCACACTGCCGAATATTTCAAATTACAATATATATCTTAGGAGACCTTTGTCGGAATCGTTTGGCGCACGGAAAGGGTAAAAATAAAAGCAAAATTGAAAAATCATGCCCGCAAATGTGAATACTGTACTTTAACTATTCATATTTTAGGAATATTTAATAAGAAAAGGCACTGTAAGATACATATAAACAAAGAGTGTGTGTGTGTGTGAGAGAGAGAGAGAGAGAGAGAGAGAGAGGGGGGGGGGCGGGAGAGAGAAAGAGATGATAAATGGTACCTCTTCTTTCACTTTCACGTATCGCAAAAACTTAAAAAATTTCCTGACAGAAGCTGGTTTCTAAGTTTCGTACCACACCTCGCACTATAGCCAGTAGTGTTGTAACCGGGGGAGGGGAGAGAGAGAGAGAGAGAGAGAGAGAGAGAGAGAGAGAGAGAGAGAGAGAGAGAGAGAGAGAGAGAGAGAGAGAGAGAGAGAGAGAGAGAGAGAGAGAGAGAGAGAGAGAGAGAGAGAGAGAGAGAGAGAGAGAAACGAACGAACGAACTTTATTTTCAAAGGGTTAAGAATTGGGCACGCAGGCCCGTCCGACATTCTGCCCTTCCTCTCTCTCAACAAGTATATACTATATCCTTTCATCCTCACATTTACTTTAAGCATTATTAAAGCATTTATCATTATAAAAGTAATATTACATTTGCAATAATCATCATAATTAAAGTATGTTTTTAAAATAAAGAAAACAAAAATAAAAAAATAAAGAATTACAACAAACAACAACAAAATTAACGAAAAAAAAACATAAATAAAAAACAAACAAACAAACAACAAGACTGATAAAAATCGAATTCTTCATACAGTAAATTAGTGATTTGAGACATATTCAGAGTTGTGTTATAAGAACTCGTGAAATATTCAAACGGTCTTCTACTGAATGACTCAGTGTTTTTTCCAGTGCGCTCGAACAATTTTACGAGAGGTGAGCAACTTTGAGTCTCATAGCAGATACTGCTGCAATGAATGCAATGATAGGTTCATCAAGATGAGGTGGGGTAAACAGTTACTTTCCTCGCTGTCTTTGCGTCCCAAACTCAAGACCAGAATCAGACTAGGTAGATAGTTAGATAGACATAAACGAAAGCAATTAATTTGCCAATGGTTGAAAATCGGGCACAGTCCCCTCTTGCATTCTTCCTTCCTCTTGCTCATCTTTTACTACTGTTACTCAAACATTCTCCAGCGTACTGAAAGTATTAATGTAAGGGCAGTGCAACATTACAAGGAAGTATAACAGCATACATTAACAGTACCTGATCATAAAATTAAGAATATAAGTTATTAAGAATATAATATTAAGAATAAGTATATTGTAATGAAAACTAGATCATCAGAGCCTCCATACAGTATATTAGATAAAAGTACAACACAATCAGTTAGGGTGGCATATAATCAGCACTCATAAAGTATTTGAACAGTATACGATTGTATGAGTAAGGACTGTGCGTGTTTTTCAGGTCATTGGGAAGATTGTTCCAAAGATGAGCAGCTGAGTAAGCCAAACTAGTCTTAAATAGGTCTAGCGTGGGCTTGGGTACCTGTAATTTGTTTAAGCGCTGACTACGTCTTTCATTATATTTTAAAAGCGGCCAAAGATACTTTGGAGCATTTTGTGACAGGATTTTGTGAATAAATTTCCCTGTGTTAAATAGGAAGCGCTTGAGAGAAGAAGCGATACAAATTGAAAATTAGGTGTCTATCGAAGTCTCGTGTTTACACTAGTCAATTCCACATCCTTGTTGGTGCTGATTGGACTTTGTGACCTTGAGTTCACAGACTAACTGGAGTCTGGTCGCCTATGAAGATACGATGCGCCCACAACACACGGAAATTAAAAAAAAAATAAAAAAAAAAACAAGACAGATCAAACATAGCAAGAAATGTATCGACAGCATAAAAGAATGAACGAATCTATCGTCCAGGAGCCAAGCTAATCGACAGACAAATATGGCATTAAATAGTTAAGCGCCCATCGACAGTGGTACCCCACTGACAAATAGTTACCGGAGTGATAATGACGAAGACAGGAAATGCTGCTTCAGAGACGAAACGACCAGATATGATTACTTCCAGGCAAGAACAAATTAATCAAACATCTTCAACTTTCAGCAACTGTGTGCTAATACAAACTACATTGAGAGTTTTGGTCGGAAATAAGTTGATGGTAACAGAATGCATCAGTTAACTTGGCATTTAATAATGGTGACCTGCGGTTAGACCAACCTGTGACCAGACACATCTGATTGACGTTCTCGGTTGTCTATTGCTCCAGTATAGCAACGACGTAGATGATGATGAATGACTTTCTCAGTAACTGTACTGATAAAGGTATTCAGACCGTCAGCAGCGGGTGTTTAACACAAACGGGTAGCAAACGCCTCTAGTATGCCACAATGTCGCCGTTCCTACATTTAACAGTAGATATGCAGCCGACAACAGGGGGGATATTTTTAGAGGCCGACGAAAGTGTGAACACTGGCAACAAATGGTAGTTAGTAAACAGTACACGCCGGCTATGTTTACACCTCACACGTTGAGCTTACGCAGGTGAAGCACTAACGCAGCGTTTCCAAATTTTACTTTATAATGGAATTTCCTCCACCCCACATCCCGAGCAATTGAAAGTGCTTCTTGAAGATCATGCCGACTGGCGCAGACGATCATAACCCGTCTGTCCACAACTGTCTGTGGCTTGCGCGATTTATTATTTCAGCGGCTGGCTTTTTCCTCCATGCCAAGTTGTTAAATGTTCCTGTATTTTCTCTCTCTCTGTGTCGCCTTACATTTCTTTTCTCGTCAATTTAACCAGATTTCACAATGCATTACAGCTTGCTTCTTCTCAAGACAAGAACAAACAACCTGGACTGCCTTCATCTGATGCGTGTAATAAGCTTCCTTTGCGCGTTTTGAACTGATGTCACTGTACATGATGAGCTTAAGCTGTTATTAAAAAAAAAAAAAAAACACTGCATCAAACTCGAGCATCTGCCCCCTTTCATTTGTGCAGTATGTAACCTATATTGTTCAAATATCAGAAAATTAAACTTAAAAAAAAATGTATATCCAAAGTAAAGACTGTAAAAGTTCAGTGAGATATCTTGGCTTGTGATAAGCACAGACGCTGAATATTGGCAAGCACACTCGCAGTTCTTCACAGACAGCACAAATCTGATTTCCTCGCTTTTAATGTTTGCTAGACGTGAAGCAGCCTGTGCACAAAGGTAAAAGTTGAAAACTGGAGAAAGATGTTCACTAGAGATATAATTAAAAAAAAAAAAAAAATTCCACAATTTCTCGTGGAACCTTTGACGATGTACTGCGGAGCGGTGGCCTGAGAAACCTTGGTTGTGAAACACTGCCCTCAAGGGACAAAGTCACGGGTATATTAAATTGGAGAGCGGCACGGTTTGAGATATCGGCGTACGATAAATGTCGCTGTTCAAAGATTTACATCGTGAAAGTTAGAGTGCGAAGATCATAGCTAGACAGGCATAACACTGAAGACACACATACACAAAGGGGTTGGGGGGGGGGGGAGAGACCCTCATAGGCTTCACGTTGAAGTAAGTTAAGCGATAATAACATTTTTCATTATATTTTACAGTAACAAAGATTTGCACATTTATAGAAGAAAGAACTAGCATGGATGGCACTGGGCAGAAGAGCTTAGCATGCACCAATTAAAAGCTTATGTTCCACAGGGAATTGAACGTGGTTAAATGGACAAGAACACTTGACAAATTGCAATCTCGTAAACTCGTTTGTCAAATATACTGCTACAATCTACTCTAGCACTGTATGTGAAATATAATGCTACAATCTACTCTAGCACGGTATGTGAAATATACTGTTACAATTTACTCTAGCGTGGTATGTGAAATATACTGCTTCAATTTACTCTAGCGTGGTACGTGAAATATACTGCTACAATCTACTCTAGCGTGGTATGAGAAATATACTGCTTTAATTTACTCTAGCGTGGTACGTGAAATATACTGCTACAATCTACTCTAGCGTGGTATGAGAAATATACTGCTTCAATTTACTCTAGCGTGGTACGTGAAATATACTGCTACAATCTACTCTAGCGTGGTATCCATTCTTCACGGACTGATACTATGAGTCTTAACTCCTATTTTAGTACATGTCTTTCTATGCTGCTCCATGTATCTCATCTCTATATCCACATCCTTCAGTCCACATATAGATCTAAGATCTCCAAGATTTCGCTACTGCTCTCTCAACATAACTTTACCACCTATGATTTGATGGTTATAACAAATGTGTGGAAAAATAAAGAAGTTATTAGCTTTTTAACATATACTATTCTATCTAGCGCAGTGTCTCCCAAAGTTTCAAATGAGCACGACTGGTGGTACAAATAATAACCAGTGGCGTATTCTCTATGTGTGCTGTGCGTGCTGCGCACACCTATGCCCGAAGGAGATTAAAAATTTAATGTATTATTCTATAAAATATTTCTCTTATAATGTTCTGCTTTCGGACCGCACGCATCAGGATAACGGATTTTCCCGCATAGAATCTCACGAGTATATCTTGTTTCAGTTTCCCAGACGCGTTTTATAGTGCAAGTTTTTTTGGTTGGTAGCAATCGCCCGAAGTTTCTCGGGTAATTCCGTCACTATGCGTGCGGCACCTTTCGGTTTTACGTTTGAACACTGGTTTGTGTGGATCGGGGTCGTGGCCAGATACGTCAATACAATGCGAACTTGCGTGCGGTGGTCTTGCAGCTCTCGAGCTAAAAATCGGTTGTGTCCGTCCAGTGTTTTTTGTGATTAATTTTTGTTAGTTGCCGGGAATGCAGATTATTAGTGACATTGAGTTTCAAGTTGTAAGTTAATTAGTATTTCGGAGATAATTGACATATACCCCTAATAACTATCGTTGCGTAATTGAATATAGTTGGTTTTTAAATTAAGAGGGGAAGAAGTTAAATAGTAGGCGTACATATTCATTTTAAGTAGCAGCACGCCTAGCTCGCATTACCAGGATACGCCACTGATAATAACCCTGGTTAGTACTAGAAGGATTTTTTTTTTCAACAAAGAAATAACAGGGTGCGTGGATATGACAAAAATCAAGAACATAAATGCGAATTCACCTGTGATAAAGCATGGATGTAATCTTATATATTCAAATTTCTCCCCCCATTTGTTTAGTTTTGTTCCCTTTCTCGCGTGACACGCGGTATCGAACAGATGAAGAGGGGCAATCCGAACTAACCTACAAGAAAAACTGAGTACAATTTAACAATTGAAGCCTTCAGCGACGTTAGGTGTATGCTTAGAAACTAAATAACTACCTACAAAATCTTGCTAATTTTAAAGATATGAAACAAATGCTACTCTTGTTTATAGCTACCTTGTTTTGGTCCCAACAAAGATAAACTAACACCACAAAAGATGTCTTAATTAAGCACTAGGAAAATGGAGACAGCTCATAATCTCAAGGAACGTTCTAATATTGTCAGCAGCAGTAAGATAAATAACAAGTAAACCTTAAAACTGACACGGCAACAACCGAGGGAATAAACAAAATGAAGAAAAAAAACTATACTCAATAGAACAATCATGGCATGAGAAACTAATGGGAAAAAGAAACTGGACTCACAATGCAAAATAAAACTAAACAATAAACAATGTTCCTGAATGGCTACTCTGAGAGAGAGAGAGAGAGAGAGAGAGAGAGAGAGAGAGAGAGAGAGAGAGAGAGAGAGAGAACGAACGAACGAACTTTATTTTCAAAGGGTTGAGAATTGGGCACGCAGGCCCGTCTGACATTCTGCCCTTCCTTTCTCTCGTCTTTTATACTGGTTTCATTTATTCTCACATACATTTTACCCATCAATTCAAGGAATTCAACGTTATAAAGGTAAAATAATAGCATACTCACATTCACAGTATCTAATTATAAACATGAAATAAAGTATGTTGAAAAATACAAACTAAGTATCACCATGAAACAAAATATGTTGAAAAACACTATCATCATCATTAAACCTACATTCGATATTATATCATTTGTTCGGAAAAATAATCACATTAGGGGGGCAGATAATCAGAACTCATAAAGTAATCGAAAAGTTTACGATTGTATGAATAGGGACTGAGGTTGTTATCTTTCAGATAATGTGGAAGATAGTTCCAGAGATGAGCAGCAGAGTAAGCTAAGCTTTTCTTGAATAAGTCAAGCCTAGGCTTGGGCACTTGTATTTTGTTAAGGCGTTGACTGCGTCTTTCACTGTATTTGAACATTGGCCACAGATATGTTGGAGCATTTTGTGACAGGATTTTGTGAACAAATTTAGCTTTGTTGAACAGAAAGCGCTTTCTCAGAGGCAGTATTTTGAGATCTTTATATAGATCTACAGAGAGAGAGAGAGAGAGAGAGAGAGAGAGAGAGAGAGAGAGAGAGAGAGAGAGAGAATGAAGGGCGGGGGACAGACAGAGAGAACGGGGAATAGGCATGGAGGAGGGGGAATAGACACACACACACAGAGAAGTGGGAATAGACAGAGAGATTGAGAGGAAGGAAGGGAAGGAAGGGAGGGAAGGATGGATAGATGGAAGAAAAGAAGGAAGGGAGGGACGAATGAATATACTTGACAGGTTTACAGCTCAAGCCACACAAAGCACCACTGCTACTCAACCACCAGCGAATCTGTTACAACATTTTTTATCTAACAGACCATTTAAACATTACTACCTATTTGTGTAAATCTTTTGTGTAGCAGTTGTAAATGGGCTATTCTATTTAACACAACTAAGCGACCAGTGAATCCGTCTGACAATTAAACAATTAAACTGCCTACTCACAACACTAAGCTACCAATTTGTGTAAATCTTCTGTGTAGCAGTTGTAAATGGGCCACTCTATTGAACACAACTAAGCGACCAGTGAACCTAACAACTGTAAATCTAAACCTCATTTTTTTTCATTACTTTTCACCTCCCCCTGGAGCACAGGTCTCCAATAAATACACTCCAAGCCTTCCTGTGCTGTGCCACCCGTTCAAGGTCTTGACATGCCTTCTTTATTCTGTTCATGTCTGTCTTCAGGTTCCGTCTTCGTGTGTTTTTTTTTTTATCTTTTTCACTTTACTTGGAGATTTCCGAACAAAGACTGTTTTGTAATGTTATCAACTGGTTTTTCTCAATGTGTGTCTCCTTCTTACCTCTTGCTCCACGAGTATGTGCATGATTCTTTCCACTAGTTCCACATTAGTGATCTTGTCAAACCATCCACCCATTTATGAAAGTCATTTTTTGCTGTTCTACAAGTTTCAGAGCCATATAATGACATCTGAGTTCAAGATTATAACTTCACTTCTTTTGATATCCATATACTTTTGTCACAGAATGGTTTGGGGCGACCCCTTCTTCTTCCTGTAGTGAAATCTGAATCCTATCTCGGCCCTCATTCAAAACAATACACCGTACAGAAATTCCCAGATGTCAAACAACCAATCAAAATCGCAGCTCGGTACATGCAATGCTAATATTTTGTAAGGCCTTTTAGTAGGAAGACGAGAAAGTGTAGATGTTGACAATTTTCGAAAGGCAATGTGCAGATAGGAACGGAATATATCAATGATAAGGAACATAATTCGATAATAAGGATCATTAGCTATTGACAGATATCTATAATTTCACTGGAAGTGGTGTAGAACCGGAGAAAATGTGTATTTAATGCATCGAAGCATGAACCATGTTGTGCTTTGCCATGTTTAGGCTGCTCAAGTGAAAAGTCGGATTAATCTAGACATAAGAGAGATACTGCAATAGATAGAGCTTAGCTCTAAGAATAATATAATCTTTGGATGAAAGAAATCCGTTCAGAGATAAAGAAACTAGAACGATTTCAGGTTTGTCATACTAGCACAGAACGCCTAAGATTTTCACTTTTTCTAGTCTACAAAATACTTTGGCCTTGATGCTTTCTCGTACGGGAAACCTTGACCTATAAAAGGCGGAAGGTACCGATAGTAAAACACTTGCCACACAATTCAAATTTCAGACACGAGCGAAACCGTCTACTACCAGACTCCATTGCCATCAGCAGGGTAACGCTGTAGAGCCATTAACAGCCGGTCTGCATGTATTTGAGGGTAAGAAAGAATGCAATTACATATGTAAATATAATTATATTATTAATATGTGCCTTATAGAAGTGGATAAGTGTGTGTGAAATCACTGTGTAATTCTTGGGGGGAATTCAAACGTGTGTTAGCTCAATTTAATTGTGAAATGAAAGCAGATGGACGTGTAGATTGTGATGTTAGTTTTAGGAAAGTATTTTGAAGATGTTAAGCTTGCTGGAATGGACCACCTTAGGGGAAAGATGGAAAGAATGAAAGAAATTAGTTTACTGTACAAATTGAGTTATAACTCAACTCTTTCCACAAGGCCATCTGATTGTAAGGAAGCAAATCATGGACAAACTGTAAACAGAGTTACTGGAATAGTTTGCTATTAATTAAATGAATTATGTTATTTTTGACTTGCTATGATTCTCATGAGTAACCACATCTTATCTGATGTGTCTCATCTTACCTCCTGACTGGTTAGGGAGTCAGTGAGATATACTACGTAGGTTATATATATATTATATTTCAGGTTATATACTGCCTTGAAAAGTTTATTCAACTCTACGTGCCTAAGTCAGCTGGAGGAAGCTTTTGTTGTTCTGAGCCCTTGTGAAATGTCAGAGGGTCTTCAACAGTGCCACCTTTAAGATTGGAAGAACCGCAGTTGTGGGATTCTTTCCAGTTCCATTGCTGGGCCAGGCCTAGAAGCACTTTTCGAAGATAAGTAGCCTTGTTTGAGGCTACTTGACATTTAAAAAAAAAAAACCTTACCACACAAAAGAAATTAACAATTTAAGATTATAAGAATCTAAAGTGAGACAGGTCTATATTTCGGAGCTGGCATTTGCTGATGATGTTGCCCTGATTGCTAAATCAGAGGCACATCTCCAATCCAACCTGCAAGTCTGGAAGGAAGAGCTGGAGAAGAGAGGGATGGTCACAAGCAGCTCTAAAACAAAAACCATGGTGATATCACGAGAAGAAAGAAAACATCAGATTAAGCTGGGAGAACAGGTCCTGGAGCAGGTCGACCACTTTAAATACCTCGGAGCTATTATAGACCGAAAGGGAGGCATCAAAGAAGAGTTGGCCACTCGAAAAGCAGCAGCTGGGAGACTTTTTCAGGCCATAAATCGAGGATTCCTCAGCAAGAGAGAGGTTGGTAAGAAAACGAAGATGGCTGTATACCGCTCCACCTATGTCCCAGTCTTGACATATGGATGCGAGTCATGGACAATGACTACAACCCATAAAAGCCAGATCCAAACCTCAGAAATGAGGTATCTGAGGAAGGTGGTTGAAGTAACAAGAAGAGACATGGTATGCAACCAGACGATACGTCAAGGCCTTAAATCCTACCCCCTGCAGACCCAAGTAGAACAGTCCCAATTAAGATGGTTTGGCCATGTCTGCAGAATGGGAGAAGATAGGATATCACGACAAGCATGGGAAACAAAGAGCCAAGGATCCAAACCCCGAGGACGACCCAGAGTCCGCTGGGAGGACAACATTAGACAATCTTTGAAGGATCGAGGACTAGAATGGAACCAGGCCAGGAGGAAGACAGCCGATAGGATAGTCTGGCGCTCTCTCTTCCAAACCTCTACACCTCACGGTAGAAGGGGAACGACTAAGTAAGTAAGTAAGAATCTAAAGACTATGGAACATATAACCTACGAGTTTATTCTTTACAAGTGAACAGTGAAATGATGACACACAAGTATGTGGTGTTAAAGAACATAGCCAATGCCAATATAACTTGTGATATAATAATATTAACATTTGTTCAAGTTTAGCACAGAAGAAAGACAGTTTTCATCAAAGATCAAGAAAACAGATGAAGATGAACTTTGTGTAACTTTAAATGTAATATAAATACTTGACAGTGAAACCATATATATATTTTGAATCAATTTGAGTTTATTAGAAAATTATCCAACAGAACAAAGAAAGATCCTGTACATAAATAAATTATAAATTGTACCAACAGTCTTTAACGAATTATTTAAGTTTGGTTCTTAATTCTTGTTGGTTAGTTAATGACCCCTAGCAGAGTCATAGTCTAAGGTTAGTCTGGAAAGGGGCATCATCGGACCCTAAGATTGTACATTACCATCTAATCTAGGAACCAATACAGCTTGACTATATCTTTGATGTCGATACACCATTATTCTTTTCAGAGAATGGGGTATTTCTTGTAAGACCAGTCTCTTATCTGGCACTATCCTGGTATCATCTGATACATCTATTTGTCCAGGATATTATCATCATCATTATATCTTTCCTCTCGCTACATTTCCTAATCTCTGTTTCACTACGGCAGGAATCGGTACATTTGTGGTACGGATTTTATTGCATGCTTTCAATTGTCGCACTTTCTTTCTTTCTCTGCTAAGTAGAAGTTATTTGATTTGGTCAGATATCTGACACTCCTGGTGGATGATAATACTAAACATTTGCAGGAGCCGCTGAGAGAACATTATCAACAACCAAGTTGGTTTACAGACCAAGAAAAGGGAATTAAAGTTCAAATTAACAACCCCAAGTACACGTGTAATAAGGCAACTGCCAGGGCCTTTTATTCATCTCAGCAAAACGTCTGTGAGCCAGGATTGGCTTATTGGTGGTACCAGCAGAAAGTACTATTTCTGGAACAAAAAGGGACAAGTGGTCTACGCTTTAAGATGAAGGACCAACTTTGAATACTCTCCTTGACATTTCTGGAAAACGAGCTACCCCCGACAACCTTGACCAGCGACGAGCGGGAGCAGCGTAAAAAGTACCAACCCATCAGCGGTAGCAGAAACTACTACTGGCAGCTAAGTTCCATATATAAGCTGCCAAAGTGAACTTTTTTTTTCATCGTCTCTATTATCCTTCTTCTTTGATCGTTAGCCATCGACCGTCAAAGCAGTCAGTGGCCATCACGCCTAGTGGCGTCTTGTAGGGCAACAACAAATTGATTCCACTTTGCTCGGTCGGTGGCCATCCTTCGTACAGTGCCCCAACTCTGGTTCATTCTTTGCATCTCAGCCTCCACAGTCCTCCGCCAGGTTGTTTTTGGTCGGCCTCTCTTTCGTTTTCCTTCAGGGGTCCAAAGCATAGCTGTTCTTGTGATGGCATCGGGATCTCTTCTGAGGACATGACCAACCCAGCTCCAGCGTCTGCCAACTATGATGGTGTGCATGTCCTCTTGCTTGCTCCGAGCAAGCAGATCTTGGTTGGTGATGGTATTGGGCCAAAAGATTCGGTGAATTTTTTCTTAGGCAAGTTGTGTGAAAAGAGGACAATTTCGACATTTCCTTCTCTGTAACTCTCCAGCATTCCGCACCATAGAGAAGCACAGAAAGCACACAGCTCTGATATAATCTTAATTTTGTGCTTGTGCTGTATTGAGAGGACTTCCAGATGTTGTTTAGGCTAAAAAAGGCTGTTCTTGCCTTATTCATTCTGATGTTGATGTCTTTGCCTGCCCCGCCGTCTGGTGTTACAATGCATCCTTCACATACCTAGGATGCTCTATTATCCATCAATGATGAAACTTTTCTTCTAAACTACTCAATTATTTTCACACTGTTAAAACTTAAGTGATTATTAAATTTTGTTATTTGTAATTTTACAAATTTAACTTCGATTGAATCATTTTAAAGTTACTACATGTTTGTCTTAGTCAATTTACTACACACACTCTAAACTGAGCTATACCAGAATAATAAGAATTCCCATGAGTAAATCAGAGGTGGGGGCTTAACGAGCTAAAATTCTTCTTCTTTTTCTTCTTTTTGGTCGGCCTCTCTTTCGTTTTCCTTCAGGGGTCCATAGCATAGCTGTCCTTGTGATGGCATCGGGATCTCTTCTGAGGACATGGCCAACCCAACTCCAGCGTCTGCCAGCTATGATGGTGTACATGTCCTCTTGCTTGCTCCGAGTAAGCAGATCTTGGTTGGTGATGGTATTCGGCCAAAAGATTCGGAAAATTTTTCTTAGGCATGTTGTGTGAAAAGATGACAGAGCTAAAACTAATCATTGCTTCACAAATGTGGTCGGCAGATTCTAGAATTAACGCGCTTAGCCAAAGCAGCATTGTTTTCGCTTATATGAATATCATGTGAAGACTCGCGTTGTGATAGAAGTGTCTTTACACTTCTTTCTACATCTCTGTCAAGAGTAATCTTGGGCGAATGTAGACACCTTTGAAGGCCCACATTAGATACTCTTGAGTTTTGGCTACTGTTGGAACACTACTGCAGATCTAAGGGGAGGCAATACCGTCACAACTTCCAACAGCAATGAAAGCCCCATCTTGCCTTTGGAATTCTTTTTTTTCTTTTTTTAAATATCATTGTCTGTTTCTTCAACTTTGTATATACTGCTAAGATACATGCGAATAACACCTTGTAGGGGTGTCTTTCAGTGAAATCTGGCGATCGTTTGAAGCATTTATTTTTACAACCTTAGTCTCGTCTATGCGTATTTTCAAATCTAATCGCTCTGAATTGAATGGGCTACATAAAACCAATCTGGAGGTGAATCTCTTATGTAACAGTTAAAGTCTAATGGGTAATCACACACAAAGAAACCTTCAATGAATCAGTGTATCATATTTAATCTACATGGGTGTTGATGGACATAGACAAAAGTACCGCTGACTACAACCAAGGACAAATAAATGGCTCACATTACGATCACTTTCTGACATATTTATGTATAACTACTTACATTTCTTTTATTGATATATATTCATGTTTATACTACTTCACCTTTTAAAAGTTTATTGTTATTTATCTTGAGATTCTTACTAGTATATCGTTTTGTTTTTCGCAGCCTGCCTCTTTTCTCACTAGCTGCTCCTTTTAAAAAAAATATCATTCCACGTTTTCCATCATGTCCAAGCGGTTCTTGCCACTGTGACAACGGCGATGGTTATCAGTTTATATTTTATAACGTATTTAGCTTAGCCTTCACTCTCTTCACTCTTAAGCTTTCGCTCGTTTGCTATTGACGAAAATCTTGTAACTAATGACCTGTCATTGAAACATCCTTTTTTGGGGATGCGTAGATGGCAGGGAGGACAGTGTGATTCGCTTGCCTTATAACATACCTTTATATTTGTTTCATATTAATTTGCCATTTATTTGACCTTTGTCTCAGAAAGACGTATACTATTTTCGTTAACTCCGCCATTTATTATAGCCTTACTGCAGTCCACCTCATTTTATTACATGCATACATGCCACATGCTATGGTTTACCCATAATCTGTACAAGGTGTTTGAAAAGGCAAAGTCCCCGTGCCTCATTTATAATGTAGCCCACTGTAATTGAAAATATTTTTACACGAATTAACTCTTTTGATATGTTTTTTTTTCAGTCTTTGTACAGGTTTTTGTACAGGGTTTTGGATTTTTTGTACAGGTATTTCATTTTCATCTCCGAGGTGTGGCATGTATGTTTATGTGAATCTAATTGACTACTTAAACACAAATAAGGTACCAGTAAGTAGGAGTATCATTTGTAAATCTAACAGCCTGGTGTAGTTCTCGGGAAGAAAGGGGGGGGAGGGGGGGTGAGACAGAAAGAATAGAACTGCTTCCTAATGGAATTTCGTAAGAGGCGACTAATATAAGATTGTTCCTGGGGTTGGCAGCCTCATTAAGTAACAAGATTGCTACAGAAACCACCACTACACAAGCACGTGAATGTTTAGATGCAGGCTTCCTGCAAGGGAATCAGTTGTGGTGATGGTGGCTCCATGCTTGGTAAGGAGCAATATGGGAAATGATGATGAAATCTAATGGGTTATTTAACCTGAATAAAAAACTACCCATGAATCAGTGTAACATGCATACATCTAATAGGCCACACCTACACAAAGAAGTTACCGATGAATCTCCCACTTGCAGATTCAATTAGCTACTCCCACACAACAAAGCTGCAAGTGAATATGTGTAACAATTGCAAATCAAATTCGCTACTCACAAAACGAAGCTACCAGTGAAACTTCTTTGCGGTATTTGTAAAACAAACCGGCTACTTTCACACACCATCAAGCTACGAGTGAATCTGTGTAACTCGTGTAAATCCAATGTACTCACTTACAATAAAGCTACCAGTGACTTTGTGTAACAATTGTATACCTAATGGGCTACTCCCATGTAACGAAGCTATCGGTGAATATGTGTAATAAATAAAGTCTCGTGGGCTCCTGCCACATACTTAAGCTACCATTGAATCTGAGTTGTAAATCTAATGGACTATTCACACACAATAAAGCTAAAACTAGTGAATCTGTTTTAATACTGCACATGTAAATCTAATGGGCTATTCCAACCAGAGCTCACCAAGACCCTAATCCACCTTCACGTGGTGGTCCTGGAAAAAGGCTGCATCACTGCAGTCTGGCTGAGAGAGTAGGGATCGAAGCGGGAAGGCAAACCCGGTCCCCAAAAATGCCGTGCTGAAGTCGGATGTGTCGGCCGAAAGGCGCAGATATCGCAGCTACGGTGTAAACAGACACAACGCAACCAACGTCCTTTTCAGGACGAACGAGGAAAGAAAGAAGGAAAATTCCCACACAATGAATCTAGCTACAAGTGACTCTAATATACAGCACTTGGAAATCCGAATGGGTTAACTCAAAAACAACTGAACTTGCAGTGAATCACCTCTACAGTATGTGAGCCTTAAACAGGATAATTAGATATAACAATGGATGTTTCTGCGAAATCAACACAGTAGTGCAGAGGTTTTCAAACTTTTTTGGTCCGCGACTCCCTTGACCTGTGCATAAATCACCGCGGCTCCTCTCTATACTGTATATTATGCTCATAATATCGAGCCCAACACTTTTCCCAAGCCACCGCTACGCCCTTAGCCGAGGGCCGCGACGCCCCTGGGAGCCGCGACGCACAGTTTGAAAACCTCTGTAGTAGTGTAAGATCTTCTTACTGTGTGCATGCTGACTTATAGAAAAACCTGAAAGTATGGTGCGTTTATACAATGGGTCAGACAGGAATGTTCACACACAACATAAAGGCTATATCCTACAAGTCAAGGAGACCAATGAGTGTTAAATTATGCGCTTCGACTTGCCATGGAGACGGTATTAAATTTTAAAAATACTTGACCCAGCGGCAAACTTGGTTCTGTTCAAAATAGCTTGGGAATATCACGTCATTTTGGGAATTTTATTTTATCACTTAAAACAAAAAAATTAAAATACCAAACAAACAAACAAGTCATCGTAACTATCTATCTCGTAAGTCAAATGGAAATTTCACTAACGCAAATCTACTTTATACATCTACCTATTCCTCTATCATTAGCTCAGTTCTTTCTTCTGTTTCTGATAAGCATAAAGTACTCACCTGTGACCCCTCCTCAGTGCCACCAATGATGCGGAAACCATAACCACTTTCCTGTCTATGCAAAGTCACAGTCATTTCGATCACCTGTTCCCCTTCCTCTTCGGGAATTTCACTATTCTGTGATCCCTGGAATGCCGGGTGGGGTGGTGGTCTGCGAAGTACTCTGGTTATAGTACTTGGTGCTGGGTTTTCACTTTCAAATGAGGTACTATGTCTCATCGGCCTTCCAGGGCCAACAGAGTTCTGAAATGCGGGCCTGGGAAATTCCCCAGCGTAACTTCTGTTGAGGGAAGGGTTCTCGAAAGGCTCATACCTACGCTGGGGTGGGGGCGAGGAGAAGTCAGGCCAGTTGCGGCCATATTCTTGGTATGGGGACCTGTACTGACGGCCTTGCTCAGAAGAAGGGTTAGGCGTGAAACGTCCGCTTGTTCTAAAATCTCCTGCCCCGACTGAGTGTGAAGCCACAGGTTTCCCATTGCTGCGCATATCAGCAGCTGTAGGGGTTTTGGGGCGGTGAACGTCTGGTCTACTGCTGTCAGGGCCTGGGCCCCCTCTGGTCATCAGCTCTGGACCCGGGGTCCGACTGCGAAATTGCCCTGGCTTTATGTCACGTCCATTACCCCATCTATCGTCACCCGCCCCAACATGATTTTGCATAGATGAAAATGTTCGCTGGAAAGGATCGCCTCGATTGTCTGCACCCCTGAGTCTGGGATCAAACCGTGGGAAGAAGTCTGGACGATTTGAACCTGGGGGCAGTCTGCCCATCCCGTTTCCTTCAATATCTGCTCGGGAATGATTACTATTGAACTTGCTATAGTCGTCTGCTTCTCGGAAGTCCCTTCTACCCGTCTGCACGTCCATATTGCCATGCTGTCTGGGACTGCCAATTTTACCAGTAGGTGTTTTTGCCCGACCATCATCCAGTGGTGTTTTAGGCCTCTGAGATCTCGCTGGGTCCTGAGATAATGTTTTGCTTTGCAATCTACCTCCGTCCGTATCATCAGGGTCTGAAACAATATAAGAAGTTGGCTGTAGTTTCATAAAAGCAACTTTCAAAACAACATGAACATTGATTACACAACTAGAAGACGTATTCAGACACTAATTTAAGATGGACGAAATAACATGAACGTTCGCTAAAAAATCCAGAAAAAGCAGAAGAGAGACTGAGAAACGCAGGGTAAGAAGACCATTTCAACCAATAAACATGTTATGTTGACAGGTTCAGTGGCTGACTGACAGAGACAGAAATAAAAATAAAAATACAGGAGAAAAAAATCAGTTCCAACAGCTAACATCCACCTTGTTTTGGTCAATTAAAAAAAAAAGTATTATATTTGAAAAAAAGATACTTTATTTTAAAGAACATAACCTGTTTCACCGACTAAATGAATGAAAGGCAGAACGAGATAGACGCAAACATCATCTCGCTTCCATTCATTCATAAAGCGCCTGCACTCTTTAAAACAATATAATTACAGAAGTCAGGGAAGGGATAAATTGTGACGAGGATGCCTAAACCTCTGCCTATATTCTATACTTTTTCAGTCATCTCTCTGCAGATTCACTAAGAGGCATTCTTCATAGAATAGCGCCTGCTTCTTTCTTCTGTCACTCTTTTATTCATCCACACACCTTCACACAATCACTCTCTCCTCTTTTAAAATAACGTTACAGTAAGGGGATATAGACAAAAATGTGGTGAGAACAACAAGAACGTCAGCCAAGAGAAAACACTTTCACACATGGGAGCCTTTGCGGACAGAAGGTTTAAAATGATATGACAGAATCAACAATGTGGAACTGATGGAAAGAACCAGACAAATCCCAGTGGAGCAAGAGGTGAGGACAAGACTTTGGCCTCGTACGCACGCACACGCACACACACAATAAGCAAACCAGCAGACACTATTACAAGACAGCCCTTGTTTTGGAAAGTAAAAGAAACAGAATGAGAAAAAGAACAATCAAAACGAAACCATACATAAGCACACTGAGAATAGAAATTCAAATAGTAGTACAAAGGGTAAAGACGACATGGTGGGAACTTGAGCGGACGGCAGGAGACGGGAAAGATTAGCGTGAACTGACTAAAACCTTGTGCGCCGTAGGCAGCTGGAGGGTAATGGTGATACAGAAACAAACATGGTGAACAGTACTAATGGGGCAATGATGCATAATATTCAGAATCAGAGGCGGACGACTGGACTCAGAGACATGGTAATCTTCAGACTTCGCACGGGCAACAACAGATTGAGATACTATCTATTCAACACGCTAAAGATAGGAACTACCGATGAGTATAACTGTGGCACTGATAAAATGACTGCTGAACATCTGCGTCAAAGATGCCCAACATATGAGGAACAGAGAAGGCACATAAAGCCGTCACCAGTACCATTCCTGGAGAAAAAACTCTATGGAGATACAAATAGCCTCAAGCTGACTATTGCTTTCTTTGAAAATATTCAAGTAGACGTCTGAGAGTGTACGAAGACATCTCCACGGAGATATTTGAAAACACATGTCACAGAATCAGTTAGATTCAGAGTGCACAGCCAGAGATAAATTTGAACGACACAGACCTTCGCATAGAAACACGGTTCTATCCAAGTAAGAAAAGACAATACTAGTTACAGCATATCGCTTTCCAGGCAACCGCTGCAATATACAAGCCGACCTGGTTATAACAGACATATATGTGAACAGAAAATGGACTCCAACACAACCGTCTTCATCCTGCATTATTTCACGGCGGTAATTACAATATCAGGATCAAACATAAAAGTAATAACTTTTGAAATGTTCCATTCCAATCTCAAGTGAGTCAAACTGTGCGGGTCAGAAACAAAAAAGGCAAATAAAATAAAGAAGTTAGAAAATTTCGTATTTTCAGGTTGGTCACGCTGAGAGTGACAACATTGATATAATGTAAAAACCCGTTTGGTCAGCTGGCCGGAAGGGAAGTAGAAACAAATTCTGGCGCAAAAAGCTGTTGAGTTCTGGCTAGCGTCCGGGCTGGTTGCTTTATGTTCCCTGTCAGCGTTTTTGCTGGGTTGAGTTTGCCATTATTGTTCAGATTTAGTGCTTGCCTTTTCTTCATGCGGTTTGGATTATATTGCATAATTCTAGAGTGATAATGTATTACCTAGTGGCATTTCCTTAGGCCGGTGATATTGAGTCATTTGTGATTTAGTTTTGTCTGATCTTAGTACATGATTTAGCCGGTGAGCGAAAGTGTCATTGTGATGTTCACCCGGTAGGAATATACCAGTGGGTATGATACTGATAGATTGAGTTGTCAGCTATTGCAAGTTATATTGGCATTTCTGTTGCATTGTATCTCGTATATATATATATATATTGCTAGCCGTGTGTGGCTTTCGTGTGTGCAGTTTATTAATAAAAGGGAACTTACCTGTTAAAAGTGTTATGATTAATTATTGTCAGCTTCTGTATGCTGTGGTCATCCTCTAGTGGTATAAGCCAAGTATGAAAGTTTGTTATGTATTCAAATCCACAGTATAAGTAGTTTCCTGACACACACACACACACACACATATATATATATATATATATATATATATATATATATATATATATATATATATATATATATATATATATATATATATATATATACACACACACACACACACACACACACTGAAGCACATTAAAAACGCACCACTATTATATATACTGATGCCGAGAAGCTGGAAAAAAAAAGTGTGGGAATGGATTTTCCCCATGTTTGTCATGAGGTAGAGAGCGAATGGCTGCTGGAATGGAAAGTGCATGATTCAACCCACGGGTTTGTGTACAGACTACATGAAAACAATGAAAGTTACACGTGCAACACGATTCCCAACAGCTATGACCCTGAAAATGTGTACGCGTTGTGGCAGTATACTCGGTATAAAAAGGCCGTTGAGACAAAACACCCAGTACATGTGCTTGAAATGCCACGACTATCTGAAAACGACCGCCAACGAGCCATTGGTATGTTGGAGACCGGAATGAGCTCGCGGGCCATTGCCAGAAGGATGAATTGCCACCACAGCACTATTGTACGTCTCAATGAACGTTACGGAACTACTGGCAGTGCCCGGGATAGACTTCGGAGTGGCCAACCACGAGTTACTACCCCTGCGCAAGATCGTCATATTGTGCTGAGTCACCTAAGGAATCGTTCTCTCCCGGCAAGTCAAACAGCAAGAGCAATAGTGGGTAGACGTGGGCAAGTCTCTGGAATGACAGTCATACGACGACTCAGAGATACAGGCCTTACTGCAAGACGACCTTGCCAAACTTGACTCACAGACATCGTCAGCAGCGCCTGCAATGGGCAGAGCAGCATGTCAGATGGACTAGACTGCAGTGGAATGCTGTCCTATTCTCAGACGAAAGCAGATTCAACATATCCTTTGCTGACGGACGTATGCGAATTTGGCGACGGTGTGGAGAGCGCTTTGCAGATTGCTGTGTTCGTCAGCACAACCGATTTGGAGGTGGCAGTATTCACATTTGGGGAGGATTCAGTTTTCACCATCGCTTGCCTCTTCACGTCTTCCGTGGAAATGTTAATGCTATGACATATCGAGATGAGGTTCTGGATGCATTGGTTGCTCCTGCGTTCAAAAATTATCCAGACTTGCAGCTTCTCCAGCAGGATAACGCACGTGCGCAGCAATATCTACAGCAGCAGAACATTGTGACGACTGATTGGCCTGCCCTATCACCAGACATGTCCCCTATAGAACATCTGTGGGACGAGCTTGGACGCAGAGTCTACAGGCAAGGTTCTCCAGCTAATCTGCAACAGCTCGAAGCTGCTCGACGTGAATGGGAGTTGATTCCCCGGAATTTCCTTCAGAGAGTTATGCGTTCCACGCGGAGCCGCTGCCAAGCTTGTTTGCAAGCATACGGTGGACATACCAGATATTGAGGATAGTGTGAATGAATTTTTTTATTGGTTGCATTTTTGGTTTTCTCCCTTGCCTGCACAGAATGCAATGAATTTTATAACAATCAAATGTACAAATTAATGACCAGCACGGATTCATAGGAAAATGAATAAAGATTCCAAATATGTAAACTTGTAAACACTTATATTTACATTTCACACTGTGTTCCTGGATTATACAGGTGGTGCGTTTTTAATGTGCTTCAGTATATATATATATATATATATATATATATATATATATATATATATATATATATATATATATATATATATATATATATATATATATATATATATATATATATATATATAGAGAGAGAGAGAGAGAGAGAGAGAGAGAGAGAGAGAGAACAGAAACAGGTTGGATAACTGGTATAGCAGGATCACCAATGTGGAACAGAAAGAAGAGACCCAGCCAGCCTAAAACGATTAAACAAACACCATTAAAGTACATTCTAAAGACGTACTTAAAAAAAACAACAACAGAGCAGAAGATGCGTAAGGAGAAACATTGGTTACAACTGATTTTGGCTTGTACTAGTAGAAGTCATGGTGGTGATATGGGAAGAGAGAAAAGATACCGAGCTCAGGAGAAACATTAACCGTTTAGCCAGGAGAGAAACACTGTTTTGGCCAGAAATAAACCTCCAAATAGCATTACTTATACAAGTAGGGCTGTTTTTTTACGACGTCATAAAATCTTCTTTAAGGAAAAAAATACGCCATTTGAATGCGAGACAGAAAACACCTCAGAATAGAACAATGGGTTGTGTTGAGAAAATTAAAATATAAAAGGCTTTTCGAACGTTCGTTCTCTCATTCCATAAATTAAGAAATATGAGAAAATATGTTGAGTAGAAATGTTATGAGCAAATGTCTTGAAACTATGAACTTCTCACACACTAGAATTCGTAAATCTCAATATATCCACAGCCATTTGATACGGTAGCTATGTGAACATAAAAAGATACAACTTTCCCCATTAAAATTCATTTTTCGCTCTTCATTATTTACAGAAACCTCTCTCACTGGCTACAGTTCTCCTGTTTATTTGTAGATGATATCATAAAACAAAATCGCATTAGCATGCAAGCTGGCCCTAGGAAGAAAAAGTCTTATACTAAGCTCGCATGTACAAGGGGATTGACATAAGTCTTGGGCCTGACCATGAAGGACATGTCACAGAGAGCTGAAATTTTGTATAGTGTTTATTTCTTTTCAATATAGCCACCGTCTGAATTGACACACTTCTGCCATCTCTGCTTGACCTTGAAAAGACCTTGGGAGTAGAACACCCTATTTTTCAAACTAAACCAGTCATCACATGCCAGTATAACCTCTTCATCGCTGTCAAAATGATTTCCTTTTAGCTGTTTTTTAAGATTTGGGAATAGGAAAAAGTCTGATGGAGCCAAATCTGGAGAATATGGTGGGTGTGGAAGAATTTCAATATTCAAATCGTTGGCTGCTAGCTGCACAAGCCGTGCTTTGTGAGAGGGCGCGTTGTCTTGAAGCAAAGGAAGATTTTGAGTGAGCGTTATCCCTCGTTTCCTGGTCACAACCTTTCTTAGTTTGGTGAGAAGATCTGCATAGTACTGTCCATTAACTGTGTTGCCATGAGGCAGATAATCTTTCAAAAGGACACCTTTGCCGTCCCAAAAAACAGTCAGCATCACTTTTCCTGCAGATTTCTGCACCCTCGGCTTGACAGGTGTTGGGGAGTCCGGGGTTTTCCATTGCATGCTGGCAATTTTGGATTTGGGGTCATAATGGTGTACCCAAGTCTCATCTACCGTCACCATGGTCTCCAAAAAAAATTTTTACTGTCACTTTTTGAGCAACTGTTGACAGCAATTTACCCTCGTTTGCTTCTGTTCACGTGTCAACAGTCGCGGAACCCAGCGTGCACACACTTTTCTCATGTTCAGTCTGTTGTGTAAAATTCTATAAACTGTTCTTTCATTTAGTTTTACTCTACTAGCTATCTCCACAATTGTCATTTTTCGATCCTGATCAATGATTTTCTTCACTCTTGTTGCATTTTCATCGTTGCACTCCGAGGCTGGTCTACCAGATCTTGGCAGATCAGCAACATTTGAGCGGCCGCACTTTAACTGTTGACACCAGTTTTTTTACCGAAGTATATGAAGGACAAGAATCACGAAACACTGGTTCCATCTCCCTGTGTATTTCTGTAGGTGTTTTTCCCTGAAACATCAGAAATTTTATCACAGCTCTGGCCTCCTTCTTTTCCATTGTTTTGTCAAATCTTTGGAGCAGCAGATCCGGTCAATAGGATACATTGCGCCGTGCACCGTAGCGGGAAAACCCATTGAAGAAACAAATGCATACTTCCCACATTCAGTGCAAATATGATGAACTTTAAATGTGCCAAGTTTCATCTTCCTCCTGTGACTCCTTCATGGTCAGGCTCAAGACTTATGTCAATCCCCTTGTACCTAGCTACTAAATGAAATGACTGGAGCTGTAACTTTGGGAGAAGATAAAAAAGTTCAATATTTCAAGTCTTCTACTCTAATCTGGATATTTTTACCCAGAATTGTCCTTGTATTTCAAAGTTTGTGGGATGTCAACATGAATCTATGAAAACCATTTGTCTATTTTCTTACAAGAGCCCTCATCCGTGACAATTTGCTTGTTGCTGTTATTTTAGAGAAACATGCATTGTTACAGTCTGTCACAACATGACATTCATCCGACTCATTTTTTCTGTCTGTTCCGATGCTACGCGCCTCTCTGACATTATTTACCGGTCATTATCTTTTGTTTCCGCCTAGGGACCCAAAAATGCAGCAATAGAGAATGCAGTCAGCGACCCATAGCTTGACTGCTTGCATCAGGGTCAGCGAACCAGAGCTGACCAAGACCCTACTCAACCTCCACATGGTGGTCCTGGAAACAGGCTGCATCACTGCAGTCTGGCTGAGATAGTAGGGATCGAAGAGGGAAGGCAAACCCGGTCCCAAAAGATGCCGTGCTGAAGGCGGATGTGTCGGCCGAAAGGCGCAGATATCACAGCTCCGGGGTAAACAGACACAACGCAACCAACGTCCTTTTCAGGACGAACGAGGAAGAAGAAGAAGTTTCCGCCTACATCCACCAAGGATTGTCTTCTCCTCGGGTTTGATACTTCGCATTTTACCGGCTTGCAACTTTCCTGACCTGTTTATCTTTCCACTGTGGCCGTCGGCGTTTAGTAAAAACGTGGATCAATGCCACATTGACGTGTTTGCTTACGACGCCAGCGATACACGTATTAAGCCGTCTATCACACTAGATTGCATAATTACTTCCGTTCATCTGGTGAAAGAGTATGGTAGTGGTAGAGAAGATGGTCATTTAAGAGATAATGTGGGAACGATGTGCACAAATTCTTACTCCTAGATTGAGACCAGATGTGACGATCCTTTAAATGCAAGCCAAGCTGGAGAAACTGCAGCTCATGACTTCAACTCAACACGTTTCGGAATGTCAGAAAAGCCTAGATCTACAGTGTAGATAACGCCAAGGAGTCTTCAACTTGGTATTGGCTGCCAAAGAGCGAGAAGCTCAGCAGCCGGAGGTTGAACAACAACAACAACTACGGCCATCTTGTGCAACAAAGTCTGGATATAATCACCCAAATTTATTGTGGTAAATTGTAACATGTACAATTCATTAACTTTTATTTGTATTTGACATGTATGAATTACTTATTGATATACAATTGCATATGATGCTGGCAACATCATCATATAAAGCTGCAGCCACCTTTGCCCGTCTCACAATGCGTGTTTGGGAAACTCCAAACTCACAACGAAGACCAAAGCTACGGTATATAATGCCTGCGTCACCAGCAAGCAAGAAAGAAGGCTCGATATCTTCCATCTACGGTGTCAACGCCACATCCTCGGTATTTCGTGGAAGGACAAAGTGGCAAATGTCGAGGTGTTGCCACGTGCTGGCATTCAAAGCTTGTATATACTGCTTAGACAGCGCAGACTACGCTGGCTTGGCCATGTCAGCCGTATGGAAGATGGTCGCACCCCGAAAGATTTCTTCTATGGACAACTGGCAGATGGCAAAAGAACAGTTGGGCGACCGCAGCTGAGGTTCAAAGATGTGTGTAAGAGAGACATGAGGGCACTGGACATATATCCAGCAACCTGGGTGGATGAAGCTGTCGATCACACCAAGTGGCGATGCTCTCTACGGCGAAACCTCAGATTGAGCGAAAAGAAGCTCTCACAGCAAGGAAAAGAGTGGAGAAAACGTCGAAAGGAACACCAGAAAAATAAGCAGCTGAGGGATGTCACCACAGGGGCGCATTCCCATAGTCAGTTATAACAGAAGGGGCTATTATTATTATTAATTTGCATTCTTCCGCGCTACTAACCCACATTCATCTGAATCGATGGGTTGAAGTTTAATAATCAGGAGCATCGGGGAAAATTATGAGGAAAATGAAATGAAGTGGAGGGAAGCGAAGGTCACCTGATGCTTACTCAGGAGACATGAGGCATCTGTTTTCTCTCCGTTTTTGGTACCAGATGCCAGAAGTCGACGTTGGACACCATCTATAACAGACGGGTCTAGAGGACACTCGAAGAGGCAACCTGAAGCAGTTACTCCGGCATCGCCAGGAACGTGCTGCTACAAAATCACTCGACTCCTGAAGAGAAGAAAGTCAAAACTCCACTGGGAACACCTGCAATGACTGCACCAGAAGGCAACGACAACCACTGTTGCAAGCTACGTATACAGTACTGACACTGCTTACGGATATTATTTTTTAAATCCCACCATCACTTAAGATTTTTCGATGAAGACAACTTAAATTAACGTTTTTCCCTTGACAGATCAATTTTATTTATTTTAACCGTGCTGACCAATTATTTCTTATATAAATCTCTTGTTATTTATGTAAATATAAATCTAGAGTTGATTCTATCATTTACTGAGTGAATTTGATGTTTGCACCCGTATGACGCATTAAAAAACTGTATATATATCATCCTCATCATCATCCGCCATCTCCACAACCAAGGTTGGCTGTAATGGATCTGCAACGTCTTCTTAAAAAAAAAATACAATTCTGTCTCGTTTGGGTGAGACGCGTCCCGTTCAACCAAGTCGGTTATATTAGGGCGCATGTCCAAATATAAAAGACCTTTAGGTCTGATAACATTAATCATTGCCAACGTCTTCTGTCTCTTGTCTTGATGGTGCACTCTGGTGGACTCTTTCGTGTCCATCTCTTGATGTTATCATCCCACTTATAGCGCTGTCTTTCCTTTGAACGTTTGCTGTCAACTCTCCCTTCTATTACCGTCTTCTGCAAGGTGTTATGACTTTTTATGTGGCCAAAATATATTAGCTACCTAATTTTGATCTCCTTCATTAGTCCTCTTTCTAAAAATCCCTGTGAGACTCCCTGAATTAGAAGCACCAACCTTCTATTTATACCTCTGCCAAGAGTAATCTTGAGCGAAGTTTGCAACCTTTATAAAAACTCATTCCTTTTAATCGAGCTTGTCCATTATTGGACCACTACTGCAGGGCAATAGGAGCCGATGTAGCGCGGTGGTTAGTGCACTGGCTTCCTAGCTCGGTGGTCCATGGTTCGATCCCCTGTTGATGTGGGATTTTTTAGACCGCAAACGGCTCGGGGTCGACCCAGTGTCATGAATTGGGTACCAGAACAACTCTGTAAAGGTTAAGGCGGCCTGCGTGATGCTGACCACATCACCCCTAGTGTGCCGATAGTTAAGAAAATACTAGCCTAATGTAGCGAAATCTGTGAAACAATCGCTAAATTCAGTAAGATTTTACTTCTATGATAATAAATAAACCCGCCCGTGTGTGTTTGCCTGTCTTCGTCCTCAACGCCAGTAGAGCGCTGAATTGTATGCAGTAGTAATGCTTAGACAATGATCCCGCTGTCAAGTCTTACACGCGTTCCTAGTTTCGTCCTTGAGACTTAGAAGTGTTTCGTTTCTCGTCTGGTATGTAACACATCCTAAGTCGTTACGTCGTCTTCATGTTTGATCCTTTTTATATGACCCTACACGTTTACTATCTTTCGTAAGAGATAGGGGATGAATGAAAGCCTTGACAAGCGTTGGTTTTTGAATCGCATGCGACAATGCGACGTCACAGAATTGGTTTGAAACACTACACGCGAGGGATAGGTTAGGTTTGAAAAATAGACTACAGGCCTTAGTTACCGTCGTTAGGGCATGTTTGAACATCTGCTATCGTTCGCTGTAGTTTTCTTAGAAAAAGTGAGAGAGATAGAAAAATTAGAAAGGGGGAATGGTATGGACTCCGTTTAAACTATCGTCTGCATTTCTAAAGTGAAACTAACTGTCACAATTGAACGATAGATGGAAATAAATAATAGGGGACGATTAAAATGATAATATTTGGTTATTATACCTAACATATTACTTAGTGTGATATATTATCTTGCCGTAGAAGAACCCAAAAATAATAAAATATGTTATTCGAATAAGTGTAGAAGGAAAAAGTAAATTATGATGAAATGAAGAATAAAAACGATACTAGTGAATATAATAAATAAAAGAATAAAACCACGGTGTGACAGACAGCAACATGATCACTAATTATTTAGCAGAATTTGAAACACTAAATAACTAACTGAGATATTGACGAAGACAGATGGACGAACAGACTTGAATCTTTCTCAGTTTGCCCTGTAGTGGGGATAGAGGGGAAGTTAGTCCAAGATTTGAAAATTTGAGTTCAGTTTGAATAAAAAGACGCTAGAAGCCAAACAGTCCCTGATTGGCTGGAGTCTAATATACTAACGGAGGGATAAAACTAATTTGTAGTAGTGTTCAGGGCCACTTGTAAAAGAAATTTTCTACACTAAAGTTGTTCGACAAGCAAGATAATAGTACTATCTTGACTTTGCTGATCTGCACCAGCAAGCGATCTGGATTTGACCATATTTATCGCAAATCAAACTTATTAGTGTTAATATTTCTCTGATGCGGTAAGAAAGAAAACATTTATATCACCATTATTATTATGTATGTATTATTGAATATGAATGAAAATTATGTGGGCAGAAAGTTATCTAGAGGGAAGTCAACATCAAACTTTGTGTTGTTTCACAGAGTTGTTAGGAAATATATTAACATGTTGTAGAAAAGCCAGACAGGCTTTCTGACATTTTGGGAGAAAGAAAAATTAAATAATTAATGGGGAAATTGTTGTACAGTATAATGACATAAGACCAGGCAAACCACTGGCCGTCTTCTTCAGCAAGTCACCGTGATTGTACATGACTTGATATTATTAACTTAAAATGTTTCCTTTGTCAAGGAAAGTGTCAAACTGTAGTTTGAAGTTTATTTGACATGAATGGGGTATACAACCAATTAAGAACGTTAACTAATTGTTTAGTTACCATGCTGAGTCTGAATATGATTAAAAATGTTTAGTTAGGGAAAGAGAGAGTATATCGGAGGTTGAGTAGGACGCATTTATATTGTTCCAGGGTTTCATCTATGACTCAAAGTGAGCCCAGGTCAACCTATACCTGTCTATATTTCTGCATCTAAGAATTGAGGCAGTATCGACTGTGTGCCTCCGTGTTATATTGCAAGAGCAGAATCCTTACTTGGCAGTGGAGGCGGGTGATCTAACCAAAGTTCATCCTGCATACCAGGCACCCCTCAGTTAAGAAATTGTCTCCGGGCACTTGATATACCAAACTCAACTACTCTCAGTTCCCGTATTGTGTATTAAATCATTCAGATTGTGATGAAGAAAAACGTTCTTGTAATCAATACCCATTCATAGGAGCAAGAATAAATTGACACTGTTCCAGATTGACAATTTAATTACAGTTGTGAATAAGAATATACTCAGTTATAAATTGAATTAATTTTATGTAAATACTTTGAATTATTATTTTGAGTTCAATATTCCGGTATACACAAAATTGTGATACTGGAACCAATAAATTGTAAAAAAAAAGATTTCACATTTTAAACTTAACTCTGGGTGTTGTTAATTACTTTTCATAGAGTTCTTAAGTGTATTTGTTATCATTTTCTTATACCACAATTTCATTACCCTAGACATTAGACGTAGCTGTCAGACATACTAGTCAAAAATAAGTCTGAGTGAGATCTTAGGGTGGTAGCAGAAAGGTTCCCTGAGAACACACCTTTATTATCTATTAGACTCAGAGGCCTTCACAGCTTGACCTCACTCAGTTACACTATAACAATAACACCAACATTCATAACATCTAAACCCACCACACCTAACACCGTATTCCCAATATGCCTCAATGGGCGTGTAACGGGATCCTTTACCTTTTTTTTTACTGCAGGGCAGGGTAGACAACCCGTAACACAGTGGTAGGCAACCCAGGAGCTGAGGGGACTCTACTTATAAGATCTACCTTGATAAAATCATGTCTGTTTTTACGTCTCAGGGCATCCAGAATTTGGAATAAACACAGCCTATATGTAATTGTAATCTGCCGGACGATCAGCTGCCTACAATTCCATCAACAAGGCAACATACAATTCAAACTATATTTTATCGAAAGTTAACTGCACTTGAAAGAAAAGATCGCGTTCTTATCCAAGGTAGTTTAAGAGTGAAGTAAATTTTAGTCAGCTAGCTCGCGGGTCTTCGCCGGGAACACAGAAAAAAATACCTAGAATCCTGGGGTTTCTCCGCTTTAAATGCCGGCGTGAAACGGCTAGTCCGACATTTCTATCACTGAACAATTCATTAGGTTTTCCTCCTCCTCTGTAATCTAGGACTACCAAATTATCCCCTGAGATCTACCGGTAAATGCTGATCGACTGGTTGCCGACCTTTGATCTTACACGTTTTAACATTCAAAGGAACCGAGACCGAAGTGTTTGTTTATCATTCAAAGCACTCGAAGTATTTTCTTTAACATTCAAAAGACCCGA
This sequence comes from Oreohelix idahoensis, assembly GCA_024509875.1. Lineage (NCBI taxonomy): Eukaryota > Metazoa > Mollusca > Gastropoda > Stylommatophora > Oreohelicidae > Oreohelix > Oreohelix idahoensis. The sequence goes on from JAMPIV010011553.1 coordinate 98,296, forward strand.
GGTGTCTTCTTTAACATGTAATACCCCAATTGTCTTATTTAACATTTAAAGCTGGTCCTTACTAACAGAGCAAATCTTCAAATTTTCTTAGTCCAATAACAAGTGTTTAATGTGAGCCTTTAAATGTGTGAACTGATCAGGTCAATGAATGTGTTTTTATCAACATGATCTGATCTGATACCTTGGTCAAATGACAGAAGAAGACAGCTGCGACAATATACTGGCACATTATGGCAGAAGCAAACAATAAACGTTAAAAGTTACTCATACTAACGTATTTTAAAACTTAAAGCTCCCAGTAACACTACCCGTTTCAACCAGAGCTCTTATCTCATGTTTAATCTCGCCATTATCACTCACTTTGCTTCATTTATGCCCAAAAATGCAATTACGCAAACGATGCCTTCAAGCTGGGGGCCTCACCTTTAATATATATTACATGTCACAAGAAAGGCGTCATTAACGGGCACGGGGAAAAACAGGTGCACGTAAAACGCAGCACCAGCCTTCGTAGAATACAAAGATGCTAACTACAACACCCACACCAATAGAGAAGTCATCAGCGATAGATTACATGTCCCTTTAACTTCCAACTAAAAATAACGGGCTGCAGGGAAAGTTAATCATGACGGTTAGAGAGTTTGGTGAACCGCTTGAGACAGCGAATGTCAAACAAAGGTGTGCAGCGGGAACTGGATAAATATAAACATCAACCGACAATATTTCTTGGGTTTATGTCAGGGGATCCCCAAACCAACGGTTCAACAGTTTGTTTCGTATATTAACATAAAATAAATTTTTATAGAAACAGAAGATTAAAAAAGTCTTGGCGCAGATGTTTAATTAAACCAGGTTAGCTTCCTAACGCCACGCATTTATTTTAGGCTAAGCTTCGCTTCCTTACGCCAAGCATTAATGAGGGTAGCTTCGCTTAAGCTAAGCATTGGTCACGTGATTTTCCACCAATGGTTAAGCTGAGTTCTTTTCCCCGGAATGAACAGGAGAGACGAAGCCATTTTTTTAGTCAGTATGAATTCAGAGCGGTGGAGACAAGACGTAAGTCTCTTTGCTCAGTGATATTCTATAGAGGAGATTGACTTCGCACAATCAATGCAAATGTGTAACTTAGAAATGTGGAATGTGATAATTTGTTTGTGAGTTCATGAAAACTGTAAGTATTGCCAAATACTGCATGAAATAACGGTTAGAGCCCACGGTCATAACTGAAACGGAGCTACGCTCGAAAACTGGGTAAAGAATTGTAAACCCAGGTATATATCTGAACCTTTTATTAAGAATGAAGGTCCTTAAGCTGAGAGAAAGTCAAACCAAGGAATACTAATGAAATAAAGAAAGTTTGGCTCTTCATTGAAATGAAGAGATAAGAAAAACGTGAAAATCTAGACCACATTAACAAATAAACGAAGGAACACTAGAAGGATAGAAGAGCCACGCCATGTTTTAGCAACTTGAAAGGATCACGAGATGCAATAAGGAATATTGCATCATTAAAATAATACATTGACTTTTTATGCTTGTTTATTGAATGTCAACATGCCATTATGCAAATTTGGTGTGGTCACCATTTGACTCAACTCAGTTCTTGTTGGAAATTGAATAAACATTTGTTTCATTGAACACAAATGCTGTTGACGAATCATATGTTTGCAGTTAGCCATCATAGCAATTATTAAAGGTTCATGCCAAAGCTAATCGTTGCAGGTGCAACACAAATAATAACCATATGCTCTAAAAATAAAACATCATAGAGGATTGTCCCCGAACCTGGTAAATTCCTGTAAGTCTGTAGAGAGAAATCATCACCTCTAGCAGGCTAGCTAGTAATCAAGATCTAATACTCTCGATTCAAAACAGCAATCCCCACTACCCTACCCGGCCACACATCTCAATTTGGTGCCGTATGACCAGTCCTCTAAAAAAAAAGAGCAGAAGCGAAGATGGATCAAGTAATGGAAAATTTTCAACAGCATAATCAACCCTAGGGCATAAGGACAAGGAATAAATAAGACTGGAAAATGTATCGACAACAAGAGTATAGGCAGGCCAGCCCATACAGCTATCGTTTTACCCATGAAAATACCTGGACAATGCATGACAAACACGTTCCACGCCACCCGCACAATTTCAACAAGAGAAATGAATATTGTCTGCCAGGAAGTTATCCTAAAGTAGACGCACATCCCACTGCCCCAGATAAAAATGTCTATGGCTCGCATACTGGAAGCTATTATGCTGTAGATCTACAGAAACCAAATGCAGGTTCTACTGAAAAGGAAGAAATGTTATACAACTCTACAACGGGAGGTTGCTATACCTCTAAACACGTACACAGACGAAGCGAAAACCCTTCACATGAAGGAAACAGAAAATCCTACACCCCGGATGAAGATGATGACAGTTGTTCAACCCACCGTAAAGTAACATACGCGGATAGGCGAAGTTACAGTGTTTACAGTAGAAACAACATATATCAACGTAAAAGTCGTCCTCAGCTTGACAGAGATAGACGATTTATTGATTACCGGACATACGAAAAACCACATAGCACATGGCAGAAACGGAGGTATCCGATCCACGCTGTTCCCCGTTCGAATCCCCAGCACACAAAATCCTATGCCCCCATGAGACAAACACCTCCATATTATCGCCACAGAGGAACAGAAAGCAGACCTCGTATACTATCATCGATCAGGTATAATGACAGCACGTCAAGGCACACGACGGCAGCTAACAAACACTGGAACACATTGAATAAACGAGCTCAAAGAATGACTGTACGAAATTTCATAAATGAAGTTAAAACAAGAAAAATTTGGGAGTTTCGTAACATGACATCTAGGAACGGACAAGTTTGCCTCCTAACAACAGACGGATGGAGAGCACACATCGGTCCCATAACACCAGGAAAGACAGCCAAGACATACCAACAAGTAAATTTAGCACAATCAACTCCTTGGAATACTCAACCCAGGCCAACAAAACAAGTACCAACAACAAATAAAACCAAGTTAATTTGTGCAAAAACAACGATGGTTTGTGTAGCAACACAAACAGACCTTCCTAAAGCAACTTATATTCACACTCAAACTTACTCCCGCAGTGATAAATCGTCAGCTGATACCTATCACACCCCCAGTTCAGATCCTGAAGAAACTATACCCAAACAGATTGTTGAACCATATACCAGCAATCTTTATGAAGACGAAACGCAACAAGAAACAGACATTGATACAGCCAGTTCCATTGAAACCAGTGATGCAGATAACACCTTATTGGTATCAGACTCCAAGGTACATGATGACGACACAATGTCCTGTATATCAGACTCAGATAGTGGTATCGAGTCAATAATCAGCATCCCACCAGTACAGGTTCACACCACGGTTGAGTCCTTTTTTCCTGAGCCTCCTGTTGCTCCAGTTGTAAAATTACCACAACCGCCAGTCATGTCACCTCCAGCCACACATTCCCAGGCTACATTGCCATCATCACTGATTTCCTCTGCGCCCCAACAATCAGTCAATGTCATGTCACCTCCAGCTACAGTACAGCCATTGACGTTTTCTTTAGTTGCCCATCAACCTCTCAACGTCAACAAAACCATCTCTGGTACTGTACCCGCTGTCAACCCTGTCAACAACGCCATCTCCAGTACTGTGCCCACTGTCAACAACGCTATACCCAGTACTGCAACCACCACCACACCGGATGATCCCAATTCGGCCTTCCTTATGGCGTTGCGGGAATTGGAGAAACAAATCAACAAGCGGGCAGAGACTATGAGAAATACAGTTATAACCCCCTGGTACTGAGAAACTCTGCTGAAACACGCCCAGGTGTTTTATGTGTTCGCAAAATCCGAACACGGTCATCGCGAATGTGCACTTAATTTTTAACAATGTACTAACTCTCCCCATGTACTCTATTTGCAGCTGTTGATAGTGCAAATGACTTGCTTACAGACTAAGATGTCAAAGCCTCACTGAGAAAGTTATTTTTCCAGCCTTAGAATACGGAGGAAAAAAAAGAAATCAAGACCAGCCCACGGAGGATTCTAGTTAGACATTTTATTTGGATTATTGAAATAAAGATGACACAGATGATACAATGTTCTTTGTTTACAGACACCCTTATTAGTCAGACAGTTTTTGATATTCAGAATGTTACACAACTTTACCTATAACACATGTGTCACACTATTCTGTTGTAACATTCATCTCCACTTTTGTAACTGATCATATTCCACGCTTCCATTCACCAGACATGTATTATGTTTATATGCCACCCTCACACATTTTGAGGATCATAAGCCAATATTGTAAAACATTGACTGCCCTGAGGTTAGCAGCTGAAGAAGAAAAAAAAAAAAAAGAGAAAATAAATCACCCCATTACCAGTCATACACCCCACCAGCTTGATCCCTGATACTGCCTATCACAAATACCCCAATGACATTTGCGCATGCTGAATTTCTGCAAATGAAGAATCCCTTGAGAGCATTAGTATATGCTAACCCCTGATTGAACACATTACACCTATTTGTTGATGATGCCTTTGCCCATGTTAAAGAAATAGCATTTGCACATGCTGACCTAGCAAATGAAATACCCCTTTGCAGCATTTGTATATGCTGAACCCACATTGAACACCCCATTACCACATGATAACCACTAATGACACATGAGATGAAGAAGCAACTGGTTATGTATGATGAAAATGCCATTTTATATTAAGGTGAAACTTTATGTTGTCACAACTGAGATTTTGTTGAAATGTTTATGCACAAAATCCCCCACATTAACATTGGAGGGATAATCTTAGTCTTCGTGGTTACGAGATAAGACAAGGATATAATAAAATATTTGATGAATACCATGGACATGGAACAAATCAGAGCAGATGATTGTTGCACATATGAGGACCATATTTGAAGTCATTATTGAAGGATTATCAGTAGACAAGAAACACAAATGAATTATGATAATCCCATGGAACCACAAGTACTAAGGACACAAAATGGAGATTAAATAATGGAGAAAAAAAAAAATAATGACTGAATAATTGCTACGCCCAGAGGTAAAGGAAATAGAGATACATCCGCATTTTTGGAGATATCTTTTTTTTTTTGATTTTTTGCTCATTGCCTTTGTAATATGAACATTGTTGTATAACAAATGACTATTCCTTATCATGAATTACAGAATGTTGTAAGATAGTTAGAATAAATTGACAATGTACTATACTCATAACATACCCATAATTACAGGAGAGAAAATAAATAAATGGTTGATGAAATTGGACATACTGAGATTTGCTCACCCCGAGGATATTGGATAAGAAAATAACGTTATCCCAAGGACAGACATGTCACAGATATAGTACATGGATAATTAATAAGGATATATTTCCAGTACAGAATAAGAGGAATAGGAAGGATCCACATTTTAAAATATTGGAGATTCCTCACGATCAATTGAATACTTTTCTTCCTTTTTATGTCACAATTTTTTTGAGTGATGACCCCAAAATATTTTTTCATCTCATATTGTCAAAAGTTCTTACATCTCAGTTAAATGTTTCCATAAATAATTGTTTGATGTGTTTTGCATAAATGTATTGCTAGATAAGGTACATAGGGAGTTACTAAGGATGAATTCTCAAGATAACAGGAGGACTAGAATAGATACAATGATATTGGAACACCATAAATGATACATTGGTGTTATAAAAAAAAAAAAAAAAAGGAGACAAATATAAATTGTATACAAGGATGCCTCGAGAGTGACAACATGGATACATATTGTCAAGAGTATAAGCAGTTGTCTTAAAAGAGAAAATAAAGTAATACGGAACCCAATGTAGAAAATTCATGATGATTTGGAAACTATATTTTTCTTTTCCCTTATATTTCATAATATGATAGTAACACATTCGTCTGTTGGTTGCTGAATAATGTGATGTTTGAAAATTGATGTATGGGAAGTCAAAGAAGATCTTTGAAGAATAAATATATATATAAAATAATATTTCTAGGAAAGAGTTCACAAAAAAAAAAAAAAAAAATACTGTATTGACAGAAAAGAAAGAATGATTTGAAATAACTGACTAATGGACAGGATCACCACCAGACGTACGGATATTAGAGACAAACATCACATATTTTAAAAAAAAAAAAAAATGTAATATAGAACATTTTCTACAGTGACGGACTTAGAACGAGGTTATACACTTACCATTTGGAAAATGTCTATAACAAGGAAACATTCAGATAGATAAATAAGGATAAGCCATGAGGTTTTAATGCTTTATTGTGAAAAATGATTACTTATAAAAATGATGCTGGTTGTATTATAGTCTGATAAATATGCATATTATGTTTAGAGATGTTTTCTACATGTAATATTGAGCAAGTGGCTCATTCACTGAAAAAAAAGGGAAGATGATGATGATGAGTACCCATGAAAACATTGGCTATTTTATGAAAGTGGATTACCATTACCATAGGAATTAGAGATTTTGGACATTTCTTGGAATATTGCAGAGTACTTGGGAAATAGAATAAATAAGTACGCCAGGAAAAAAAAAAGATTTTTTTTAAGTACTTGCAGGCTTTTAATATGGAGCAAATAACAGGAACAGAAAAGAGATAACACCCCCACCATTCCACCATATCCAAGAGAATGTAATCAACTATATTTTTGAATGAAATGTAATAGATTATGATAATCCAGCCAAGTTCTGCAAATAAGATAGTTTATTGTTCATTCACCAGTGTTGCCACTCGTCACATTTTTTTTAGTGATGACCTTATGAGTGTTTTGCAGATTTTGTTGGGCAGTGTTGCCAATTTGTAAATTTGGTGAAAAATATTATGATGTCATGAATAAGTTACACTTTTTGAAGTTGATGTCCACTACTAGTTTTTTTTACATAGCAGACGACCTCATATAGACATAGGACCCCAGTATAGGAATTAAATTAAATTTTTTGGAAATATTTTTGGACTTAGAAAAATTTTTGAACTTTAAAAATGTTCTTGAACTTAGAAATTTTTGGGGATGGATTTTTGTTATTGATAATACTCAAATGTCTCCCTACGGGATACATTTGCAGGGCCCCGGGATCTGTATGTAACCGCGTATACCGTAAGTTTTTAGATACAGGCTATATTAACATAAAATAAATTTTTATAGAAACAGAAGATTAAAAAAGTCTTGGCGCAGATGTTTAATTAAACCAGGTTAGCTTCCTAACGCCACGCATTTATTTTAGGCTAAGCTTCGCTTCCTTACGCCAAGCATTAATGAGGGTAGCTTCGCTTAAGCTAAGCATTGGTCACGTGATTTTCCACCAATGGTTAAGCTGAGTTCTTTTCCCCGGAATGAACAGGAGAGATGAAGCCATTTTTTTAGTCAGTATGAATTCAGAGCGGTGGAGACAAGACGTAAGTCTCTTTGCTCAGTGATATTCTATAGAGGAGATTGACTTCGCACAATCAATGCAAATGTGTAACTTAGAAATGTGGAATGTGATAATTTGTTTGTGAGTTCATGAAAACTGTAAGTATTGCCAAATACTGCATGAAATAACGGTTAGAGCCCACGGTCATAACTGAAACGGAGCTACGCTCGAAAACTGGGTAAAGAATTGTAAACCCAGGTATATATCTGAACCTTTTATTAAGAATGAAGGTCCTTAAGCTGAGAGAAAGTCAAACCAAGGAATACTAATGAAATAAGACCGGTGCGAGAACATGTGACATGAGATGAAACGGTTTGAAATCCTCGCAGGCCCAGCATATACATTAAGTATTTATTAAAATTATTTATGCGTTTAAAAACATTGTTTTTTTAATCAGCTAGTTACATCTCAACAAGAAATAAAAGTGAAAAAACCACTAACGACTGGATTAGCGCAGAAAAGTGCAAAGCATGAGGCAGCGAAACTCTGAAAATCCATCCCTGAAACTTTTGACTGTTTGCAAAATCTCAGAATGGCATATTAACAGTGTTTTCATCGGAAAATTAAAAGGAGTCATTGTTTTCAGTGACGAACTTTGTCAAGTCTAATTATAGGAGTATACTTACTGATGAAGATATTGCTGCATGCATAACTCTCACAACAACCAAATACAAAATACGTGCCAAAAATGGTGCAGCAGCAAAAGTCATGTTAATAGTAAAATATACATCTTCTCCTTTGCTTGATTTTTATAAGTTTTAAATATACATAATATGAGCCAAACCTTATCATTTCATATGTTGCTTGTAAGGTACAATAACACTTATGAATGATGGTATTTTTATTGTCTTTATAACAATACTGACATTAATAATGTTATGAACTGGTTGTATTTATTTTAATATTTCTCTTGTTATACATTCGTTAATCGTAAAACAATACTGTCGTGAGATGATGTCTGTTTCACATCACGCATTCGAATAACTCTGCAAAATGTCTTACACCACGGTCATATTTACCGCTCACAATAATAGGATAAAACGGACCGATAACAGCCAATGAGAACGCTACTTTTTCTAGTAGTGATAAGGAAACCTTTTATGCTTAACACGGCTGTTTGTGCCCTATCACGGCTGTTTGTGCCCTACACGGCTGTTTGTGCCCTATACCAGAGCGCTCTTTTAGTTTCGGTGACCGGAATTCTGATACCGGGTATAAAATTTTATGTGCACCGTAAAAGACTATTTAAGTTTTTGGCGGGGAAAATCAGCTGATGTGTGAGTAAAATCAGTAAAATATAAATCATTACACACTCGTTCTGGATAAACACAGCGCTAAAATTCTTTTGTGTACTATAACTTTGTTCTGTGTTCTATTTTTGATTGCATTTTTATTTGTTTGAAATTAGTTTTGACGGAGTTACAGACTTTTGAAAACAGCGTCATCATTTAAGGAAATTCATAAAATAAGTAATCTTTTTATTAATTTAATATCTAAAAATCGGCCCATTCGTTTGAGTTTATAATTATAAAGACTTCTCGAAGGGAAGCTAAAGATTATTTCCACATACTTTTTTTTTGGTTTCATATCTTGAGAATGTGTGGTAGTCAGTTTTGTGAGTGTGGCATTACAAGAACAAGCATATTGTCACCAGATTTTATAGCATTTAAATCCCTTTAAACGCATTCCTGATACCCATAAATCTTAAATAAGGTAGTAAAAAAATAACTTTTTGTAAAGCACCATCTGTTTTTGCATTTTCATTCATTTATAATGATATTTAGCTACGTATATAAGCGTCAGAAAACATGTAAAGCTATAGATAGATTACTTCCACATAATTTGATCTATGGGTGTTACTTTGGTAGACAATCCTGTGCACACGACGGCTGCCAGCGAATTCTAAGTAACTGTTTGTATATCTTCTTTCATTCAAAGTTACAATGCAAATAAATTTAGAGAAACCTAAATCTAATACCATCCTTTTATCAATGGCTAGAGTCAGAGATACATATGATAATTTAGAAATATTTATGAATGGCATGAAAGCTCAGATAGAGTCACTAAAATATTTAGAGTGGGATGGTAAACAAGTTGTTGTTTTCTTATTCGGGGATTATTTCCTTGTTTTGCTGGAGACACCACAGACATGGGTATATTCCTTGAGCTCCAGACAAACCAAACATTTTCATCAAAGACATCCAGAGAGCATACAACTTGCAAACCAAGAAGTTTGGCCATGTTGATAAGAGATTACAATAGATATATGAAATATGGGAAAGGGAATAAAAGGCAAGTGGCACATTACCATAATTGTTTACACAAACCAATGTTAGAGATTGAAATTGAAAATGTAGCTCCTCCTTACCTTCATATTTTATTAGGCATTGTTTTGAAACACCACAGACTTCTAGAACAGGTAGCTGATACAATAGACGCAAAGATATTTGAGAATTCGCAAGAGATACACGCAAACATTAGTACTTTTAAGAACTTGAAGAGATTTAGTAGGAACTGGAAATAGGCAGAAGAATTAGGAGCTAAAATTGAATTTTTCAGGTAGGTATTGAACTTTGTGAGGATAAGGAGGAGACAGATAATTTTAAAGTTACACTTGAAAATGCACAAGATGCGCTGGCCAAACTTCAGTTTCAAGATCTGTGTACTAGGTCTGGTCCAGTTTGCTCACACATGGACAAGGTACTAGCCAAACACAAAATCATACAACAGGCTTATAATAGCAGAGCATTTATAGGGAATCACTGCCACAGATATCTCACACAAAAAGTTTATAAAGATCTTACAAGAGCAATCATTACACAAACACTGAAAATTACAGACAAACAAGATATAACTAACATAGCTTTTATTGCCCAAGAACAATTCAACTCACTGAAAGAAGCATTTGAGAAAGTACACAACAAAATATCACACAGTAAACCAATTAGTAAAGAATCAATAACAGCATCGATAGAGACTTATATGTCTTTGTTCAGAAAGCTATTCCCTAGTAAGACAATTCATAAACAGCACATATTAGAAAAACATTGCGCAGACTGGATCAGAACTCATGATGTATAATTGAGATAATTGTTAGCTCTCATGTTCTGGGGACAATTGGGTGTGTTATTTTAAGGTTATAAATGTGGACATGCAATTTAAACTTTCAATAATTAATGTTTGACGCATGAAACCAAAACAAAACTTTGATATCCATTTTCTGCAGGTTTTCTACTTTTGATTTCTGTAATTTGTTATGCATGTTGATTGTGACCGTTTTAGTGTAAATTGAATTAGAAACAAACCATAACAAAATGTAAAAAAAAAACCCGTAAATTTTACACTATTTCAGACTATTATATCTTCTGTTCTAATTGTGATAAAATGTTTGTTCTTGTTCTAAAATTTACTCTAACATTTCTAGTCTAGCTTTACGCAAAATTAAAGCCGGTATTTATAATAATAAAGTAGCATAAAAGCATTAATTAAGCCCTATCAAAAGTAAACATCGCCACATGTTTTTCCCATTAGGAAGCTGACCACGTGACCTCTGTCAAGTGGGCTATAAATAGCGCGGTCGGGGAAAAAGGGGAAATAACTAAAAGATCGCTCGCAAACAGCCGTGCCTATACCAGAGCGCTCTTTTAGTTTCGGTGACCGGAATTCTGACACCGGGTAATAATCTTCATGTGCACCGTAAATGATTGCTGGGGGTTTTGGCGGGGAAAATCAGCTGATGTGTGTGTAAAATCAGTAATTATATAAAACATTACACACTCGTTCTGGATAAACACAGCGCTAAAGTACTTTTGTGTACTATAACTTTGTTCTGTGTTCTATTTTTGATTGCATTTTTATTTGTTTGAAATTATTTTTGTCGGAGTTACAGACTTTTGAAAACAGCGTCATCATTTGAGGAAATTCATAAAATAAGTAATCATTTTATTAATTTAATATCTAAAAATCGGCCCATTCGTTTGAGTTTATAATTATAAAGACTTCTCGAAGGGAAGCTAAAGATTATTTATACATACTTTTTTTTTTTGGTTTCATATCTTGAGAATGTGTGGTAGTCAGTTTTGTGAGTGTGGCATTACAAGAACAAGCATATTGTCACCAGATTTTATAACACTGAAATCACTGTAAATGCATTCCTGATACTCGAAAATCTTAAATAAGGTTGTAAAAAAATAACTTTTTGTAAAGCACCATCTGTTTTTGCATTTTTATTCATTTATAATGATATTTAGCTGCGTATATAAGCGTCAGAAAACATGTAAAGCTATAGATAGATTACTTCCACATACTTTGATCTATCTTTCAAGTCTTGTTAATCTTGTATTTATAATATGAATGTCTTTTTTTATTGTGTGTGAGATAAGGACTGTTCCATTAGTGTTCTTTGGTAGACAATCCTGTGCACACGACGGCTGCCAAAGAATTCTAAGTAAATGTTTGTATATCTTCTTTCATTCACAGTTCAAAGTTACAATGCAGGTAGTAAATTTAGAGAAACCAAATTCTAAATCTAATACCATCCTTTTATCAATGGCTAGAGTCAGAGATACATATGATAATTTATAAATATTTATGAATGGTATGAAAGCTCAGATAGAGTCACTAAAAGATTTAGAGTGGGATGGTAAAAAAGTTGTTGTTTTATTATTCCGGGATTATGACTTTTTGATGAAAATGTTTGGTTTGTCTGGAGCTCAAGGAACATACCCATGTCTGTGGTGTCTCCAGCAAAACAAGGAAATAAAGACATCCAGAAAGCATACAACTTGCAAACCAAGAAGTTTGGCCATGTTGATAAGAGATTACAATAGATATATGAAATATGGGAAAGGGAATAAAAGGCAAGTGGCACGTTACCATAATTGTTTACACAAACCAATGTTAGAGATTGAAATTGAAAATGTAGCTCCTCCTTACCTTCATATTTTATTAGGCATTGTTTTGAAACACCACAGACTTCTAGAACAGGTAGCCGATACAATAGACGCAAATATATTTGAGAATCCGCAAGAGATACATGCAAACATTAATACTATTAAGAACTTGAAGAGATTTGGTAGGAACTGGAAACAGGCAGAAGAATTAGAAGCTAAAATTGAATTTTTTCAGGCAGGTATTGAACTTTGTGAGGATAAGGAGGAGACAGATAGTTTTAAAGTTAAACTTGAAAATGCACAAGATTCGCTGGCCAAACTTCAGTTTCAAGATCTGTGTGCTAGGTCTGGTCCAGTTTGCTCACACTTGGACAAGGTACTAGCCAAACACAAAATCATACCACAGGCTTATCATAACAGAGCATTCATAGGGAATCACTGCCACATATATCTCACACAAAAAGTTTATAAAGATCTTACAAGAGCAATCATTACAAACACACTGAAAATTACAAACAAGATATAACTGACATAGCTTTTATTGCCCAAGAACAATTCAACTCACTGAACGAAGCATTTGAGAAAGTACACAACAAAATTCACACAGTAAACCAATTAGTAAAGAATCAATAACAGCATCAATAGAGACATATAGGTCTTTGTTCAGAAAGCTATTCCCCAGTAAGACAATTCATAAACAGCACATATTAGAAAAACATTGCGCAGAGTGGATCAGAACTCATGGCTTTGGAATGGGCATGCATGAAGTGCAAGGAAGAGAATGTGTACATTCCACTATTTCCAAAATTGAAAGACGCGCCAGCGGTATTAAAAATATAACTTCACAATTAAAATTTATAATGGAAACTCATCTGTTACAAATTTCTCCATCTGTGAATGTACAGATTCCTCCTATAAAAAAAGGAAGTGTGAATGATAATTGAGCGAAATTTTGGGGCTAGAGCAAACTATGGCAGTTGTTGCATGAGAGTGACAGAATTAACAGTGTGGAAACCATTTAATAGGTGTATGTTTTATTTATTAAATTGAACATTTCGTTTTACTCATGACCATACTCATTTTTACATGACCATCGTGATGTATGATTGAGATAATTGTTAGCTCTCATGTTTTGGGAACAATTGGGTGTGTTATTTTAAGGTAATAAATGTGGACTTGCAATTTAATGTTTCAATAATTAATGTTTGACGCATGAAACCAAAACAAAACTATGATATCCATTTTCTGCAGGTTTTCTACTTTTGATTTCTGTAATTTGTTATGCATGTTGATTGTGATCGTCTTAGTGTAAATTGCATTAGAAACAAACCATAACAAAATATTTAAAAAAACGTAAATTTTACACTATTTCAGACTATTATATCTTTTGTTCTAATTGTGATAAAATGTTTGTTCTTGTTCTAAAATTTACTCTAACATTTCTAGTCTAGCTTTACGCAAAATTAAAGCCGGTATTTATAATAATAAAGTAGCCTAAAAGCATTAATTAAGCCCTATAAAAAGTAAACGCCGCCACATTTTTTTCCTGTTAGGAAGTTGACAACGTGACCTTTGTCACGATAGCTATTAATAGCGCGGTCAAGGAAAATAAGAAAAAAACTAAAGCGTCGCTGGCAAAAAGCCGTGAAAACATAGAGGCCTATTTTGTGTAAAAGATAGTACGGAATTATTTAATTTCTTAAAGGCTACATATGTTTAAAAGGAAATATATAGAAAGTTAATTAGCGGGGATATTACTTTAGAAGTAGGTATAAAGACTTCCTTTAATAATAATTCATTTAAGGAGTAAAATCGAAGGCAGAAAAACGTTTAAGTTTTAGATTCTTAACACCGGTTTTGACCGAGTCTCCGATTGGGCGGGTAAGGTGCTATATAAGACGTTGAACTTGGCGGATTTACGCCATTACTAATTTCAAAAACGAGCTGACAGGAAAAGAGCGCAAAACGTATGCTGTCAGATACTTTTGCCGCTGTGTCTAGCAGCAGACCTAGATGTACAAATTAAAGCCTGTATCAGCGTATGTGTGTTTGCCTGAGGGTAAGAGAAATATATATATATATAGATGTATATAATTATGTACTTTTTTTTGTGAATATCCACTTGTGTGTTTGAAAGTGTGTTAAGAAAAAATTTCAGGACGAGTGTGCTGCCCCTTGAACGCAAGCTGTGTTGACTGGTAGAGAGACGCAAGCCAGCATTGGAAATGTGTAGGATATTTGAGAATTGTGGCACAAATACGACTGTAATGTAAGTTTATTAGGGTATTTGAATGAGTATTTCATACTGGAATGACACACTGTTCAGGAACATAAGAAAGGATGTCAGGAATTGTTACCATGTATTTATCAAGCTGTCACTAAATAAGTTTGTTCAAAACTTAATCATTGTAAGGAAGCATAGTATGGACAGAATGGATCAACTTATGTTGTATAAGGAAAATTGTAATCACGTGGATCTGGCTGTAGTGGTAACGAGGTAAAATGTCATGTGCAAACTGTTAGCACAATGTCTGAACATGTGTGTGTGTGTGCGCGTGTGCGTGTGTGTGTGGATCTACTATGATAGACCATACAAGTATTATGATTATTTGCATTCCAGGTTTTATTCCTGTATTGACCAAGAGTCTACAAGACTTTCAAATCTGATGAACTCAGTGGATGCAGTAGTTCTCCATATAATCAGAGCAAGGCATCTAGATGGTTTCCCAGCCTGGAGATACATGCAGAGTGATCCTGGCTACAGAGGAATCTACTTATGTTTTAGCAGATAAGTGGACATAAAAGCTCCACTTGTCAGAATATCCAGCAACCTTATTATATAAAAATAAAAACACACCAAACATTGGTAGTGATGACATTTGTAGGACTTTATTAAAAACTCAACCAACTTTACAGACCAGAGACATTGATACATATCTACAAAATAACTAATTGACATGTGTACAATAACTATATCATATATAACCATTTTGGAAATGAACCTACCATGTTTATTTATTTCAATTTTGTAAAAAAAAAAACCTTTCAATTCTTTATGATTTCTTCCTAGCCGAAAAGATACATGGTATAGGATAAATAAATTGTAAATACTTTCACTCAGACTTACTTAATTATTCTAATTGAGTTAATGTTCTGTTTGATAGATATTCATCATCTCAGCCCGTAACCCGTCATGGGTCGTAGGGGTGCCATGGTGGAAGCATCAGCAGACAGGGTCCTCCACTGCTCTCTATCCTCAGCAATGCGTACAAGTGTGGAAAAACCGTGTCCTGCCCATTCTTTGATGTTATCAGCCCAGGATTTTCTCTGCCTTCCTCTTCTCCGTTTACCTTCGACTGTTCCCTGAAGGATCGTTTTCGAAAGGGAGTCATGACGAGTTACATGCCCAAACCAGGCAAGCTTTCGACGTTTCACTATTGACAAAAGTGGTTCTTGGTGGCCTGCATAGGTGTTTATCTTCTCTCTAACATAGACATTTGTTTTGTGCTCTTTATAGCAAATGCGCAGAATTCTTCTATAACATTTATGCTCGAAAGCCTGAATCCTTCGTTCCGTATCTGCAGTGAGTGTCCAGCCCTCACACCCATACAAGAGAATAGATAATACAAGTGATTTGTATAATTTGATCTTCACAGGAAAACTGATGTTACTTTTCCAGATCACATTCAACCTTGTCATGGCAGCTGAGGCCATCTCAAGTCTTGTCTTGATTTCTTTACTTGATCTTCCATCACTACATATAGTGGACCCCAGATATTTAAAGGTGTTAACTTCTTCTAACGTTTGCCCATTTAACGTAATGTTGGTCGGAACATGTTTCTTATGGCTATTCACCAATATCTTGCTTTTTTTTCTATATTAATTTCCATCCCATATGTTCTTGTTACTTTCTCCAGTCTAGAGGTAAGGTCTTGAAGTTCTGATTCTGATCCAGCTATCAGATCAATATCATCAGCAAAACGTAGGTTGCACAGAGGTCGGCCTCCAATCGATATGGTTGATTTATAATCGTAGAGAGCCTCCTGCATAATATGTTCTAGATATATATTAAAAAGCACTGGTGACAGGATACATCCTTGGCGAACTCCTACAGTTGTTTTGAAAAATTCTCCAATGTCGTTGCTTGCAAAAACAGCACTGCTTGCGTCCTTGTATAGTGCTTCAATGATATCTATGATGTTGGTATCAAAATTGAATTTTCTCATTACTTGCCATAAGCCTTCATGCCAGACTCGATCGAAGGCTTTTGTGAAATCGATGAAGTTATGGTATAAATCGTGTTGATGTTGGAGATGTTTTTCGATAAGTAATCTAATATTGAAGATTTGTTCTGAGGTACTTCTTTTTGGTCTAAAGCCAGCCTGTTCCTCTGACAAGATTTCTTCTGATTTCTGTTTTATTCTGTTCAAAAGTATCCTTAACATCACCTTACTTGGATGACTAATAAGGCTAATGGTTCTGTAGTTCTTGCACATTTTTAGATTTCCTTTCTTTGGAAGCGGTATTACTAATGACTGCGTCCATTCTTTTGGCCATTTTTTTGTACTCCAAACGATAAAACCTACTCCATGCTGATGTTTAGACTCATCTCCACTAAACCAAATTTTGTGACCATCATCCGTTATTGATTCACCTAATCCTGTCCATCTGACTTCTGCTAGGCCCAGGATGTCCCACGAGTATCTAACAAGTTCATGTGTTAGTTCTTTGACTTTTCCACACGCATATAGCGTGCGTACATTCCAAGTTCCAACAACAAAACTTTCTCTTGGAAGTTTCAAAACAGGTGTTTGTACCCCATTCACTGACTTATCACTCTCAAGGGGCAGTGAGAGCGCGGTCGTTGTTAATCCGGGCATCGGCCGATCCAGCAAATTATTACTGAGTTGACTTTCCATCATAGCATTTCAGTGGGCAAGAGGTTTGCTTGGCGGTGCCCATCTCCTCTCCAAGTATCCTTACAGGTACATACAAAAATGTACCTGGAGCAGTAACAATAGCCCTCAATAAATCTGTAATGTTTTGAAACACTGTCCGATCGACACATCACAAAACCGCCATCTTGGCTATTTGTATCAACACAAACAGCGAACTCACATGATAGGCAAACTTGATGTTTTCATCTTTACAATACTTAGCAACATAATCCAGAAAAAGCCAAACACACTACAAACTCATACAGCCTTAATAAGGGCTGTTACCACAGATGCAGACTCCAAAACGACGACATGAAATGCACAACACAAAAGTGCGGCCTACCACGCCGCCATCTTGACCGAGATATTACATAGTAATAATTAATCTATCCCTAGACAATTAGCCATTAAAACATTATATATATATAACCATTATTCAAGGTGGGATCTGGAGAGGTAGCAGATAGATCTTCAGTAACCAACACTATCGTCATACTTGAAGGTTTACATAGCTTGACCCCACTTTTGATGTCAATACACCCTTACTCTTTTCAGAGAAGGGGGTATTTCTTATAAGACCAGTATCTTATCTGGCACTATACTGGTATCATCTGATACACCTTTGTGTCCAGGAAAGCCTTTATTTTAATAACATATGAACCTCTCCCGACAAATACATACACGTAAATATGCAAGAGGAATCCTGCAAAATTCCTGAAAAATCCCATTATTATTGTTGTTGCTAATTCATTAATTTTACTCACTGTGAATTACTAGCTATAAATAACATGTAATTCATAAAGCTGTCCATTTAAAACAATTCAGAGAAGTTATTGGTTGCCTAAAGAGACTTCTTTAAGTGTGCTTTCAAGCATGTTTTTTCTTCCATTCCATTAAAAAAAATGTAAAACATTAATGTAATAATTATAAATAAATTATAAATGCTCAAAATTCTCACGGGCACGGAAGGGAATTGTTTTAGAAGATCATCGTCTATTTTAGCATAACTCTTAAAAAAAAGTTCTCCACCCCTGGACTGGGTTATTTGTTGGCAAGGTAACGATACTTGTCATAATGTGACACTAAAAACAGCAACCAAGAAGTTACAGCCGTTCGTCAATGTGTGTCTACGTCAATGTGTGTCTACGTAGAACAGATGGATCGAAATGGTACGACAAGATCACCAATGTGGAAGTGATGACAAGAACCAGACAAGTGCCAGTGAAGCAGGAGATTAGAAGACAGGATGGCGACGGATAGCACACTTATTGAGGAAACATGTTGACAGCATTATAAGGCAGTCCCCAGGGAAAGAGATGTAAAGATAGACAGAAAAACACGCACGAGAGAATTGAATATAGAAACAAAAGGGATAAAGAAGGCACCGAACTATCTTGAGCGGATGGCACAGGGCAGGAAGACCTGACATAACTTTGTTGAACATCTGTGCTCCTTGACGAGGTCAAGGGTGAAACTGCTGCTGTTAATGATGTTGTAACATCTGCTTTTTAAAACTGATACCGACATCTACACCACCCGTTCATATTATACAAACTTAACTCGTTCTCTAAAACCCCATCATATCAGTCCGTTTAATAAGATTCGTTTCATTCTGTGTCTGGTAAGATATGTCCACAAACTGCAGTTTCTCGTTTATTTATTCATTGGGTAGTTTGTTTTCACTGTGGTGTTCATGATTTCTTTGTTCACTTTTTGTTTTCTGTGCATCTGTATTTTTATGCGTCCATATGTATTCTATAACTACGTAGGTAACTCAACGGCTGCTAGAAATTTTGTATTTGTTTAGTACAACTGTCCAACACAAGTAGTAAACAAGTACATATATATTCTTTTGGTATCCTTTAGAGATTAGATATCCAATTCAACCAGTACCGAGGCGGGCACTATGGGTTACAGTTAGTGTATAGTGTGAGTAAAACCTGACTATTTTCTCCATTTACAAGTGCAGACTATCAATGATTATCCAAAAACTGTATATACGCCGTTAAAGCATTATTCGCTAATGCGTAGTTTCTGAAAAATAATTACTGGATAGATAACAAGGTGTAGATACATAAGAAAATAATCCATGAAAGATATGATGAAAGACACCGAGACAGATGAAGTAGACGTGTTTTCCCGTGCCTTTAAAAAAAAAAAATTACCCACAAAAGCTAAAACCCCGTTTACGACTTCTTTCGATCTAATGAGCAATAAAAAAACAGAACTTTTAGCATTACTGACACCACAGCCGTGGAAAACAAAACAATTCTTTAGAAAGTAGGAAAAAACCCCCAATTCAAACTACGCCTATCATTAAATGCGAATCCACCCGAGAACAGAATTCCAGGGTCACTGTGGCGGGATAAAATGTGACAACAATGTCTGATCTTAAAAGTCACAGAAAACAAAACTAATAATAACATTAAATGCGAATCCACCCGAGAACAGAATTCCAGGGTCACTGTGGCGGGATAAAATGTGACAACAATGTCTGATACTGAAGTAAGCAAGTCGATAAGCCACCGACACTTGTGACATTTCACCACCACAGGAACAAAACTAATAATAACATGAGCTTCATAATGACTGGGAAGATATTCAGTCGTGTCTTCTTGCACTCTAGGGTAGTAGATGCACGCGGAGAAGACAGATCATCAGACCTTCTCTTTCTCAGTTCTCCCCTCCCCTCCCCCATATATACGCAGACATATGCACTGATGTCTTGTGGTACAACGAAACAGTAGAAAAGCATGGTCAGTGTCCTCCAGTACAGTGCTAATTAAAGTGGCGGTCTGCAGGCCGGTTACGGTCCGCAAGCCATTGGCTACTTTCCAGGAAAGTAGGACATTAACAGTAAAATTCTGAAATTGCACAGGAAATTCCACCAAGAATTATTATTCATTGACAGATAAGACAACATTAAATAAGATGTTTTGGTTTGGTTTGGTTTTAAGGATTATCTTCATTGCTTATGGAAAATTTCATCTGTGCTCCGATCTCCTCCCTTAGATCACACTATGAAGATCTCAGCACAGTACACGAACTCCGTAGCACCTGCGAGAATCCCAAGGTCATGTTTTCTAAAGCAATTCTCATGTAACAGAAATACAGTACATACATAAACATACAAATATACGAAAATATTGCAGCCTTCGCCATAATAATATCGCGTATATATGATACTGTGACAAAACGGGGCGGGCCCTATCGATCTTTGTTTCACTCCAGCAGCATCGGTTTCTGCTAAGTAGCAGATATTTGATTTTATCAAATCATTCGACACTCCCTGTAGGTGATAATAATCACATTTGCTTGGCGCTGCCCAGATTTGTAGGCTATAGGCGCGGCAGATTAACACGTACATTGGCCAGCGCTATCGGCTTAATTACCGATAAGACATGGATGACAAGATTACTTTAGATAAAAGTAACATTGCTACATCTCGAACACATGGTCATATGCGGTTACCGGTGTATTTGTAAGTTTGTATACAAGGGCATCGGACATCTTATTACCATATATGGGAGAGATGACCTCTGCCTTACGTTCAAAATTGTCCGATGTCGGAACATTTTGAAATTACCCCATAACCCGACCTGTTTGAATATGATTGGAGCGTTTATTTAACTCCATGACAAACGAAGGCGTGGGAAGGCAGGGAATATAATCTGATCATTTTCATAAATCGCTCGCCAAGACACCAGACAGCTACAGTGAAGAATTAGAATTCAGAATTCCTTCTTACAATACCGGACACCTTTTATTGGAGTATTTATCAGGACTTACAATATAGCCCAGGAAATCTCTAACATTTTAAATAAGGAAACCGGGACTGAAGAAACTGAAGGACCACACACGAAGTCAGAGAGGGCACTTATTAAATTAACGACACCCCAGACGCGTGTAAGAGGCCAATTCAAGACTCTTTTATCCATCTGAGCAAAAGGTCTGTGAGTCAGGATTGGCGTAAATTGTGATTTACATTTCATATTTTATTACTAACATGTGAACTAACATATATATATATATATATATATATATATTATATATAGATATATATATATATATATATATATATATATATATATATATATATATATATATAGAGAGAGAGAGAGAGAGAGAGAGAGAGAGAACTAAAAGCATAAAGTAGTTCCAGGTTCCATGTGGAGCAGGGAGGGAAAGATGAAAGAAATGATGTACATTCTAAGTATAATACTTACATTTTCAAAGCAGTGTAAATGTCCATATAAACATAGTCACTTTAAAATTAATGTAAGTTTTCAAGCTTTAAACCAGTGTAAATGTCTATGTGAAAATATTCATTTTAAAGTAATGGAAATCTCAAACTTTTCAATCAGTGTAAAACATAAATGAAAACATTTTCAATTTATATTGTGAATACTTTTCAATCGGTGGAGATTTATATGTAAACAGACTCTGTCTGTATTAATAACATTTTCATTTAAATAGAAAGTAACTATGAAAGCTATTCTATTTAAATGTAAAGAAAGTTTTATCCCGAGGGATTAAATTTAATTCTCATCGATGGTAAAATCTGAGTAATTGGGATGGTGGTATGGGAAGATAGGAACCCATAACTATGGGGTAGAAAATGCCATACCCAGAAGAGCGTTTCGTTCTATTCTTTTACCATAGTTATTGGTGGTACCAGCAGAAAGTACTTTCTCTGGAACAAGAAGGGAACCGTGGCCTAAGCTTTAAGACGAAGGACCCACGTGGTAGACTCTCCTAGACATTTCTAGGAAACGAGCTACCCCCGACAACCTTGATCAGAGACGATCGTGAGCAGAGTGAAAAGAACCAACCCATAAGAAGGAGCAGAACCATCATTTGCAGCTAAGTTCAAATATATGCTGCCACTTGAACTTCTTGTAACATCTCACATTCCATAAAGACTGTGATGATAACTTTTCCAACTGTTAAAACCTAAAGTGATTATTAAATTTTGTTGTTTGTAATGTTACAAATTTAACTTCGATTTAATCATTTTAAAGTTACTGCATGTTTATCTCAGTCAAATTACTACACACACTCTAAACAGAGCTATCCTAGAATAATAGAATTCCACTGAGTAAATCAGGGGTGGGGGCTTAAACGAGCTGAAAGTAATAAGTGCGTAAATCCTTCACAAAAGCGTCGGCAGAATTACAGAGTAACATACTCAGCCAAAGCAGTATTGTTCTCGCTTATTCTGAATATCTTATGAAGACTCCCTTTGTAATAGAAGGGTCATCACCCTTCTATCTACATCTCTGCCAAGATATTTCTACATTACATTACGTCAGTCCATGTCAGTCCAAACAGCTGTAACACCGAGATTTTAAATAGCAAATTGAGTGGAAATAAATCTCTAAGGTTATTAAAACAAATATGTTAGCCGGGGTCTTTGTTCTAACTTCCCGGAGGGCTGGGGGAGGAGGAGGAGGAGAGGAGACTTTTAAATGCAAAAAAGTAAACTGCTGGATGAAAACGATAACATTTATTAAAGAACATTATCTACAAAAACAATGATTTTCACTCCAGTCAAACGACATAAACATTAACATTGAAAAATAACAATTACAAGAACAAATGTCAACCAAAACAACTTTTAAACCTATACACATCTAAAAAAAAATGTATCAGAATAGGAGAATATATGAGTTCTCAAAGAAAATAAAATTCAGTTCAATCTAATTGTATCACTTACCCATGTCACATTATGTAGTCCAAATAATTCAGCATAAAAAAATTAAAATGAAAATCTCGAAGAAAGAAATATTTACAGACATCAAAACATTAATTCAAAACATGGGGACTAACTTTTTAAACATATTCGTTATGACAATGACAGGACAATTTCAACTGTCAACAGTCGATTAATAAACTGACAATAAGAAAGCTACTGTGTAAACAGTGACAAGAAGAACGCAGATATTAAGCCCCGTGAGGTTTGTAAATGATCACGCCGTTCATCAATTTCAAATATTGTAAATAAAATGATAAAACAGCGTGCCACCTTCAGTAGACATTAGGCCAGGACTTCAAAAACAGGTAACGATGAAGACTGTTTCACTAAGGTAGAGAGAATTTGTTCATACAATATTTAAAAGCAGCAGAATGCAAGAACGCAAATAAGATTATTACTTTTTATTACGTTTTACATTATACTGGTAACGTCAAGATGTAATAATTCCCTTATGTTCATTAACCCCTTCCAGGTCATAGATAGCATGGTTATCTATGTCAGTTTTACAACACGACGCAGTCTAGGAAATGGACGTTGTAGCGAAATCTGTGAGATAATCGCTTATTTCAGTAAGATTCTAGTCCTATAATAATAAATACACCAGCCCTCAGGTGTCTGACTATTTTCATCTTCGACGCCAGTAGAGCGCTGCCTTTTGTGCAGTGGAAATGCTTAAAAAATGACCCGCCGTAAAAATCTAACACGCTTTTAGTTTCGGTTTAGAAACGTACAATAAACATTTTAACATCTCGCCGATCTGCTGCACGAAACGGTGGGAAAAGTTTGAATTAACGTAATAGGTTAACTTTAACACTAAAATGTGTAATAATTCGGACATTTCCCAGTAGTGAGAACGAGACGATTGTAATAATTAACGCCAACACTACCAATGTTTTGAAAAACCCCTCTTCGCTCTGCAAGCGGTCTCTTTAATATATACACGCTGTGGGCAAAGCCAGCAGAGACAAACACACAGACAGTTTTCCATTTCCTCCTATCGGTAATATTCTGACATCTCTCAAACTAGTTGGTTATTTGAATAATGATAGAGACAGGGGGAGGGAGAGAGATGGCCGACTTGTGTAAAAGTTATATTTGACGATTGACAGTGACAAAACTGAAAATCTAAACCATACTGAAACTGACCATAAAAATCATATAGTAGTATAGCTTAGTGTCCCCTGAGCAAAAATATGTTTTTAAAAATATGGTAGTCCAAGTATTAGCCAAGTTATTGAGAAAATACTATATGTCTAAGAACGCTTGGACGGACAGACTGTTGTTCTTGCTCGTTACACATAACGTTATTGGGGACGCTAGTTAAAAAAAAAAAGAGGCATTGGAGTAATTCAAATCCTATTGGTTGGTATAAGAGTATAGGAGTAAAGGGGGGGGGGGGGGATAGATAGGAAAATGTAACTAAAACTAAACATTTTTTTCAATTGGCATAACTAACGCAGACTGACCAATGGACTAAGAGGCACATAGTTTGTTTAGAGTTTTGGTTTTGTTTTTTCAAACTAAATTCAAAAAGTTATAGTAGTGCCTGCTTTCATTGGTCGGCTCTAATAGATATTGGCAAGAGGCATAGTGGTCTCGTGGCCATTTGACTAGAAAATTTTATTCAAACAACTACGTTGAGAGCAGATGTGATAAATTGTAAAATTAACTACTAAATTCACAAGCTGGACGAGGTAGAGCAAAACTGTGGCCATATTCGTTGCCAGTCAACGTTATTTGTGACATATTTCTTTGAACTAGTGGTAAGAATGCTTTATGTATTTACATGCTTGATTAAAACTGCACAAGTTAGATACTGCTATGGGGAAAAGTGAAGGACATGCCGGGAGCAAACATTATTGAGTCCTCACATTGAACTATATTTGACTGTTGCATATTATTATGATTTTGTATTAACTCTTTAACATGCCTAGAGCGTTTATAATTTAGAAAAGAAAAGAAAAATCCTATAAAAAGGAGATGTGGTTACTCCACGTTATTGTATTGAAGCAAACTAGGTAAAAGTACAGTGGCGTATCTGCCATAGGGACCTGAGGTGTGGTCACAGAAAGGTGTGAGTCATATAATTAGGGGCAGATGCACATGAATGCACACGAGGCTGACCCCATACCTTCATGTATACATAGGGATAAGAAGTTGTGATCAGATATGAAAAGGCCAGGGTGTCTTTTTATTGCAGAGTTTTTATTTCCTGTTACCATCCGGTGACAGGAAACCTGATGAGTGAGTGAAAAGATAAAAGTCTCCATTAAAAGTATATGCTGTCAGCTGATAGCCTGAAGGAGCTTGTGTGTGGGTGCTGATCTATTATATCTGCAACGACATCCTGACTTATTATCGTCATACCAAGAATCCCAGGTGACACGTTAACAGCTGGGACATCTGACACTTCAGCATAATAAACTGGGGTTCTTGTGCGTTTATTCACCGGTTAAATCAAATTCTGGAAATTTATTACCAAAACTGAGAACCATACTTTTTCTTGACTGAAAAATGTTGATTTCACATTGTGATTTGGGAGGCAAGTTAAAAAAAAAAGCGTTTCTCTTGCATTCATAGTTGACACGCTTACGACAGACCCGCCCTCAACACCCCCCCCCCCCGTATTTTAAAAAAAAAGTTTATAAACCAATAGAACGGAATTGAATCAGTTCTACAAGTTAAAGGTACAAAGGAAACAAGGGAAATCGCTGCCGTTGCCTTCTCTAACTCAAGATCAGAGTCAGGCACCCTTTTACAGCTGGTTTGACTAATGCGTGACACATGTTCCCTTCCTCGCTGCCGTTGCCTTCTCTAACTCAGGATCAGAGTAAGGTACCCATTTACAGCTGGTTATGGAGTGTTAGAGACTTCACCATACTAGGTCCAGCATCGAGAGGTGGGGAGACCAGTTTCCTTCCTCGCTGTCTTTTCCTTCCCTAACTCAAAGTTAAGTACCCATTTATAGCTAGGTAGACCCCATCTCTCGATGCTGGACCTAGTATGGTGAAGTCTCTAACACTCCATAACAGCTGTAAATGGGTACCTTACTCTGATCCTGAGTTAGAGAAGGCAACGGCAGCGAGGAAGGGAACAGGCCACCCCACCTCATAAAGCTGGGACCCAGTACATCGAAGTCTATAACACTTCACTCCCCTACGGCAGAATGTGCTACGTGACTACAACCTTACGAACGGCAGGCGTGTTTTAAAAAAAATTCTAAGCAACGGGGGAGGGGGGAGAGGACAATGACACTTTTTCAGTCAAGAAAGAGTACGGTGATCGGTTTGGGTAATAAATATCCACAATTTGATTTAACCGGTGAATTAACGCACAAGTACCTAAACTGGTTCTTATCAAAATAAAACTGAATTATATGGGAAATGACGAAAACAACAGCTCTTCATAACCAATGACTAACACTAGCAGTTATTAAAGTTTTAGTCTGTGAATACACCTACAGGAACTCTATATAATAACATTACATTCATAGGACCAAGAGTCCATACTTTTTTTAGTTAAAGCATTATATGTAAATATATTTCCTCATTTTCAAAGACCTGTCCAAAAGAAATGGCGGGACAGGCAGATCAAATTGTACAAAGAAAAAAACATTCCAATTTTAAAAGAAAACTTTAACGACAGTCTTATTTATTTTCTTATAGTGAGTTAAAGTGTATTGTGTTGATGTACCATCATCTTCATTTCACCCCTAGACACTAGAGACATCATACACCAGCCACTAGAATCAAAATACGGACTGTGTGAGATCTAGGGAGGTAGCATTAGGTTCCCTGATATATATATATCAAATATATATATATATATATATATATATATATATATATATATATATATATATATATATATATATATATATATATATATATATATATATATATATATCATTATCATCATCATCATCATCTTTTTTAGAGTCAGGGACCTACATGTGCTTGACCTCACACAGTTGACACAACTATCTTTCTTGTTAGGTATAACATCTTAACCTCCCCAGCAAAAAATACCTTTGCTACAGACGTCAACATATATTTAACACATAAACTATATTAAGGAGCTATTAACACATTTTAACCGTGAATGTGTGTACCTCCCATAGATGCCAGATTTCCACCAAGTTCATTCTCACCTTCCAAATGGCATGTGCATAACTTCAATCTTATTTCCCATTAAAAAAAGAAATCAAAACACATACTGCACTCCACCCCGTAACAACCTTCACTTCGAGACCCCACTGTCTACTAACCCATGGACAGCTACTTCTTCTACGTTCTCTCTTTTTCTCTCATAAACGGGTGGAGATATCCTGCAGAGAACATAGCCCACGCATGCACAATAACAGAACGCTCATCAAGTATCACGATCGAGTTGATTTTCTCACGGGGGGTTCACAGATAACACAGCAAGCAACCAAACAGTGGAAGTCGGAGGAGAAGGAAACTTAAGGGGATGGACAAATAAATCATTTATCGCGATGCCACAAAATAATGTGACGACCAGGAGCATTTTAGAGAACGAACATATTAGAGATGAATATATATAAAAGAAAGCGCCCGCGGTCATATACGTTCATCATCATCATTAAAAAGATACGGTAAAACAAAACCCATAAACTCCTCAAAAAGTAACAGGGTGAAGAAAGATAAACTTAAGAATACGGAAGGGGATACATCATAAACCACACATACATTAAGCAATGCCACAAAAAACGGCAGAGACATTGCAGCCTGAAGAACTAACATAAGAAAAACAGCCAATGTAATTTGCCATATAAAACAAAGAACACCATGTACCCAAATAATAGCCCACATGGGGTTGAACTGGGTAGTCCATGTAAAAGACAAACAAGTTATCCTGTGCACGGACTAAGCCCAAACTAAAATCATGATCATTATCGCATCTTCGTTCGTCTATTGCTTACGTCGGGAAGAGACGCAGATGGAATTGATTACCGAATTCCGATCCTATGCATGTACTGTGGTCTGGTGCGCTGTCATTCTATGTTTCTTAACAATGTCTGTCACCACTCGACCCATCTTCCGGATCATTCTCTAAACCTGGCCTCTTCCATTCAGAAGTTATTCGCTTGGTTTTAAGGACTATCTCGTTGCACACGGAAAATTCCATCAGTGCTCCGATCTCCTCACTTAAATCACACAAGGAAAATCTCAGCACAGTGCACAAACTCCATTGCACCGACGAGAATCCCAATGTGTGTATATAGGAATCACACATTCTATAAATATTTTTGTGGTGAGTAGGTATCTAACTTTTAAATTTTGCCAGGGCAGTGACCTTCTCTTTACGATTTCCAACTGTCGTGGGATTTTTAACGTGCACAACTTGCACACGGGACCTGCTATATTTCCGCCCTTGTCTGGGAAGGCTAGGTATCCGATCTCACTACCCAGGAGATCACGGGGAAGTATGACATCATTAGGACCACTGGGTCTGAAGAAAAATAAATTATATTCCCTCTACTGGGAATCGAACCTGGTACATTTAGAATTCGAGGCAGACGCCTTACCTCTTAGCCATTCCAACCACTTCGAAAGTTAGATGACTGAGTGGGACACCTAAGACGCGCCAACAGTGAGGAATGCAGTTAGCGACCCATAGCTAGACTGCTTGCGTCAGGGTCAGCGAACCAGAGTTGAGCAAGACCCACTCCATCTCCACGTGGTGGTCCTGGAAACAGGCTGCATCACTGCAGTCTGGCTGAGTGAGTAGGGATCGAAGAGGGAATGCTAACCCGGTCCCAAAAATGCCGTGCTGAAGTCGGATGTGTCGGCCGAAAGGCGCAAATATCGCAGCTTCGCTGTAAACGGGCACAACGCAACCAACGTCATTTTCAGGACGAACGAAGAAGAAGATGACCGAGCTGCTGGTAATAGGGGTTCATCCTTAGTAGGTATCCAAATCAATGTACTCGCTGTTTCTCAATATATACTTTGGTGCTGTTCCCTCTATAGGTGTTGTCGTGTTTTGTGTTAAATGTTTTTCTCAAGCATCTTATTTCACAGGTGTGCGCCCCCCCCCCCCCCCCTTCTTCTTCGATTACCTTGCAGGTTTGGCACTGACAGCATAACGTTGGCGTACAACTGTATTCATCAGTTTAAAAAAAAAAAAGTTATTTGTATCTTTCGATGCTTAAAATTAAGTTAATTACAAAAGCAAAACAATCCCCCGTAAAAAAAAAGGTTAACTGAAGCTCATCAGGTCAATAATAAATAAATGAAAACTCAACACTATACTATCCTGTCGACTCTGTGATTAATGGCACGTCTAATCGTAAAATATAGAAGTTTCTAGGATCTGGATACACACGAAATATGGAACCCCTTGGGCTGCGGAAGGATAAAGCTGCTTTAGTGGTTTATGAAAGATGTAAGAGAATAAACCAAAACCACCCCAGTAGACACTTTGTAGAAAACTAGGAACACAAGCAAAGAATAAAACACAAGTCAGTCTTACATCGTGTCCATGAAGTTAAAGATAGATACTACCTCCCAGAGAAGACAAGATATACAGAAAGTAGCAAAGAATTTACCACCACATACCCGCTGAAAAACATCAGAAGTACAAATAAAATTGGCAGATGGGACAACCAAACCCTCCGACTCAGTCAGTCTTACGAGTGCATCACAACGAACCATTGATGCCTACCCTGAATAATGGTTGTATGTCTATACTGACGGATCTGCAATTGAGGCCACCATCAAAGAAGGTTATGGAGTCTACATATGTTATCCAGATGGATCCTCCGACGAGCTGTCCGATGCATGCGGGGAGTTTTGCTCCAACTATGAAGCTGAAATCATTGCACTGGAAACAGCCGTATACCATTTGAAGACTGTATTCGATGCCTTTCCCTCAAAGGCTCATAACATCGTCATTTTTACTGACTCAATGTCTGCCCTTCAAGCTCTGGGAGGCATTGGACATTGTAGAACTGAATTAGCCAAATTAATCCTGGATGCTGATCAGTTTATCACTTCCTATGGCATCAGAATAGTTATGCAGTGGATCTCTGGTCACTCAAATACACCAGGTAATAACAGAAGAGACAGATTAGCAAAGAAGGGAACAAAAGAACAACCACTCACAGCAACAACTCTCCAAACAGCCAAAACACTCATACGAACAACAAACAAACTTGGCTGAACCGATGGGCCATAGGAAATATCGGTTGAGAGGTTTACATACGGCCGGTCATGATCCTAATGACAATATTGGTCATCTTACAAGGAGAGATCAGAGCACCATTTTACGGCTCAGAACACAACATATACCACTCAACAGTCACGAACAGAATCCAACCACAACACTCTCTTGATTGCCCCTATGAAACTACTGACCACCACCTCTTTGAGTGCCCAGCACTCGATGATGTTCGGAAAATGCTCCTTCCTTTGAGGCCAGATAAGTGGAACACCTTGTATGGAAAAACAATAGAACTTGCGAAAACATGTAAATACCTCTACATGGCATTGGGCCGAAGGGCGAAGGCGAGAGCCCAAACGCCGCTGGATCAATAACAACAACTAGGATCTGGATTAGGTTGTAGCTGTTATGTTTCTCTACAGTTTTCTTCATCAGTCCATGTTTTGTGGGGAAAAAACATAGAAAATTATTTTCAAAAAACGAGCACTAACCTTTGATTACGACCAATGGACAGTACTTTTCTATCACTTTTCTAAAATTTAAATATTACACTGAATGTCAATTTATAGAAATAAAAACGCAACTCGCGAATAACCACAGATAGGATACGACATAAGAAAATGTGTCTGTACACATTTAAAAAAAGAGTAAAATAGTTGTGTAAATATAATACCGTAGCATCCATCAATTGCCTTTGCTGCTTGAATACACCACATTCTTCAGACAATGATGACAACGAAAGTGAGAGCTGCGTCAATGACTCCATAAGAGGAAATATATATAATCCAGTCTTGCCCAAATCTATGAAGATTTGGAGTGAAATAAACGAAACATAACTTTGCTATAGCTTCTTCGAAATCAGTGACATCGCCTTTTGTCGTGATGTCAACAATTTAAAACAATTCCGAAAAACCAGGCCAGCATAATCCTTCACATTTTGCAACCACGAATTTTTTCATTAATAAAGTATTATAAAAGCGCAAACTGCTATGATTGTGATGAGATAAAAAAATTATTTAAAAAAACAAAACTGATTGAGGCACAAAAGCACTACTACCACCACCACAAAGCACCATCGCCCACCATGAGACAGTGTAGCTTGTGAATAAATGACTCGCTATGCAGCTAGTACTCGCGCCTGATAGATGTGTCTTGTCAGGTGTGAGCACGGTGCGCCTGTGTTGGAACTGCTACAAAGACTGGAAATACGTTATTTCAGGACTTAAGAGGGGGAAAAAACCGCGTATCAACGTAAAGATTTCTCACATGAAACGGAAAATAAAGAGTAATTGTAAATCTCGATACTGCGATTAATGTTCCATTTGAAAATATATTTATGCGTAGCCAACAGTCCCTTTTTTTCCTTCTGTTTCAAAAGTCATGCCTGATGGCGTCGGCGACAATGTTTCTTCCCAACTTTCTGCCTCAACTGCTGTTTATCAATCAATTCCGTTGACTTTTTGTTTTAACTTTACCATGAAATTCAACTGTCCAGTATCTTCTCTCTTTACCGCCGCCTGTCCCTCTTGATGTCCATTCGGCCTGATGTCAAGATGTCCATTCGGCCTTGATGTCCATTCGGCCTGATGTCAAGATGTATTCTAACTTTCCTCTTCTCATAACGCGCCTAAAGAAAGTGAACTGCTTCATAATGATATACGTAATAAGCTGTCATTGCTAGCTGGCTTCTTTCAGGACATCCTCATCATTTTGTTTATGTATCCAGGGTTTTCTTATCACTCTTCTGTACTCCCACATTTATTGTATCTAACCTGTTTACTTGTTGTCCGTGGCTGGCTCAAATAACAGCACGACGTACCGTTAAGAACTCTATGTTTTACTTCCACTGACATGGAATTCTTGCATAGATTGCATTTCATTTTATTATTAATTGTTTGTCAATAGATTAAAACAAAAACGTACCAAGAACAAATGGATACGAATGAATATATTTCGGAAATTTAATACTTAAGTGACATCAAACTCATAGACATCGTTCAGGAAAACGATGGAAAGAAGCGACAAGAAGCACAAGAACATGAAGACAAAAAAAAAAAAACAACAACAACAAAAGAGACACTATGGTAGATGAAGACTGGAGGATACACTTTAAGAGAGACGGAAAAGGTGGTATAGGGAAAGAATAAAAGGAAGCGTGTGGTAACTGACCTATGCGCGTCCAAGACAATAGAGTACTGAGTGAATAACTAAAAACTGTAGTTATATAGCTAAGTAATTGGTGGAATGGAATACACTAGAAAAAAAGACATGAGGAATATCACTAACGAAACAGTGGTGACATTCACCAACAAGAACTACAAGCCGAGCCCAAAACGAAACTAGTATTTCGCAGGTAAAACACACGCTTCTCACGTAAACATGAAATAACAACTATTATCACCGCACTAACATTCTAATCCAAGGACTGAAGTCTTCCTTTGTGGGTGAACTACGAACTATTATAGTCAATATTTAATACTATAACTGTCCATGCTCACACAAAACAGAATACTGGATACAAAAATGCAGTGTTTTCAGAAAAGTGTAGCTCTTCAAACCGGTTGCGCCTGAAGCCCAAGAAATGACGCGACAGGTAAGACAGAACGAAGGTACGAGATATGGAACCAAACAGATAAAGATGATAATGTCATAGTTAGGACGAGTCATACAGAATGAGAAAGGGATGGGGAAGCTCAGAATGAAGAGGAGAAATGATATGTTCGTAATAAATCCGCTTCTGACGAAATGATTTTTCAATGCATTAGAAGATAGCTAGCCGAAACGTAGAGATGATAAAAGGATAATGCACTCAGCCTAGACACTTGATGAGTGATACATTAGCTTTTCCACTCAACAGGAAA
Organism: Oreohelix idahoensis; assembly: GCA_024509875.1. NCBI lineage: Eukaryota > Metazoa > Mollusca > Gastropoda > Stylommatophora > Oreohelicidae > Oreohelix > Oreohelix idahoensis. The sequence goes on from JAMPIV010011553.1 coordinate 131,408, forward strand.
CAGCAAGACATTCATCTAAAAATCTAAAAAGTAAATTGTTTTTTGGTTAAAGATTCCCCCCCCCCACCCCCCCCCCCCCCCCCCGCAAAAAAAATTTTAAAAAATTATGCAGGTAAAATGTACACTCTATCACGCGGAGAGCCGCGTGTAAACTGCGGTAAGTTTTGTCATTAGCTTAAACTTTTAACACTTGACGTTAGGTTGCGGAAAAACAAAGTCTGCACGAACATGAAATCTGAGGGTGTTTAAAAAAAAAGAAACAAAAATCTCAAACAACTTTCACTACGTGCTATAATCACAAAAAGACACCTCAACCTGAAGGAACCACAACGCTCCACAATGGGTTTTTTCCCCTGCCCCGATGCTGCCAGATGATAATTAGAAATGAACCCGCAGAACAGAAAACGCCGATGAAAATGCTCGCGAAAAGATAGAAAACTGTTGATGCCCATTTCAAATCCACTAGTACAGAGTTTCTCAAGCGGTGTGCCGCAAAAATTTTGTAAATTTACTAAATGAAGTATATTTTTAGTGATCATAAAACTTTTTCAACTGATCGCATTCGTAAAATGGAACACTCTGAGATGCCCCTGGACGCATTCTAGATTTCTGTTAAAGACAAGAATTATGTTATTGCAAAACGAGCTTTAATTATTTTGATGCAGTTTTCTACGTCATATTTATGTGAGTTGGGATTTTCAACACTTACAAGCATTCAATGCCAAAAAAAAAGGGAAAGTCTCTCTGTGTTGAAGATGAAATAAGAGTTTGCTTATCTCAGATACGTACCAAGTACTGAAGATTTGAAACAATTAAAAGACAATCGAATTGAGAGTTTTCTTTATTCTGAAGTACCCACAAATTAGTTTATTTAATTTAGATATTCAGGCGCGGGGTCTGTCTGTAGGTGTGCGCAAAATTTTTAGAATTGAAGCAGGTTTGTATGAAAAACATTTTTTTCGGGGTTCTAGATTTTAACCACATAGGAAATAAATCAATCAACAATGCTTTTGCTGACTTCAAGATTCAATGTACAGTTGTGTGTAAACTACTTTAGGCTCCGTCATAATCATAACCCTTCACTCCCAAAGGAGGCCTTCAACAAACACATGCCAAGTCCTCCTGTCACGTGCCATCATCTCAAGTTCTTTCCACGTTCTCCTTATCATTTTCACCTCTGTTTCCAGCTCTCTTCTCCATGTGCTTCTTGGTCTACCTCTGCTTCTCTTGCCCTGGGGGTTCCAGAACAAGGACTGCCTTGTAATGCTATCAACAGGTCTCCTCAGTGTGTGTCCAATCCATCGCCTTCTTCTCATCTCTTGTTCCACTGGCACTTGTCTAGTTCTTGTCATCAGTTCCACGTTGGTAACCTTGTCATACCATTTTAATCCCTCCATTCTACGCAAGCGTCGGCGTCTGTGGCCTAATGGATATGAACGCAGTTTCATAATCCAGATATACCAGGTTCGAAACCTGCTGCAGGCGGTTTGGTAGCAGATCGCTTTGTGTGGATTTTTAACAATGGTATAAGCGCCGCACCGTTCAGAAAGCAATGGCAAACTACTGAATGAAAAGATTGCCTAGAAAAATCAAAAATAGCCAATAAAAGCTAAAGTTGATTGCCACGTCCTGTAAAGGATAAGCAACTAACTTTTTTATTCTACGCATGCACCCATTTATGAAAGTCTGTAGCTTTTTGGTTGTTGTCTTTGTTGTTCTCCATGTCTCAGAGCCATACAATAGGACTGACTTCACATTTGAGTTGAAGATTCTTATTTTCGTGTTGGATCCGATTTCTCTTGATCTCCATATATTTCCCAATGCAATGAAAGCTCCTCTTGCCTTTTGTATTCTTATTTTGATATCACTGTCTGTCCCTCCAACTTTGTCTATATTGCTGCCAAGATATGTGTACGATTCTACATCTTGTATTGGTGTTTCTTCAAGTTCAACCCTGTTATCATTACTTGCATTTATTCTCATTATTTTTGTCTTTTCCCTGTGTATTTTCAGACCCAATTGCTGTGACCTCTCATCGAGTGTTTTCAATTTGTCCTGCATCTGATTACGGTTATGGGACAGAAGAACCAAGTCATCAGCAAAATCCAGATCATCCAACTGCTTAGTCAGAGTCCACTGGATTCCATTTCTGTTGTGTGTTGTCGATGATCTCATAACCCAGTCTATTGCTAATAAGAAAAGAAATGGAGACAAGAGGCATCCCTGTCGCACTCCTGTTCTTATCCCATACGGTTCTGTAAGCTGTCCTTCATGAAGAACTCTGCATGTCAAGTCTTCATATGTTTTCTTTATTACATTAATGATCTTCAGGGGAACTCCATAATGCCTCATCAATTTCCAAAGTGATTCTCTGTCTACACTGTCAAATGCCTTTTCGTAGTCCACAAATCCGATGTATAGTGGTGAATTCCATTCAAGACTTTGTTCAACTATTATTCTCAAAGTGGCTATCTGGTCTGTACATGATCTGTTTTGTCGAAAACCTGCTTGTTCATCTCTGTTTCTTGTCTATGGACTCTTTTAATCTCTCAAGGATAATCCGGTTTAATACTTTTCCTGGCACTGATAGTAACATTATTCCTCTATAATTTGTGCACTCTTGTAAATTTCTCTCCTTAGACAACTTAACCAGATATCCTTCCTTCCATTCAGCTGGTATCTCTTCCTTTTCCCAGACTTTACCAATTAATTTATATAACATCTCTGTAGCCGTGTCGATATCTGCTTTGATGGCCTCTGCTGGAATGCCATCCGGTCCAGACACTTTTCCATCTCTTAGAAGCTTTATGGCTTTCTTTATTTCTTCCTTTGTTGGTCTTTCACCGTTAATTTGTAGCTCTTCTTCTGCTGGCTGGATGTCCGGGGAATTTTGTGGAGCTAGTCTATTGAGAAGGTCCTCAAAATATTCTGTTTACCTCTTCATTTGCTCTTGGATATTGCTGAGCAGTTTTCCATTCTTGTCTTTTATGAGGCAGCTTGTTTTTCCGTTAGCTTCTTTGTGCTGCTATACAGTTCTCTCATATTTCCTTTGGCTGCAGCATCTTCTGCCTCTCTTGCCAACTCCTCAATATACTTCCTCTTGTCTCTTTTGATACTTCTTTTTACTTTTTTGTTTGCTTCTGTGTACATACTTGACCTTGAGTCTTCTGTATTCTCTACATCTTCCAGCTGTTGGAGCACTTGGAATTTGTTGGATACTGTGACTTCAAATTTGTCTCTTGTTTCTTGTTCGTGTTCTGTGTTTCCCTAAAGTTTAACTGTACACTTGTTCTTCACGTCACAATTTACTAACGCAACATCTTCACGAACACAACATCTAGAGTCGTTGCTTCTATACCTGCATATGTACCAAGTTTATAGTTGATGTTACATATAAACAAATGCTTCGGCTTTCTTGAGGTTTGTTAGTCTGGTTTGGTTTGAAGGACTATCTTCATTGCATACGGACTACTCCATGAGCGCTCCGATCTCCTCCCTTAGATCACACAAGGAAAATCTCAGCACAGTGCACGAAATCCGTAGCACCAGCGAGAATCCCAGTGTGTGTATATAGGAATGTGACGTATAATGGAAATATAGCTTACAGTATCTGACAGTCTTTCGCGACCTCGTTAGCGTTCTATAATTCGCTAGCAAAGCCATGCATTTACAGCCTGTGTTTACTCATTTTTAATCCACGCCTCTTTTCCTTGAGACAAAAACAAACGAAGTTGTTTACCAACTTTCGCGACCTGCCAGTCATAACAGGGAGCGAATCTGGTTTGTTTACCTGAGTTTCTCACGCGAGCTGATCTGTCAATCATCGGATATCAGACAGACCGCGCGTGAATAACACCGGACCTTTTGAAGTGAGACGCTCGGGCAGAAATATTTTCCCGAGTACCCTTTGATGTTCGTACACTCAGTGGGAGTTAACTCTGTGATCTCCAGAAGCGGGCTAAATCTACGAGAACCCGTTACACGGTTTTAAGTCTCTGTTGTCGATTAGCAACGCCCGACAGAGCGACCGTGAAAACCTTTTATCTTGGAAATTTAGGTATGATTTTCTGCTATGCACAATAGTGTGAGAATTAGCATCCTCTAGAGATCATAATACCATGATGATATATAAACTGCGTCTTCCCAAACCAGCCATCAGTTGTCGCTCAGAATTTTTCGGATAGTATAAACACGTAGTCTAGAACCATTGTGGAAGATGTGTTAATAGCATTTCGTGGGGATTTCATTCTGATTTTCTGGTAATAGAAATTTGTGCTTAAGCGTTAAAGTGTTAAAGATTTTACCATTATAATTCACTTAAAGTTCTATCTGTTAAGAGCAGTGAAATAATAATAACGTGTAGATATTTTTACCAGTTGTTCAGTTTAATGTGAATTTTACCATCCGCTTTCTCACACAAGAAGAGACGTTTAGCTGACTAATTAATATGCTAGGCGCGATGGATAGGGACAACAGAATTCACATTTATTTCATTTTGTGTAGTTATTATAAGTGACTATTATTTAATATCATACGACTAAACAAACCAACGCTGACAATCTAATAGCTATTAACGACAGGCGATATTTGTTAAGTGCGTGTATGGATACTTAAATAATAATAGACATGGTACGCTGATCGTTAACGCGAGCCAGGGGTGGGGAGGGCGCATACCTTCACCCGACCTAGAGACGCAGTGCTAGCGAAAGCTGACCGGATAGGAATAGGCTAGAGACATCGTGTGCCTTTTAAATTTAATCAGGACTGACGGAGCGGATAAGAGATTGTCTTGTCTCCGTCTGTGTACATAGATGTAGCGATATAGAATAGTAGCATGTTTTTCATAAATGTTTCTTTATTCCTAAGCAGACCTGATCAAGAGCGGCCAGCAGTCTATTTTGGTCCTTCTCTTCATTTACTGAATGATTAATGTTGTCTTCTTCTTGGCTTACTGTAACTGTCTTTTTTCGTTCTTGAGGTGATCACTTGCACAAGACAGTAAACATCATGTTGTTAGATGTGTGGTACTTGTAAGATGATGTGCTGAGTGTGGGAGCGGATGGAGGCGCGAATGTGTTTAGGCTCGTATATATGTAGACAATGCAACCCATACACTCACATGCAGTAGTCAAGGATGCTTGGACACTGCTGGCACGTTTCAAAACATTTATTGACGGAAACACACAGTAGCATCAACAGGAACAGTCAGTGTAAACATGGTCATGATAACAGGAAATCGTTTGGTATACATCAGGCATTCAAAAGGCTTGTAAACATTCGAATATTCGTACGTCATCAATAGTAATGTTCTTCAATGACAGATCATAATGCCGCTTTGGTATTCCTGGCTAAACGCGTCAGATACCTTCATAACTTTGACATCTAAGTCTAACTTGGCCTAACACGCCACTTGCACATTATCAGGCTGTAGTATAGTAACCGTAAAACAGTTCTCAAAATGGCGTCAGCTGTGTACTTCTGATTAAGCAGGTTAACATCAACCCTGCAGTAATGCTTATGTAGATATATATATACCGCCAATCTGCGGTTCCAACAATATAACTTCGTCACTGGACTTCTGGATAATATGCAGACTAATAGTCTTGGATGGCTACCTTGAGCACAAAATATAAGTTCTGTAATGTAGGACCTGTGAGCTGTAGTTCACAGATTAGGTAATCCTTTAACACGTTCTGCCACCGAATGCATAATAATGAAAAAAGTCGGTGTTACCTGGAACAGAATCCTCAGAACACAATAAGGAACTCTGTCATCATTCCGACGCACAGAGATTCACTGGGGAGACCTGCCAACGCAGTCACTTCGAAGATTTTCCCCGAAAATACAATGGACATCATGTCCCACAGAAGCCAGCTTACATCACGGCCTGACGGAAGTATCTCAACTTCGCGCTTAAAATCTGCGCATGAGCACAAGCTCCGAATTGTTTACCTTTGACCCTGTCTTCATACAGGTCAAACACAATGAAAGAACCAACAGGGAAGATAACCCCTAATCAACCTGACATCGCAAGGTAAAGACACAATTATTCACCTTTGACTAGGGTGAAAAAAATACGACAAATAACTTGACATATGAAACTCCGTCGAAAATGACAGCAACACTTACGCGTCCCCAAGTTCATTTGTGAACAGGATTGGCCAAAGAGACAAATAAACCTTTAAATAGTAAATTTAACCGGACTTATCAATATCCAGATATTTTTTCAATTTTATCATCCCACAGGGGTTGTGTATGAAATAATAACACTATCTGACTTTTGACAGTCGTATCAGCGGATTTATCCAGAAAGTTACGCTGTTTCAAAATCGGCACTCACCACAGAGCCAGCCGATAGGATTTACCATCATTCATCACTCGTAACATTTTTTAGCAATCAGATGTTTCCCAATACTGGAAGTATTTTCTTTTGCTTACTGTGAACCCAAGATCTTGGTTTTTCTACACTAACTATTCGAAGTGACATTTGTCCATCCAGGAATAAACCACCAAATTAGGCGTCCACCTTGTTAATATTATTTACTAAAGGATGGACTGGGGCCAATTTGGAAGATAAAACCACTGGCAAATTTATATTCAGGATAATTGTATTTCCAAGGAAATATCACCAAGAGTAGGTAAGGAACGAGTGAGTGGCCACGTATGACAGAGAGAGTGAATATTTTCCTTTGTTACAAGCACTGTACCAACTTTGATTTTGCTCAAAAATTGTTTACTTTACTGGGTAGCATTTAGTAGGAACTTTGTTTTCTTTACTGTCTATTCTGTAACATAGTGTTAACCTTTGGGGTTATTAACTTGTTGGGTTCTTTTCCTCAATAAGGGGAGGGCACATGTATTCTGTTATTTTCCTATGTATGTAATTCTGATTTTATTTGATCATTCTTTAGATATTCGATGTTGTAAAGTTTAAATAATAATAAACAGTAAAAGAAACTTAACTTTGTGTGTTGGTCAGACCCATACCCAATTAACCTAGTTTTCACGTTTGTGTGTCTTGCCTAGATGAAATTATCATGCTCGGAGATTTCAATGCCAGAGTTGGAAATGACCATGCTAGATGGGGTGGAGTTATCGGAAGATATGGAGAAGATATTCTCAATGACAATGGAAAGCGACTCCTTAGATTCTGCAGTGAGCAGAATCTGATCATTACCAACACAAAGTTCCCTCCATAAGCGCATACATGCATACACTAGGTGTGAACCAACAAAGAATGAGAAGTCAGTGATCGACTATGCCATAGTTAGGAGGAGCTCATTCAAATATGTCCGGGATGCTAGAGTCTGGAGGGGGCCAGAGATTGGAAGTGATCACTACCTGCTTACAATCAAAAGAACAACTAAAAGAGTTGCTCAGCCTAGGAACTGCTCAGCATCATGCAAGAAACCAAGTAAACGAAAGGAAGAAATGAGCATTAAGATCTACAAGCTGAGAGAGCCAGAAATTAAGACCAGATATCAGGGGCTTATTGCTACAGCGGTGAGAAACACAGAAGAACAACCTGATGACTTGGAAACCCTGTGGCTTAATTTCAAGGACATCATAAAAACAGCTGCTGCAGAAGCATGTGGTGAAGTCCGACTTGGGAACAAGAGAAAGAGGACACCTTGGTGGACAGAGGAAGTCAAACAGAAAATAAGAGAGAAGAAAATGGCATGGAAACAATACTTAGTAGCTAAAAACACAGCAGGACAAATAGAGAAATATAGAGAATATGTGATACTCAGAACAGAAGCAAAGAACAAGGTGCTAGAAGCAAAACAGAAGTCTTGGGAAGAATTTGGAGAACAGTTAGAAAAAGATGCGCAAGAAAACCAGAAATTGTTCTTTAAGACCCTAAAGAACATGAGGAAGGAAAAACAATGCCCTCTCAAATTTAGAAAGGACAAGCAAGACTGCCCTGAAGGAAGTAATGGAAAGATGGAAAGAATATTTCTCAGAACTCCTTGATGGTGAGCAAAGTCAAGCATCAGAAATGATAACCACTAGCACAGAAGATGAAACAAATGGTGATGAAGATGACATAAAGATGGAAGAACTGAAGGCAGCACTGGAGAAAATCAAGATGGGCAAAGCAGCAGGGCATGATGGTATAACACCAGAAATGGTTAAGTACATGGGAGCATCAGGCGACCTATTACTCTTAAGGTCCTACAGGCAGCATGGTGCAACAAGACCATACCAAAGGACTGGGAGATTGCCATCATAACACCAATTTTCAAAAAGGGTGACAATCGACAATGTGGAAACCAAAGAGGCATATCCCTTCTCAGTGTCTCTTGTAAAATCTACTCTAGAATCCTAGAGCAGAGACTCTGAAGCCTAGCTGAGCCACAATTGGATGAGGTCCAGTGCGGATTCCGAGCAAACCAAAGTACTCAAGACCTAATCTTCACACTCAGACCGCTGAGTGAAAAGGCTCTTGAGTATAAGAGTGAGATCCATCTTTTATTCGTAGATCTGGAAAAGGCGTTTGACAGGGTCCCCTGGAGAGAACTTTGGGACTGTTTGGCAAGGAAGAACATTCCAGCACCTCTGATTCATGCTATACAGAGCTTCTACAAGTCTTGCAGAAACTATGTGAGGACAGCAAATCATAAGTCAGAAGAGTTCAGGACCACCACTGGTGTAAGACAAGGTGATATCCTGTCACCTTATCTTTTCATACTCCTCATGGACGATGTTATCAAGTCATGTAAGGAGAGAACAAGAAAGTATTCAGTGGGGTACTGGAAGATGAGACAGGTATGTGTTTCAGAGCTGGCATTTGCTGATGATGTTGCCCTGATTGCTAAATCAGAGGCACATCTCCAATCCAACCTGCAAGTCTGGAAGGAAGAGCTGGAGAAGAGAGGGATGGTCATAAGCAGCTCTAAAACAAAATCCATGGTGATATCACGAGAAGAAAGAAAACATCAGATTAAGCTGGGAGAACAGGTCCTGGAGCAGGTCGACCACTTTAAATATCTCGGAGCTATTATAGACCGAAAGGGAGGCATCAAAGAAGAGTTGGCCACTCGAAAAGCAGCAGCTGGGAGACTTTTTCAGGCCATAAATCGAGGATTCCTCAGCAAGAGAGAGGTTGGTAAAAGAACGAAGATGGCTGTATACCGCTCCACCTATGTCCCAGTTTTGACATATGGATGCGAGCATGGGCAATGACATGGGCAGAGACATGGTCCGCAACCAGACGATACGTCAAGGCCTAAAATCCCACCCCCTGCAGACCCAAGTAGAACAGTCCCAACTAAGATGGTTTGGCCATGTCCGCACAATGGGAGAAGATCGGCTACCACGACAAGCATGGGAAACAAAGAGCCAGGGATCCAGACCCCCAGGACGACCCAGAGTCCGCTGGGAGGACAACATTAGACAATCTTTGAAGGACCGAGGACTAGAATGGAACCAGGCCAGGAGGAAGACAGCCGATAGGATAGTCTGGCGCTCTCTTTTCCAAACCTCTACACCTCACGGTAGAAGGGGAACGACTAAGTTAGTAAGTAAAGTGTCTTGCCGTCACATAGTTGTGTGTGTGTAGTTAAACTTATATATACATGTATGGGGAGGGGCAAGATTGTCTTGTACTGAAAGATAGTCGCATAGATAGGCTGGATTAGAGAAACTACTCATTCCAGAGACAGATCTTCTCCTTAAACTATTCACCCGTGAAATCTATTTTCACACCTTTATTTCTCACGTACTTATCACCATCCACTCTACTCAGACGGGACCATAAATATCTTTCAAACCTATCTAAAATTACGACAAGGAATTACACATTCTTTAAATATTTTTGTTGTGGGTAGGTTTATAATTTTATTTATTTTGCCAGGGCAGCGGCCCGATAGGCCTACTCTTTACGATTTCCATCTGCCGTGGGATTTTTAACGTGCGCAACTTACACACGGGACCTCCTATTTTTTCGCCCTTATCCGAGAAGGCTAGACATCAGACCTCACTACCCAGGAGACCCGGGGGGGGGGGGGGGGGGAAAGGAGGGAGTATAACATCATTAGGACCTGAAAATTTTTTTCCATCAATTATATTCCCTCAACCCTGTTTCTCTAGAACTCGTGGCGGACGCCGTACCTCTTAGCCACTCCGTCTCCTTGAGGTTTGTTAAACTTGTAGCAGGCGTTTAACTCCCCCTGGGACAGGGCTTTTTAACTTTTCTTTCTTTCTTTTGTTCCAATTTCCATAATGACTGTCAGTTCCTGTTTGTTTATTGCAGTTTCTGCATCAGATAATTCCCCTTCCTTCCACCCTCCTCCTCATCCCAAATGGAGCTAAAATGATTTTAGTCATTAGATTACGGATACCTACCTATACGTCCTAATGCTATACGTTGTGCACTTCATTTATTCTCATATATTACCTATAAAATGCTGCGCAGTGTACAAGAGTGGCAAAGCTTAACAAGACTAAAGCATTTTCTGATTCTCGTGCTAGCCGAAATGGCGATTACCTTCTTGAAAAAAAAAAACACGCACGCACGCACACACACACACACACACACACACACATTTCCGTGTTAGTCTGCGCGGTTTAACTCTGCAATATACCATACAATCAGCAGAAGGCGTGGGAAAGGGAAGTGTTCTCCGAAATGGAAGGTCAATGTACCTCAACATCCAGCGAAGACGCCCATGGTATAAATTAAAACAAGTCCACTACTTAGCGTGGCCAATGACGTAAGATTACATATTACGCAAATCTACCACCTGAAATATCACTTAGAACTGCGTTCTACTGGGTAAAATTTAATCCAGACTGTCTGTAACCTATTTTCTGCAGACGCAGTCCTGGGAATGAATGAGAAGAGCCAAATTACGTGCTAATACTAACACATCTTTATCCTAGTCTACAACTATTTTTTTTTTTTGAGATTGCTTGAAAACACTACGCTTGTCGCCACCATAAAAGTGACTATCACGTCGTCAACTTATATGCCAATACGTTCTGACTTACCCAACAAATCCCATGTTTTTTTTTTTTTTAAGAGCCACTACGTCTTTAGACAGTATTGTACAAGTCGCATTAAGTCTCCTCCATAATGTTTCTCTTCTGCTGTTCTCTTCTTCATCATCAGTCTTCTTCGTCTAGTCGAGCTCCAAGCAGAAACAAATATTCCAACGAACCTAACCTTCTCTCTCTTCACGTCGTTTTCTCTTTCCTTCATTTCGGAGTTCTCTCTCAGTTCTCTCAAATACTTGACTTCTGGTGCCTCTAGGTCTATAATCCCCTCTATTCCCTTATTGAGTCCTGTCAACCTGTTTGTCTCGGTCATCTGTCTCTTCTCACAGGTAAAACTTGACAGTTCCATCTCATTTTCTTCTTTGAACCCGAGCTTGTTTGTTACCCTTTCCTCCCAATTGTTCTGACATTTCTATGTTTTTACTCCTGACTTCCCAAGTTGTACCTACCATCTTTCTGAAAGTCCATGCCTTCAAATCATCTGGCAGTAATCAGTTTTAAAAAAAAACAGTTTTCTATCTCTGCTCCATGTAGTGAAATTGACAGAGATACAACGGTAAAATACCTCCAAAGATAACATGTAAGGATAAAAACATAATGCGTAGGCTGCTGTAGTACATGATCGCCTAGACCGCGGGTCATCATCCTCCATAAAAATTGACTTGCTAGACAGGAGGGGAACGGCGGATCAAAAAGGAAAAAAATATGACTGGAAAGATTGCGTGAGACTAGAAAGGCTAAGGAGACGCAATTGGGGGGGGGAAACGGAGAAAAGTCACGTTTCCCTAGTTGACATAAAAAGTAAGCAACTCGACAGAAGGGACCATAGATATGTTACGCCACAGTCATTTATTGGACGCTTTTGCGCGATACCAAGCCCTTGATTTGAATTCAGCGGCTAAAACGCAGATGTTTGGAATATTACAAAAATTAAAAAGTAAATTTTTCTTAATATTAATGTTAGGAATATAAAAATTAGCTGGCCGGATGGCCCATTCTGAGCAGTGAACTAATATGGTCTTAATTTTACAGACGGATAGATAATATTGAAGATAATGACAAAAGACAGTGTTGTTCACATCATCGACAGACTGTATTGAATCTAAAAGTGTCGCGATTTGCACAAAAAAACACGACCTCGAGACGCAGGTGTTCAAATCTACGTAGTATGGAAGAGAGGGACATTGGTGGTAGCTGTGTCTAAATATAACTTTTAACGACAAAATTTTGGAGGGGAGAGAAAGGTTGGTTCAAAAATCAAGTACATTTTTGTAGAAACACAAGTAGAGACGGACAGACTAACAGATAACCATCCATACTTGACTGAAGCATGACTGAAATGACTTTAATGTAGGAAATTTGAATTTAAAATAAACCTAGGCAGTGATTGGCCACAGACAATCATATCATTAGCGCTCAGACGCGAAAGTGGGGCCATTCTTCAATAGTTGTTCAGTGATAGAAACAGATTTTAAAGTGTGGTGATTTCCATATGAAAGAAAGTGAAAGAAGTTTAGGGACGCCATACTATAGCCAGCAGCTCAGCTGAGTTTTGCTAGCAATTCTGTGTTATTTATTCATAATCTGGTAAGATTGAAATTATTTCCTTATATATTTTGAATATTGTTTCATGTACGAGTGATTTGATACTGCCATATCGAAATCTAGCCTTACAAACAAGTAGGGATTTGCTCTAGACCCCCCGCCCTAGTCAGGGTCTAGGGACCAACAATGTACATAAACTCCAGCAAGGATTATGCAAGACAGATCAAGTGTTGAGAATAATGAAACATATTACCTATCCTCTTTTAGGGCAGAAAACTAATAAATATTTTTCAGAATCTATGGTCTGGGAGGATCTATCTGATGTAAAACCACCATGGTAAATGTGCTGTTTGGTCAGAGAGATCTGACCTGTCTGTATGATGTGGTTGTTGTGTCAGTGTTGTGTCCAGACGTGGGTAGAGAATAGATTTTGACACATGGCCCATACTTTGATTGCAGAGCTGTGAGTTTCTGTTGTCAACAAAGCAGTGTCTATTCAGTTGGTGACTTTACTCGAGTGTATCTGTGCAGTACTTGTGACAGAGACCACCATTATTGCCCGCCAGCACGGAGAGGTGGGACCACCTGATTTCAGCACCAGAGCTACAACTACAAGATGAGTGAGCCTCTGGTCTGCTGGACATTCACCAACGCTGTGTAGTTACTAATACCCCCATAAAAATTCCCACCATTTTCTGGACACTGTGTAGTCAATATAGACAGGTGTGATGAGGCCACCCCAACAGCACAAACATTAACTATCCTCCCAAGTAGAGGACTACTAGAACATTTTAATAAAACTAACTAGTATAGTACATATATATGTACACTATTGCATTTATGATATAATATTCCATGCATTTCTTTCATAATCTCTAAATCCTTTTAAGTTCTGGTCAAACTAAAAAATTGATCCAGAACAAAATAAATGTAATATAATTCTATCAAAAAATTTTACACACGTGAGTTAGTTCAGTGTATTTTAACATTTATTAATATTATTAGTCTTGTTAAATATCTGTGGGTATATCTATAACCTATTACACCACACTACATATCATAACCCTAGACACTTTACGTAGCCACATTCATTAAAAAACATTAAGTGTGAGGTCGTAGTGGTAGCAAGAAAGGCCTTCTGACAATTCTCAACTACATTTTATCTCGGGAGCCTTCACAGCTGGCCTCATACAATTACATTTAGTAATATCAACATCATACAATACCATCAAACACCACCACACTCCAACAAGAAAATAGTTCTTGAAAAACTTTATATAGTTTTAGCGCCCTTTTTCCTGATTAGGAATCGCGATACACGGGGTAGTCTACACATTGATATGTTAGCTTTAACAATTCCCTCTGACTGATCTCAACTGACTATCATCAATCTATATAAAATCCCAGCTTTTTCTGTCACTAACGCTAAGGGATGCAACTACTGAGTGAGTAGGAACTCCATGCTTTTTCTTTGCTCTCCCTAACTCAAGAGCAGAATCAGATAGAACGAACGAACGAACATACGAACTTTATCTTCAAATGGTTTAGAATTGGGCACGCAGCCCTGTCTTAACATTCTGCCTATCCTTTCTCTCGTCTCCCATACTGAATTCATTTATCCTACACATGCATTTTCAATATTATTTTTAATAAAAATAAACAAAATCAATGCAATAAAACAAAGTGAAATCCCAACATTGTAAAAGTATAACAGTTACACATATGTACAGGACTTTATCATAACCAATAATGAACAGGACAGAATAATCCTTAAAAAAATACACATGACTTTAGAAAATGATTTGGGAACATAACTAAATTAGGGTGGCATATAATTTATAATCTGCACTCGACAGTCAGACAGTGATGATCTATTTGAGATAGTCTGCATGGCAGTCCCAGATAGATGCAGACAACAGGACGAACTGATATATCAAGAAATCAAAATGACATAAACCAAATAATAAAAAAAACCCAGTCGAATGGGCAGAAACACATAACCAAATGCACATACTTCTGTGAATAAGTAATTAAATTAAATAAAGTACATAAGTCGTGCATCGAGCTGTAAACAGGTGAAGGGAACAGGGAAGGGTAATACAATTGCACAGTTAATCACAACTAAAAAAATACAATTCATTGTTTTAACATCGAAATAATGCACTCTTTTACTGATACACATGTTGTTTGTCTTTTTTTTTTTTTTTTTGTAACCGGCAGCCATATTAATAAACAACAGACACGCACTGTATAAAATATACGCACGGCAAGCAATACGGGAGGTAACCAAAATACTGATATTTTTGTTTTCTAAAATTCGTGCATCAACTGCGAAGAAACAACTGTTATAAACACAATTTGTCATTCAACTTTAATCGACTGAGGCTGTGTCGAAACTGTTAACGTCAAACAGCCCTGGACATCTTCATAACACTAAATATACTGTGTTGTCAAAAACGGGTCGAAAGCAATGAATGGACAGGATTAAACATACAAGATAAAAGCATGCACCATGGGGTATAAAAGGCATATGTAATTTAGTATAAATGCGTTTTGTGCAAGGAAAAGTTTGTGCAGAAAACTTAGTAACTTGTAACAGCATTACGGTACTGAATCATTTCTTGGTAGCATTCTGCCTAGTATAGTCATTACTACATGCTATGGTTAGATGAACTTTATCTCTCTCACTCATTCATTAACTCTCACTGGTAGCATTCTGCCTAGTATAGTCATTACTACATGCTATGGTTAGATGAACTTTATCTCTCTCACTCACTCATTCACTCTCACTGGTAGCATTCTGCTTAGTATAGTCATTACTACATGCTATGGTTAGATGAACTTTATCTCTCTCACTCATTCATTAACTCTCACTGGTAGCATACTGCCTAGTATAGTCATTACTACATGCTATGGTTAGATGAACTTTATCTCTCTCACTCATTCATTCACTCTCACTGGTAGCATTCTGCCTAGTATAGTCATTACTACATGCTATGGTTAGATGAACTTTATCTCTCTCACTCACTCATTCACTCTCACTGGTAGCATTCTGCCTAGTATAGTCATTACTACATGCTATGGTTAGATGAACTTTATCTCTCTCACTCATTCATTAACTCTCACTGGTAGCATTCTGCCTAGTATAGTCATTACTACATGCTATGGTTAGATGAACTTTATCTCTCTCACTCACTCATTCATTCACTCTCACACGCAATCCCCCTCCCTCTTTGTTTTTCGATGAAATTAGTCTCTAAAATGCTCCTTTGTAGCTCTTATGAATGAAAATACAGAAGCTGCTAGCTCTATACGCAACATATATTTTCCAGGCAGATTATTCGAAGAATGCTTAACGTTTTTACGGCTTCAGTTCAGTCCTTTTTTCCTTAACACTCAACAATCTCATGCTTCGTCTGATACATTTCCAAGGTGTTTTAATAATTCAGAAAAACCTACACAACGTGCAAACGTTAATGCATACTTCCAAGCTGTTTCAGATTTCCTTACCATTCCTGTATTCGACAATCCTTTGTTCAAGTGTACACTTTTGAGCTGTTCAAATGAAACATTTCACATCAGACAGTTTGAAATTTTAACGAATAATTCTCACTTGTGTACATGTTACTGTTCCCGTTAAATTGTACGTTGCAATCACGTGTTCAGTTTAAATACTGTACTGTTTTTCTTTCTTTCTTTATATTTCTCATCCAGTGGCTAAACATCGTGAAAGTTATAATGGTGGTCCTGGGCGTTCTGTATGGATTCCATGATAACGCATTCTCTTCTCCTAAAAGCTTCTACCACTCCTGAATCCGACCGGCGTGATATTGACCACATCACTCAAGTGAGCCGATCATAGCTATGTTATACTGTTTCAGAAGTGCAGTCAGCTGGTAAGTAACAATATTAACTTTAACTTTTTGTATTCGTCTGCCTATTTCCATGCCTAATGTTCTATCAGGTTCGAAACCTGCTGCTGGCGGTTTGGTAGCAGATCGCTTTGTGTGGATTTTTAACAATGGTATAAGCGCCGTACCGTTCAGAAAGCAATGGCAAACTACTGAATGAAAAAAAATTGCCTAGAAAAATCACAAACAGCCAATAAAAGCTGGGGTTGATTGCCACGTCCTGTAAAGGATAAGCAACTAACTTTTTTAATGTTCTATATTTTGTAACTATAGTCTAAATATTTAAATTCAGTAACTTGTTTTCTTTATTTCCAATACTGATATGCAGATGTCTTTTTTGAGTTAATTACCATGGCAATTTATGTTTTACTGACGCTAATATTAATTTTTACCGCAATGTTTAAAGGGTAACACATTATGTTAACACTGTTTACACATTACACCTTTCTGTAAATTCTGTATCAGGTGTACCTACGCTTAGACAGGACGTAAGTCTATCAAACTACAGTAAAAGATTCAGCTACACACCATGTATCAGTTTAAGAAACGCTCAACTTAAAAAAAAAAAGTACTACCTATCAATTAAAAATACTCGCTAAGTAACATGTCAGATGCTCATAATTACTCAGCTCATAAGACTCAAGTTGAAAGAAACAATTAGAAGCATCTTCTGGTATACGCCGCCGCCAGTATTAGTGTCATGCTGTGAACATCCGTCTAAAGTCAGAGTAAAATATAAGTACTCTTATACTAATCCAATATTCATTATGAAGCAAACTGAACAATAAATATGCCAAATGCTACATCGAATATCAGTCCTAAGGTTATGGCGAAATGTAATATGGTCATATTTCGATTAATAGTTTTAATGAAACTTAAAATAAAGGTGCTGGTGGGGGGAGTGATAATGTAGTTATCTTGCTCCCTGGTATATTAGTCTTGATAGCAATACTGGCAAAAATGTAAGATGCAATGCTGAATATAGCCTTCGAAGTACAACATAAAATTGTAACCAAGTGGTATGACGAAAATGGGGTTCACAGGCAACTAAATTTTACAGTAAAATGGGTTATGTTTTTGGGGCAGCATCGTGCGATTATCAAATAGGAAAGGTCACAAAGCGTGAATCATTCACTGTTTTCAAAAACATAGCGGAGTGGGAGCGGATAAAAGTCCTCTGCAAGGACGCCTTACCCTCATCTACCTCCTCTATTGGCGCAGGAAGAGGATCAGGCGAGGAGTCAACAATTTCGCCGTCACCATCAACGTCATTGTTGCTAACGAAGCTGTCCTCTAACTGCTCTGTAAAGTGGGATACCAGAAAGCCCATATCGAAAAGTTAATGGTCCATGTTAACTAAAGTGAAACTTATAGTAGACATGACAAGTACAACACTGCCAGGAAACTTTCTGTTATAACAGTTGTAACATACGCCACCTTATATTAACTGCAAGAAAATATTACATGTTAAAAAAGAGAGTCCATTATCCCCAGCTGGGTAACACCACAACAACAAGTGCTTAAAATTACGATGACACGCCCCGCTTAACACCCTTAAGAGAGAAAGGAGAGGAAAGGAAACCAACTGATAAGGAAGCTTTGTATCTCCTTTCACTTGAAGGCGAGGCAGCAGTGTGCGAGGCACCTGTGTGTTACTGGGTTGTTGAATTAGGTTCTCTATAATACTGTATATGTTTTTACACAGCCTTCTTGTTACCTAAGTGTGCTGTGGGTGTTTTATGCAAGTTAATAATCTACTTTTATAAGCATGTTTATCACGGTTTCGGTTATCATATAACTTCAGTAATAAACTATATAGTATCTAGCTATACACAACATATAACAGTAATATTATTCTTTGCTTCGTGTAGTTCTTGGAGGGTCTCTGAGAACACAAAAAAGAACAGGCCTACTCTTCCTCAAGCATGTTGTACAAGACGAATAATATGAAGTTGTGCATGTGCAACCTCAGCATATCAAAGAAACTGCTACATAAGCAATTGCTGCTAGAGGATATGAATGCTCCTGTACAGGCAGGCTTCCTGCTAAGGGACAGCTGTAGTGGTGGGGATTCAAGCTCCATAAGGAGGTGAACAGGAAAAAGAATAATCATATTCTCTACTTATTTTTTCCATATATTAATTTCCTGACGTTTCTTTCTTTCATTCTATGCTTCACGATGACTTCAATAACTTTTATCAGACATTGTGCGAGGTTGTAAAACGTGATGACGTCATTCGCAGTAAAATAAAACAAATTTTTTATATAAAACAAAAAAGTCAAAGTAAAGACAACTAACTGCCATTTTATATTACAAAAAAAGCTGTCACATTAACATTATTGCTGAACGTGAGATCTGATCTGTTCATTTCATGATGTCATAGCAAGCAGCAATTTTGTTGTTTCATGTAAAGTCAGTTTACTGATAATTTTCAGTTTTACTTTATTTTGTTTCTGGAAATAAATTTTAGAATTGGGGAAAAAAACAAACAAACATCAGTTGTATTCTACCTCTTAGACTTAGATATACGAGTATATACACACACGCACGCACGCACATACGCACGCACACACACACACAGAGTACTTGGTAATGTGAAGGTGGATGAATAAGATACACTGGAAGCAATTAATTCCTAAATCTCTACAACATATCAAGTTGAAAAATAAAAATAGAAGCACTTGCTACGCTTGACACCAAACATATAAATAGGGGGGGAGGAGGAGGAGAAGACACATAAAAAGACACAACTTACCATTAAAATTTTGATCTTGATTTTGAAAGAAATACTGTGGCCTCGTACTATTTTCTGTCTGCTGCTGTCGCTCATCAAAGCTTCGAGACTGAAGTAACAATAAAGAAAATGTTAAATCTAAATGTCATGTGAATAAAAATATAATGCAACAATTTGGAGGAAAACTGGCAGTGCTTTGAATGTCGTGTTTTCTTCATAACTATCTCAGAGTCAAAGCTTCAGAATCAAAGTAAATTGAAGAATCATGTAAAAAAGTATTTCTCTGTATCATCAGTGAAGTAGAACCAAACTGCCATGCACAAATCATCAATGTAAACAGTAGTTTCGTACGTTCTGCTTTGTTCCCATTTCTCTCTAATATTAAACTTCTAAAACAAAATAAAAACACATGAAAGAATAACACAAATTACGCTCAGCAGTTTGCATTTGAAACATCTGTCAAACTTCACAGGAGATTATCTATGATGAAGAAAAGTGTAACAAACCTTTCCCAAATGTGATCACAAAACACAATGTGATAAAATGTCCAAAAACTAGTCCTTTGTCAGACTTGTAGGTAGTGGGATATATACATTAGGTCATTCAAAAATCTTAAGAGGAAGTAATATCAGAACATCTGCTGCATGAAAAGGCATTTGAACTAAACAGAAAGTTAGTATGCTCTTACACTGTTAGCACGTGTACATGTTTCCCCGTACAGTTCTCAGAGTGGGGTCTCTAATTTGACAAAGAAAGACTTGGATAATTGCTCCACCACAACAAGCATGGGAAACTAAGAGCCAGGGATCCAGGACGACCCAGAGTCCGCTGGGAGGACAACATTAGACAGTCTTTGAAGAACCGAGGACTAGAATGGAACCAGGCCAGGAGGAAGACAGCCAATAGGATAGTCTGGCACTCTCTCTTCCAAACCTCTACACCTCACGGTAGAAGGGGAACGACTAAGTAAGTAAGGATGGGGCTGGCAACCTCATCATGTAAAACAGTTACAGAAACTACCCCTGAAAAAAAAGCACATGCATGCTTTGGTGCAGGCCTTCTGTGACAGGACCAGCTGCACAGAAGACCCCATGCTCCTTAAGGAACCGAAAGATAAATGATGATGACAGGTTGGTTAATGAAGGTTAAATTCTAACTATGAATAATACATTCAAATTTAGAACACTAAAAGCATTGCTGTTGTCCTATAAAATACAGTATTTATATTTTCTTTCAACTTTAGCACCACTGTCTGATATAAAGATATAATTCTCTTCTTTCCAATAGATCTAATAATGCTTTTTAATTAAGTCTAGTTAAATGCACTTACCATTTTGATGTGTTTCTTCCCTTTGCCAGGAGGAGGGATGCCTAAGTAATAACACAAAAAAGAAAGAAAATTAAAACATGCTAGATTCATATCAAATACTCAACTAGTTATTTATCTATGTGCTTATTAAAAATTGGAAAACCAACTTTCCAACCAACAAGTATGACTTGGGGTCAGGGTGGCTAAGAGATATGGCGTCCGACTCTAATTTTAAAGGCATCGGGTTCAACCCCAGTACTGGGAATATAATTGATGGCACATTTCTTTTCAGAACCAGTGGTTCCTAACAATGTTGTACTCCTCCATGATCTCCTGGGTAGTCAGATCAGATGCCAAGTCTTCTCAGATAAGGGCGAAAAATAGGTCCTGTGTGCACATTAAAAATCCCTGGGCAGTTGGAAATCGTAAAGAGTATGCTATAAAGGCCGCTGCCCTGGCAAAATTTAAAAATGAGGAAACCTACCCACCACAAAAATATTTATAGAATGTGTGAGTCCTGTATACACACACACATTGGGATCCTCACTGGTGCTATAGAGTTTGTGCACTGTGTTGAGATCCTGCTCGTGTGATCTAAATGAGGAGATCGGAGCACTGATGGAGTTGTTTGTGTGCAATGAAGTTGGTCCTTCAAAGCAAACCAAATCAAATCAACATTTATAACACATATATATGGAAGGGAAACCCAAGACCTGTAAACAGTAAATAAATATTAGACAAAAAAGTAGGTAAGCATAAGATGTTTCAAATCAAACCAAGTATGAATAACACTAGTCAACAAATTTTCAAAAGTTATTTGTACCAGAAATTAAATATACCATTTCTTATTGATTTTGACATGCTCATTTCAAATATCATAATGAAATTCACCAATTGGCTCTGGGTTTTTTTTAAATGATGAATTTACATTACAGTAATACAAATAATGTATGCTTGTTTAATTCTCTGGGGTGAACAGCTAGTCTTTCTACTTTAGCATTATAAAAATTGTGGTTACATACTCAATTAATTGATATTTCAACATAAAATGATAGAAAAAATAAAAACATTATTTAAAGTTCATATATCATGTATTAAAAAGGCACATTTGAACCCATTCCGTCATTATTCAGTCGCTGTTCGAGCTCTCTTTGCTTGCTTCTTGTAGTCAATCGATGAGGTGTCTCTTGCCACAGTCCAACAGTAATCAGCAAGCATTTAAAGGCTCCAATTGCCTTGATACCTTGTCTCCATAGCAGCAATGTCCTGGTGAAATCGTTCACCATGCTCATCACTGACCGCTCCACAGTTTGACGAAAAGAAATCCAGTTGAGAATTCAGAAAATGAATTTTCAAAGACATGTTGCAGCCAAGACTCTTATACTTCAGAAGGAGATTTTCTACAATTTCATTGTAATTATCAGATCTGTTGTTTCCAAGAAAATTGTCCACCACTGACTTAAATGCTAGCCATGCTGCTTTTTCCTTGCAATGCAACACGCAAAGAAACTCGTCATCATGAAGAAGTTTTCGAATTTGCGGACCAACAAATACTCCCTCTCTTATTTTAGCTTCACTCAGTCTTGGAAATTTCTGATGAGGTATTTGAAAGCCTCATCTGTTTTCTCCATTGCCTTGACAAAGTTTTTCATGAGACCCAGCTTAATTTAATGTGCAAGGGTGGCAACAAAATCTTGCTGGTGTCGACAAGTGCTGGGTTCTCAACGTTCTTACTGCCAGGCTGCAATGACTGCCTGATTGGCCAATTTCTTCTGATGTAATGGTCACTTCGTGCACGGCTATCCCACTCACAGAGAAAACAACAGTACTTGGTGTATCCACCCTGTAGTCCAAGCAAAAGAGCGACCACTTTTAAGTCACCGCAAAGTGACCAATGATGATGATCGTAGTTTATGCACTTCAAAAGCTGCTTAATGTTTTTATAAGTTTCTTTCATGTGAACTGCGTGACCATCTGGAATTGATGGTAACACATTACCATTATTCAACAAAACAGCTTTAAGACTCGTCTTGGATGAATCAATGAAAAGCCTCCACTCTTCCGGAATGTAATTTATTTTGAGGGCTGCCATTAAACCAGAAATGTTGTGGCACGTAGAAAGGTCACCCTCTTTGAAAAAGAATGTAATAAGCGGCTTCTGGCGGTTCCTATACACAGAAATTGTAACATCTTCTGCCAGGAGATTCCACTGTTGCAATCTGGAACCCAAAAGCTCCGTCTTGTTCTTCGGTAAATTCAGATCTCTTACAAGATCATTCAGTTCACCTTGGGTTATTAAGTGTGGTTTAGTGGATGTAGTTTGCTCAAAATCTGGGTCGCTTGAGGTTGATGGTTCAGGACCACCAATGTCCTCTTCTTCATCAGTGGAAGCAGCTGAAATGATTCTGGCACTTTGGGAACTGGTAGGTCATCGCCATGGTACCGGACGTATGCAGAGGGGAAGTTTGGATATTCCAGAGTCCATTTTTTCTTTTTTGATATGCCTTTCCCAATTGGAGGGACCATGCAAAAGTAACAGTTGTTGAGATGATCAGTGGGCTCTCTCCAAATCATTGGGACTGCAAAAGGCATAGCTTGCCTTTTGCCAGTCAACCACAGTTTAAGATGTGCTGCACATGTATTGCAGCATATGTGTGGCGCCCAGCTCTTATCTTGATCTCCTATTCTGCAGCCAAAATACAAACTGTACGCCTTCTTAATCACTTTAGTTATATTTCGTTTTTGTGATAGAAATGTCACCTCACCACATATATAACAGAAATTATTAGCACTGTTCACACATGTCCTAGGCATTTCTAACTACGATACTTTTTATTATAAGGACAAATGCACTAACTAATGGCAAAATTTTATCAGAGATAAGATATTTATACACAAAGGTGATGTAATCATAGATAGGATTGCATCATCAACTTCTAGTTACATTTTTATTGGTCTTTAAAAAAAATTATGCAATCGCCCACAACAGTTACGTCATATATATAAATTGACCATAATTAAATAAACTAGTACCATATATCTTGAAAACTAGAGCCAATCAACATTTTTTAATGTCATTTTCGTTCTCAGCACACCAAAATTAGTTAAGATCAGCTATTTTCATTTCTGGTACATTTTGGTTGTTGACTAGTGTAATTTATGAAGACAATGAAACAAGTAGCATTGTGCTGATCTCAAGTTTTTCCTAGATTCATGTGAGATTGTTCCTTCTAAAAAATTTGAAAACCACAGATGGTTTGTTTTTGACAGGAAAGGAAAAAAAAGGATATAATAGCACAGCAGGATTACAGCTCCCACCAGAAATGTCTTAAATGAACAGTGAAAAGTAGTTCATGTGACCAGCAACCGCATCATGCATAACAAACTGCTACACAAACCACCATTGCAAAAGCTATACCATTTGCTGCCTGTAACACAATCAAATGGGGGGGGGGGGGGGGTGTGTGTGTGTGTGTGTGTGCCAAATGCAATAATGGCCCATGCTAATTAAAACATTAGAAGAGTCACTGATTCCACAGATATGAAACCAAACAAATAATTTCAAAGAATATTTTCAAAAAGCTAATCATTGATATCTTTTAGCTAGAAGTAAAGACATCTTACCCCCTCTCTGTACCACAATGATGGTCTCCTGATCCTGCTTGCACTCTTTCAGCACCTGCACAGTTTGTTGGTGAGGCAGCTCTGAGACATTGACAGAGTTAATCAACACCAAAAGATCACCCTCTGCCAAGTTCTTACACCTTGCTTGGTCCAGAATCTGCTTGACCCGCTGACCATATGGGCTATCTGCAATTGTGAACCCAAAACCCATGGGTCCTTTCACTATTGGAATTGTCAGAATTTCTGGTCTGCTGTTAATGGAGAGAGAAACCAAGTCTGGTATGGTGTCATCATGATTCATTATAGAATGTATCCCAGTTCCATCATGACTATTTGAAGGGGAGAGGCTGGACGTGGAGTTGAGACCTTGCCCTACAACAGACCTGGTCAGGTCTGGCAGGGACTTCACACCTGCCTGCAGGTTATGGTGATTCACAGAATCCAGGATCCCATTATTTGTGGCAGTGGAAGAGACACTGGATGTGCCCGCATCCTGAGGTAGTGTGACTGCCACTGTGGTGACAATTTCTGTGTTGGGGTCATCTGGGTCAAAGTTCAAAGGATATCCCCTGCATGTCTCCAGATGAACTGTTTCTCCAGGTGCAATGGACTGAAACAGTCGCACAACATCTTGATGAGTAAAACCCAAAACACATGTATTGTTTACCCGGACAATCACATCACCTGCAGAATAAAAATGTGATAATTATTTCAATAATTTGTGTCATAATGAGATAGAACAATGCCTTTCGGTCTTCTACCACATCTTTACAAAATAATAAAAGTCAAAGTGGCAGACATAAGGAATACCGAAATTGGAATTTACAATAATCCAAAAACTGTTACAAAAGTCATTACTTACACGTCAAGGGAAATAAGCTAAGGAATTAGGCTTATTGAAATTATGTTTGACAGTTCAGTCCCTTCTAATTACCTCAAAATATTTACGTAACGGATGTAACTATTTGTTTTTGTTTGTATTTTTTTTAACATAATAACAAACAAAAACAATATATAAATATATATATATATATTTTAATAAGGGTTGCTCAGAAAGTAATGCCCCACATTTTTTATATATAAATATATAACATATACCTATCTAATAAAAATATATATATATATATATATTTTAATAAGGGTTGCTCAGAAAGTAATGCCCCACATTTTTTATATATAAATATATAACATATACCTTCTAACAAAAATTTGAAAAGCAAGGAGTGAAGTTCTGAAATTTCAACAAATACTGGTTTTTGTTTTTATTAAGCTGCATTATGTTACTGACTGACACGCTTTATATTATGGTGTATTTACACAAAATTTTCATCAAACGTTTAGAAAGTTTTGCCATGATACTAATTTTCTTATGGCTATTAGCACATTCATTCCTTCATAAAGAAATCCATAACAATCAATTACTCAAGCAAAAAGTTGGTGAATATTTATCCACTCAACAATAAATTAGACAACATTAGCAAGATGTGAATTCACTCAAAACATGAAAAGAATTACCTTTCACTCATGGAACACTAGCAGATAATTCTACTCGAGCAAGAGCAGGACAGTAATCATACACTCAAACGTGGCCAATTATTCATTCACATAGAAAGGAGCAATATCTTCATCCATTCAAGGAAGACCAAACAATAATCAATCATTAGTAGGAAAAACAAGGAATAATATATCATGTGAACAAGACTAGGATTTCCATTCACTCAATATCAGATGGATAAATAACTACTCAAAACACAAAGCAGTATAAAACAATCACCGAAGGATAACCTGTAAATAATTCATTCCACTCAAGAGGAACCAGCCGATTAACATTAAATAAAGCAACGTCACCAAAATACAGTGAGCTAGGCATTTGTACACTTAAGGACTAGTTGTGTTCTGTATTTGTCAGAGTTCACTGTATTCCACTTCTGTTGATTGATGATGATAATTTCATTATCCAGTCAACAGCCAGTAGAGGAGAAATGAGTATGAGTGACAAGAGTCATCCCTGCCACACTCCAGTTTTTATCTCAAAGGGCTCTGCAAGTTGCCCTCCTCCTTAAAGTATTCTAAATTTCATGTCTTAAGGTGTTTTCTTTATTATGTTAAAGAACTCAGAGCGGGCTTCATAATGCCTGATCAGTTTCCAGAGGGATTCTCTATTAAAAGTGTCAAATGCCTTTTCACAATCAACATTTCTAACAAAGAGTGTTGAGTTCAAATCCTTTTCACAATCAACATTTCTAACAAAGAGTGTTGAGTTCAAATCCAATATTTGTTCAACTATTATTTGCTCTGTGGCTATCAGGTCTTTAAGGATCTGTTTCGTCAAAAACTTTCTTGTTCTTCTCTCAATAATCTACTGCCTCTTTTAATCTGTCTCAAGGAAGATCCTGTTTAATATTTTTCATGGCACTGAAAGCAATATTATTCCTTTGTAATTTCATTGGACTCTGACAAAACAGCTTGATGATTTACATTTTGCTGATGACCTGGCTCTTATGTCACATAATGAGAAGAAAGATAAAATTAAAATACTTAATGAAAGGTCACAGCAACTGAATTTTAAATCATACAGAGCAAAGACAAAGATTAGGAGAATAAATGTAAAACAAATCGACAAATGATAGGTAGATTTTTTTTGGTTATGCAAGAGTCATAGATATATCTTGGCCAAAATATATATCAAGAGATAAAGCCCAACACAGACATAATAATTCTCAACTCAAATGTCAAGTCTGTCCCATTGTGGGGCTTTGAACATGGAGAACAACAAAACTAACAACCAAATGTTACAGACTTTGGTTAATGGGTGCCAGTGCAGAACAGTAGGACTGAATTGGTACAAGATGACCGATGAGAAAACTGATGAAAAGAACCAGATAAATAAATATCTGTTGACTAACAGGTGAGGATATTATGCTGGTGTTGGATAAGGCCCACAATGACAACACCAGATGATATCATTACAAGGTAGCCCATGTTCTTGAATAGCTAGGTATGAGAAACAGAGGGAAACTAAAAAAAAAAAAAAAACACATCAAAAAGGGAATTGGATTCAGGCCTGAAGGGGGTAAAAAAAAAGACATGGAAAGACCTTTAATGGATGGCACAGGACAGGCCTGCCATCAATGGTACCTATACCTTGTAGCGGTATGGCAGCTTGCGTACCCTGACAATCCCCAGAGCTATGCCAGTGGGAGTTTTACTCCTGGTAGGTTCAACCAAGCTGGACTGGTCTGTGTGGGTAGGGGTCAGACAAAAGCTGGTACCCTGGTCCTCCAGGTTGGGGGTTTTAGCATAGGGCTGACACCCCTGTCTATGTAAAAAAAATAATGAAGTTACGGAAACAACATCAAATGAACAAACTTTGCTGCGGGATGGACATTCGGAGTCTGTGGCTCGTATGACTGTCAGTGGTGAAAGCCGAAAGGAAGCCACTGACATGAAAACGGATGTCCTGACGCAAAACAGGATACAAGAATAGGATTTTGGAATGTCAGGACAATGTACGAGACAGGTAAACTAAGACAGGTCACGGCAGAAATGAGAAACTATAGGTTACACATCCTGGGGATAAGTGAGAGCAGATGGACAGGGGCA
This sequence comes from Oreohelix idahoensis, assembly GCA_024509875.1. Lineage (NCBI taxonomy): Eukaryota > Metazoa > Mollusca > Gastropoda > Stylommatophora > Oreohelicidae > Oreohelix > Oreohelix idahoensis. The sequence goes on from JAMPIV010011553.1 coordinate 159,133, forward strand.
GGAAAAGTTAAAACAGCAACAGGAGAAACAGTACTTTACTCTGGAAGAGAGGATGGACAGCACAGTGAAGGCGTAGCCATTATTCTACAGAAAGGAATAGAAAGGACATTACTGGAATGGAAACCCATCAACAACAGACTGATACGATTGAGATTGAGAGGGAGATTCACCAACACTACAATAATACAATGCTACGCACCAACGAATGATAGCGATGAGGAGGTCAAGGATGAATTCTATCAACAACTGCAGAAAGAAATGGAAGACACACCTAGATATGATCTTGTTATAGTAATGGGAGACCTCAATGCGAAAGTTGGTACACACAATACATATAATGAAAGAACAATGGGGAAATGCGGCAGCGGAACAGCAAACGAAAATGGGGATAAGCTAATAAGTTTCTGTAGCATTAACAACCTGGTCATTGGAGGAACACTTTTCCCACATAAGGAAATTCACAAGTTAACATGGGAATCACCAAATGGTCGGGACAGAAACCAGATAGACCACATCATGGTTAACGGTAGATGGAGACATGCATTACAAGATGTGAAGGTAAGAAGAGGTGCAGATGTGGGAAGTGATCACCATTTAGTAGTAGCAAAACTGAAAGTGAAACTAAGAAGGGCTGGACCAACTGTAACTACACAGAAAAGGTTTGACATCAGCAAATTGAAGGACCCCCTTACCAGAAAAGCTTTTGCGGCCGACATTAAGAAACGATATCAATTTGCCAAAAGCCAGGAAAAGACATTGACTGATGATATAGACCAGAATTTCAACACCATTTCAACAGTATATAAGGAAAGTAGCAAATCATGCTTAGGATTCCAGGAAAGGAAGAAGCAAGACTGGATAACACCAGAAACACTAAACACCATAAAGATGAGAAAGGTAATGAAAAGAAAGAAAACAAGCGAAGTCCCCCAGGTTAAAGCAACTATATAGCGAACAGTACAGCCAGCTGGACAGGGAAGTTAAACGCCAAACCCGAGCCAACAAAAGGAATTTCCTAGATGATCTTGCAAAACAGGCAGAAGAGGCAGCACTGAGAAATGAACAAAGCACAGTATACAAAATAACTAAATTCATCAGCGGAAAACAAGGTGCAAACAATATTACATTAGTAAGAGATAAGCAAGGAAATCTCATCAAGACAGCAGAGGGACAGGAAACAAGATGGGCAGAGCACTTCAGAGAAACTCTGAACAAGGAAATACCAGAGACACAATTGAATGTTCCTGAGGCTGAAAACGATCTAGATGTAAATACAGACATTCCACGAAAAGAAGAAATCATCACAGCAATCAAAGGGTTAAAGAACGGTAAAGCTCCGGGCCATGATAACTTAAATGCAGAGCTATTTAAGACAGACCCTGAGCTAGCAGCAGAATTATTAGAACCACTATTTGCACAAGTGTGGAAAACGGGGACAACACCATCAGAGTGGAACAAAGGAATAATTGTCAAATTGCCCAAAAAGGGAGATCTTGCAGACTGCAATAATTGGAGAGGAATCACTCTTCTCTCAGTTCCAGCAAAATACTAGGCAGGATAATTATACAGAGAATTTCAAAGGCAGTAGACTACAAACTGAGGAAAGAACAAGCAGGATTTAGAAAGAACAGAAGATGTGTAGACCATATATTCACTCTCAGGAACATTATAGAGCAGTGCTCAGAATGGCAAAGACAGCTTTACATAAATTTTGTTGATTTTGAAAAGGCTTTTGACAGCATACATAGGGACAGTTTATGGAAAATACTGAGGGCTTATGGAATTCCAAGCTGCATAGTGACAATCATAAAAAGCCTCTATGCCAACTTTACGTGTAGTGTTGGGCAGAGCAACCTAACCTTCGAGGTGAAGACAGGAGTACGACAGGGATGCCCCTTATCAACCACTCTTTTTTTTAACAGTCATAGACTGGGTGATGCGCCAGACAACAGAGGGCAGTCCAAGAGGAATAAGATGGACTACATTTTCTACATTGGAAGATCTGGAATATGCAGATGACATTGCACTGCTGGCACATTCACATCAACACATCCAGGAAAAAACGGATAGACTTAATAAATTTAGCCAGCTGGTGGGCTTGAACATCAATTTAAAGAAGTCTGAGGTCATGACGCTCAATGTGAGCAACCCTGAGCCCATATCAGTAAGGAATCAGCAATTGGTACAGACAGATACCTTCACATACCTAGGAAGCATAGTAACACCAGACGGTGGGGCAGGCAAAGACATCAACATCATAATGAATAAGGCAAGAACAGCCTTCTTTAGCCTAAACAACATCTGGAAGTCCTCCCAATACAGCACAAGCACAAAATTAAGATTATACCAGAGTTGCGTGCTTTCTGTGCTTCTCTATGGTGCGGAATGCTGGAGAGTCACAGAGAAGGAAATGTCAAAATTGTCCTCTTTTCACACAACATGCCTAAGAAAAATTCACCGCATCTTTTGGCCGAATACCATCACCAACCAAGATCTGCTTACTCGTAGCAAGAAGGAGGACATGCACACCATCATAGCTGGCAGACGCTGGAGCTGGGTTGGTCATGTCCTCAGAAGAGACCCCGATGCCATCACAAGAACAGCTATGCTTTGGACCCCTGAAGGAAAGCAAAAGAGAGGCCGACCAAAAACAACTTGGCGGAGGACCGTGGAGGCTGAGATGCAAAGAATGAACCAGAGTTGGGGCACTGTACGAAGGATGGCCACCGACCGTGCAAAGTGGAATCAATTTGTTGTTGCCCTACAAGACGCCACTAGGCGTGACGGCCACTGACTGCTTTGACGGTCGGTGGTTAAGGATCGAAGAAGAAGAAGAAGAAGAAGAAACAGGACAGGCAGACTCGCCACAAATTTATTGCAGACCTGTGCTCAGTAGGGAGCTAAATGGTAATAAATGAATAGTTCTATATTTAACCAAAAACAACTGGACAAGAACATCTTGTATTTACCCGTCTTGAGCTTCCCACTGAGATAGGCTGGCCCATTCTCCACCACGTTTTTGATTTGCAGAAACTGGGTATCTCTGTAGTTACCTCCAACAATTGTAAAACCAAGGCCCCTAACTGACTTGACAAGTGATGTATGTGTAAATTCCCCTTTCAGCTCTTCAGGGTTTTTGGTAAAGAACGGTCGTCCTACGAAGACAATGTGTATTTGACTAGCTTAAATACAGGTAAATGTAACATATTTTTGTAGAAGATAAAACAAAAACAAAATTTTTTTCTCTCCAAAATATCTAGTTTCACAAGATGCTGACAAAACTAGATTCTTTATGTTCATTTTTTCAGAAAACCAAACTGTTTTCCCTACTTCAACGTTTCTGAAAAACAAAAAACAACAAACAAACAAACAAACCGGATTTAATTGATCTTCAGGTTTCAAAAATACACAATGACTTCATTTATCTACATGCTCCAAGAACACAAACATGGTTCTGTTATCTTCTTGTTTCAGAAATATAACACTGGTTCTTTTAACTGTGTGTCCCAGAATTACAAACTAGGTTCTTGGCAACGTGTTTCGACACAAACTGGGGTGTTTGCCTTTATCATTTAAAAACACAATGCATGTTCTTCTATCTGTACCTGTATAAACCAACAACAACATAACAACCATGCAAAATGAGTTATTCAGTTATGTTACTGCAGCAACGCAAAATGACTTCTATTTACGGGTTTCAAAAAAGAAAATCAGAATAAACGGGGAAAAAAAAAAGTTGTTCTTTTATCAAAATGCTTCAAAGAAACAAACTCTTTTCTTTTATGTATATATTTCTGAGCGTTAAACGTAGCTGTTTTAAAATCTTCATATTTCAGAAAATTAGCTTAAAATGGGTTCTATGTTTAGAAAACAAACAAACAAACGAACACGCACACACGCTGATGTTAAAACTGATAAGATTAGCGTTACCGAGAATCCTGGTTTATGGCCGGAAGTGGAAGATAACGTTTACCCCAGTAACTTTGCGATACACCACTATTTTTAACTTATCTTTTATAACATCACGCAGTATGAAAGGGGAAACAACCAGAGACGGTACTTCTGTTGAGTACTGCTTGAGTACTCCTTCCAACAAGCTGTCTCTACACAGCGATCTGTACCCTCCACATGCACACGAAACCTCATGTGCCTAAAGGCATAGATGCCTCTGAACTTTTCTACCCTGTATCTCCTGGCTTACTCACTGGACTTTATTGATAAAAGTGCTGCCCTTAAAGGTTACTGACATTTTGCTCGGCGCCAAGCACTGACTGCGCATATATGGTTAATAATACTGTTTGCTGTGATAATAAAAAAAAAATTTTTTTTTTAAATAAGATAAATTGTAGAAGCAGATGTTCGTAATTGGATTTTACTTAATAATACAAGAAATGAAAGAGTGGCTGTACAAGAAATAAAAGAGTGGGTATCTACGGAGATATCAACAGCCTCAGGCTGACCGCTGCTTTCTTTGAACTTATTCAAGAAGAAGAAGAAGAAGAAGAAGAAGAAGAAGAAGAAGAAGAAGAAGACCAGAAAAAATGCCAGCGGAACAACGTGCGCCGATAAGACGATGATGGTTAATAAAACACACACCGGGGAAGTCTTACTCTTACAGAACAAAAGAAAGAGAGACGACGAGGAAGAGCATGGGGGACGGAAATGAGAAGACAGACATAAAATTGGATGATTAAGACAAAAGGCTTGAGCTGCGGGTGAAGACGGGGGGCTGTAGAGTGAAATAATCACTGGGCGAAATGCTGAATAAAGTTAGGGAAATATGCTTGTGTAATAACGAGATGTATAACTCCTGGAGGTTTGTGTAAAGACAAAGACAGAACAGGACTAATGCACCTTCATGCATGTCGTACAAGGCGATTAATATGAGGTTGTGCATGTGGCTGGCAACCTCATCATGTCAATTAAATATGCCACAAAAAGCACCGCTGCAACAACATGTAACTGTTTGGTGCAGACTTCCTGCAAGTGGACCAGCTGTAGTGGTGGCTCCATGCTCCGTAAGGAACACAAAGAAAAATGATGATGAACAATGAGATTACCACACTGGACAAATATAAGTCTGAAGCTTTTGTTATCAACATCAAGATTATTGTTTAACAGTTGACCAAGTTAAGGAAACTGAACTATCATAAACAGTGAGTTTTGAATAAACTCCGCTTGTCTGCTAGTTTAAGCTTGTCTGCTAGTTTAAGCTTGTCTGTTAGTTTATGCTTGTCTGCTAGTTTAAGCTTGTCTGCTAGTTTAAAGGTCAATCGAGTCCTATAGCTTGTACTGCCGTTCTTCTACTTCTTCTTTGATCCTTAGCCGCCGACCGTCAAAGCAGTCAGTGGCCATCACGCCTAGTGGCGTCTTGTAGGGCAACAACAAATTGATTCCACTTTGCTCGGTCGGTGGCCATCCTTCGTACAGTGGCCCCAACTCTGGTTCATTCTTTGCATCTCAGCCTCCACAGTCCTCCGCCAGGTTGTTTTTAGTCGGCCTCTCTTTCGTTTTCCTTCAGGGTTCCAATGCATAGCTGTTCTTGTGATGGCATCGGGGTCTCTTCTGAGGACATGACCAACCCAGCTCCAGCGTCTGCCAGCTATGATGGTGTGCATGTCCTCTTGCTTGCTACGAGTAAGCAGATCTTGGTTACTGATGGTATTTGGCCAAAAGATTCGGTGAATTTTTCTTAGGCATGTTGTGTGAAAAGAGGACAATTTCGACATTCCCTTCTCTGTAACTCTCCAGCATTCCGCACCATAGAGAAGCACAGAAAGCACACAGCTCTTTTTTTTTTTTGCGTTCGCCCGCTAATACTCGAGGCGAAATCTCAGGGTATTATATGTCTAACCTGACATTGATTTTACGTGAGTATCCCTTTATTTCTTGTACAGAGACAGGTGTCCCTCGCCATTCAGGCAAATACTCGCCGATTTCGGAGATACCCATTGCAGCTGGGTCGGCTCAGGAGCCGCCAGTCCCTGGTCGACGACGCTCCTTCAAATGTTCTCGCCAGGTCTCGAGTTAATCCAGTCCAAATCCCGGTCGACGAAAAATCCTCAAATGCCGTCGCCCGGGTTTGATCCTGTATCACCCGGTCGCCAGAGCGGTGTTGTAACCACTACGCTAGCGCGGCTCCCGCACACAGCTCTGATATAATCATAATTTTGTGCTTGTGCTGTATTGGGAGGACTTCCAGATGTTGTTTAGGCTAAAGAAGGCTGTTCTTGCCTTATTCATTCTGATGTTGATGTCTTTGCCTGCCCCGCCGTCTGGTGTTACTATGCTTCCTAGGTATGTGAAGGTATCTGTCTGTACCAATTGCTGATTCCTTACTGATATGGGCTCAGGGTTGCTCATATTGAGCGTCATGACCTCAGACTTCTTTAAATTGATATTCAAGCCCACCTGTTGGCTAAACTTATTAAGTCTATCCGTTTTTTCCTGAATGTGCTAGCAGTGCAATGTCATCTGCATATTCCAGATCTTCCAATGTAGAAAATGTTGTCCATCTTATTCCTCTTGGACTGCCCTCTGTTGTCTGGCGCATCACCCAGTCTATGACTGTTAAAAATAGAGTGGTTGATAAGGGGCATCCCTGTCGTACTCCTGTCTTCACCTCAAAGGTTAGGTTGATCTGCCCAACACTACACGTAAAGTTGGCATAGAGGCTTTTTATGATTGACACTATGCAGCTTGGAATTCCATAAGCCCTCAGTATTTTCCATAAACTGTCCCTATGTATGCTGTCGAAAGCCTTTTCAAAATCAACAAAATTAATGTAAAGCTGTCTTTGCCATTCTGAGCACTGCTCTATAATGTTCCTGAGAGTGAATATATGATCTACACATCTCCTGTTCTTTCTAAATCCTGCTTGTTCTTTCCTCAGTTTGTGGTCTACTGCCTTTGAAATTCTCTGTATAATTATCCTGCCTAGTAGTTTGCTGGGAACTGAGAGAAGAGTGATTCCTCTCCAATTATTGCAGTCTGCAAGATCTCCCTTCTTGGGCAATTTGACAATTATTCCTTTGTTCCACTCTGATGGTGTTGTCCCCGTTTTCCAGACTTGTGCAAATAGTGGTTCTAATAGTTCTGCTGCTAGCTCAGGGTCTGTCTTAAATAGCTCTGCATTTATCATGGCCCGGAGCTTTGCCGTTCTTTAACCCTTTGATTGCTGTGATGATTTCTTCTTTGTGTGGAATGTCTGTATTCACATCTAGATCGTTTTCAGCTTCAGGAACATTCAATTGTGTCTCTGGTGGTTCCTTGTTCAGAGTTTCTCTGAAGTGCTCTACCCATCTTGTTTCCTGTCCCTCTGCTGTCGTGATGAGATTACCTTGCTTATCTCTTACTAATGTAATATTGTTTGCACCTCGTTTTCCGCTAATGAATTTAGTTATTTTGTATACTGTGCTTTGTTCATTTCTCAGTGCTGCCTCCTCTGCCTGTCTTGCAAGATCGTCTAGGAAATTCCTTTTGTTGGCTCGGGTTTGGCGTTTAACTTCCTTGTCCAGCTGACTGTACTGTTCGCTATATAGTTGCTTTAACCTGGGGGACTTCGCTTCTGTTTTCTTTCTTTTCATTTCCTTTCTCATCGTTATGGTGTTTAATGTTTCTGGTGTTATCCAGTCTTGCTTCTTCCTTTCCTGGAATCAAAGGCATGATTTGCTGCTTTCTTTGTATATTGTTGAAATTCTGGTCTATATCATCAGTCAATGTCTTTTCCTGACTTTTGGCAAATTGATATCGTTTCTTAATGTCGGCCGCAAAAGCTTTTCTGGTAAGGGAGTCCTTCAATTTGCTGATGTCAAACCTTTTCTGTGTAGTTACAGTTGGTGCAGCCCTTCTTAGTTTCACTTTCAGTTTTGCTACTACTAAATGGTGATCACTTCCCACATCTGCATCTCTTCTTACCTTCACATCTTGTAATGCATGTCTCCATCTACCGTTAACCATGATGTGGTCTATCTGGTTTCTGTCCCGACCATTTGGTGATTGTTACCACTCATTTTGCACGCAGGCTTGCTAAGGCATCGCTGTGCACAGCTGAGAGGTACACGCGACGGACCAGTGCTGAATGCTAGCTATTTGTTAAAGTGTGACCTATATGTAAATGAGTGTATGACGTAGGCAATGTCGGCGGCGAAGAAACGAACAGTGGACGTTCGGGGTGACCGGCATTCGAGGTGTTTGTTCGTCCTAATGGGACAGTGTGTGTTTTAAGAGTTCCATACTAGGGTTCTCATTTTTATTAAATTATTGTCAGATTATCTACTGACACTACTTCAAGAATGTGTGTTTGAGTGATGTGTGGCAAGACGGCAGACAGAAGGTAGAACGTAACTGTGTAATACAAATTAACATTCATGACAAGGTCGTTTTGGAATATTTGCAGACAGTTTGACCTCTAACGGCCAGCTGTACAGTTCATCAATTCTTACTGCCAGAGATAATATGGTTATTATGGAGCATCATTTTTATACAAATGTCTCAATGTGTGAAGTACTCAGTGTTGTGAATATCGTCAATTAAAATCGTGTTAATTGTACGATGGACTGAGCGTACTTATTTCAAGTTGGTCTGACTGCATTTACATGTGGATGTTATACATGCCAACCCACGACATAACATGTGTTACCGATAACATTCACAATTACACATAAACACGAGGTAACACCCAATGGTGGCCAGCAAACGGGAGTTTTTTTTTTTTTTTCTCCAATTCGAAATTCATCATTATGAAGCCTTCTGTCTGAGCCACTTTTACAAAATCTGCGCTATCGGCGAGCCATACTTTTCAGCGCAAACAAACTGCACTGCGCAGCTTTAGTTGACCTTTTCACGTCAGCAGCGAATTAGCGGCAGGATCCAAAAACATTAACAAGCCTACTACAAACTTATTAATTTTGATGCGGTTAAGAGTTTGAACTATTTTTATCGTCATCAATGACATTTCTATTCTATAAGTATCTGCATCAGTTTTGGCAGCAGAATTTCAACTTTCTTCGAAATTGATCAAGCTCAGCGAAGATTTTCAGCCTCTAGCCCTCCACGTCTTGCACAGTCAGACAAGACAAGATGGCGTATTCGGCAACAACAACAAAATCATTGTTTTTGTAAACAACAATGAAGAATTTCAACACTATCATCCTCCTGTAGTGAAAGTAATCGATTCCATTCTGTCCAGTACCATACCTGGGGAGGATTCACTATAAGCTAAGTGGTCTATCTCTTGTCGGCTTAGTTTAGATATATCCTGTGCAGAGCCTTTTGTTTTCTGCATGTTTTATGTTTCTTTGTGTATTTTAAGGGGGGTCAGTGAAGGACTTGATCATAGGAAAACATCCCGCTCTGGCTGGGCCTAAGATCAAGGTTGTCTGTAGGATTGGTAGGTGATTATTTCAGGATTGAGGGTCCGGCGCACATGGCCGAGTGGATAACGCTTCACCTGAATTAATCATATCCTTTTTTCCGTTTAGTTGTGTTGTCACGTGATGCTTGGTGTTCAAGTTCGTTGAGTGTTTCTGATTATTTCGTTTTGGCAACATTATTGTTTGTACACAGTTGATCGTACCTTGCTGTCCCTCAGTTCCTGTGTGTATTAAATGTAGTAAAGCGTGTTTGTCTTGTTATTTTGTTAGACAAAGCATTGTTATTTTTATTTTTACTTAAATACATTTTTATTTATTTTATTTTTTTATTATTTTTCTACATTAGTATTGTCTTTCTTGGCTTGTTGTACTGTGTCCGGGTCATAGTTTGTCTTGTCTACTTCACGAGATTAACATATGCTCACATAATATTTTTCACTTGCTTTATCTTGACATTTATAAGAATTTGCATTGGTACTGCTAATTACTATATAATACACATTTTACTTCACAAGTAAGTCATTTATAACCTTTTAACATGGCTACTCTGGAACATTTTATTCTATTGGGAGAAAAACTTGGTAAGCAGGGACAAGCTTTGGAAGAGTTTGCCATGGAGCTACTTACAAGAGAAGAGAGTAGATTGGAGAAAGAGGAACAAAAAAGGCTAGAAGATATTGCCAGAGAAGAAAGGGCACAAGCAAGAGAAGAGAAAAGAAGACAAGAAGAGATTGAAGAGAAAATAAGACGAGAGGAGATTGAAGAGAAAAGAAGACAAGAAGAGATTGAAGAGAAAAGAAGACAAGAAGAGATTGAAGAGAAAAGAAGACAAGAAGAGATTGAAGAGAAAAGAAGACAAGAAGATTTTGCAGAGAGAAGAAGACAGGAAGATTTGGCAGAAAGGAAAAAAACAAGATGAGATAGATTTAGCAGCGAAAAAAGCTCAATTTGAGCATGAAGAGAAGATGGCTTCTTTAAATTTAGATAGATCTAAAATAGAATCTGGCAATTCACAAAATCAGGAAGTGACAGGTTCGTCTAAGAAAGTACTTCCTAACACAATTAAACTTCATTTACCCAAATTTAACCAGAATTCTGATGACATATCTTGCTTTATAAATCGTTTTGAGACAGTATGTACAGAATACAAACTTGAAAGATCATCATGGGTGGTCCATTTAATGCAAATAGTTACAGGTGATGCTTTGACTGCTATTTTAACTATGGATGAGAACAATAGGCAATCCTATGATGCAGCTAAGGCGTTACTTCTACGAAGGTACCAACTTGATGAGAATGGGTATAGAATGAGGTTCAAAAAACTCATACCCGACATGAACAAGGACTTCTCGGATTTCATTTCATCTATTAAATTATGTTTTGATAGATGGATTGGTTTGGCTAAGATTGAACATACATTTGAGGGTCTTAAGGATCTCATATTGAGGGACAAAGTGTTATCCTCCATTAGTTCAGAATTTTTAACATTTTTGCATGAACGCAAACCTGAATCTTTGCAAGCTGTTGGGTCTTTAGGTCGACAATTTATGACAGCTCATCCGGGGCAGGTTGTGAGCAACTCCACGGTGAAAGAGTCATTACCGGTTGCTTCGGCTCGTTCTGTGCAAATACAAAACCCAGGAGCCAGATCAAAAAGCATGGATCGGAATTTTGGTCAGAACAGAGACCGAAATGTCGGATCGTTTCGTGGACGGTACAATTTCGATACTCGACCATCTCAAGATCAAAGAAATTTTCGTCAATATCCTGGAGGTAATGGACCATCTCAAATGTACAATAGGTCAAACAGAGGATGGCGTAGGCCTGATAATTCCTACATGTATAGAAGTGACAGATATTATAATGATGAGAACAGCCAGAACTCTCCACCTTTTCAACACTGTATAGGGTGCACATGCCCTCAACATTCTAATAATCATCAGAACGGAAGAGGAAACCGAAAAAACTATCGTGGAAAAAACAACTTTCAGCGCTCACGAAGTGTGGAACGTTCAAACTCAAACTCGAGTCATAATAGCAACACAGGGATGGTCGATCAGAATAATGTTAACACCAATCTTGCTAATGCTTGTGCTGTTGACTTGTTCAATACATCAAATTGTTCTGAGTGTAGCACTTTATTTCAGCCAGGCGTGGTGTCGTGACTATCTTGTGGACATCCCATCCCTGCATTGGTACCAGCTTTAGCCTCCCATGATGGACAAGGGTCACTTACTTTTTACAAGGGTTTCTTAAATAACAATCTTGTTTCAGTTTTAAGAGATACAGGTTGCACCACTGTGGGTGTACGCAAGTCCCTTGTTGACCCTTCCTGCTGCACAGGGGAAATGGTAAAATGTATTACATTTGGTGGAACGGCAGAATTCTATCCACTAGCCATTGTACACATTGACACACCATTCTTTTCAGAGCAAGTTAAAGTTTGTTTATTGGAGGATCCAGTTGCTGAATTGATCCTGGGTAATCTTGTTGGCATAAAAGAATGTTCCACCCAAGATATTGAAATCTGGGAACGTCAGCATAGGCTGCACGCAAATGTGGTGACAACAAGAGCACAATCACATGCTCAAAGTCAGAGTGAAGTGCTGGGCAATGATAATGATGATGAACATCAAAAACCTATGCTCACCAAGACTTCATTCATTGAAATGCAGAAGACTGACAAATCCCTGAAAAGGTTTTTTAAGTTGGTGAGACCACATGATTCTGATTGCTCAGAAAAATCATGTCCTTGGTACTCTATCAAAAATGATATTTTAATGCGTAATTATACAGACTCTACGTTATTGCGTAGTCAAATTCTTGTACCAACTGTGGTTCGGCCATACATTCTTAGGCATGCACATGACACAAACTGTGCAGGTCACATGGGTTTTGCTAGGACAAAATACAGAGTCTTGTCTGACTTTTATTGGCCTGGAGTGGTGAAGGATGTCAAAATGTTTTGTCGTTCTTGTAAAATATGCCAAGAGGTGGCTACTAAAGGAGCTTATCATAATGCACCCATTCAGGCTGCTGATATCTCTGTGCGACCATTCGCAAAAATAGCCATAGACTTAATAGGTCCACTAATGGTTCCTTCAGCCAGAGGTCACAGGTTTGTCCTTACCTGTATTGATATGTGTACTAGGTGGCCTGAAGCAATACCTCTTAAACATATTGCTACCAGTGATGTGGCTGATGCACTTCTCCTAATTTTTACGAGATTGGGTTTCCCAGATAAAATTCTATCTGATAGGGGACCACAGTTTGTGTCAGACGTCATGTCACAGGTCTTGAATCTATGTAATATAGATAGATCTCTGAGCTCCGTATATCATGCCATGTCAAACGGTATGGTAGAATGGCTAAATAGGTCTTTGAAACAAATGCTAGGTAAGGTGACCACTAGTTATCCACAAGACTGGGACAGAATGCTCCCAGCAGTGCTGTTTGCTTATCGGGAAGTTCCCAATGAACACACTGGGTTTTCTCCATTTGAGCTCCTTTATGGTGCTCCACCACGAGGACCCATGTCAATGATAAAACAGCTACTGTCAGGTCCAGAAATATCCCCCGAAGTTCAGTCATCTTATGACTACGTGGTTAACCTGCGTCAGAAACTTCTTGAGTCTTGGCAAATTGCTGTCAATTCTTCTGAAAAGGCAAAAGAAAAAGCTCGGTCCCTTCAAAACCGACGAAAAAAGCTTAGACAATTAATGCTAGGGGACAAGGCTTATGTATTGTTACCAACAAGACAAAATCGCCTTCTTATTTCTTGGCGGGGACCATATAAAATTATGTCAAAACTCACAGATGTTGACTATATTCTTGACGTTGATGGCAAGAATAAAACCTTTCATATCAATATGCTAAAGGAATTCCAGGATAGACCTGCATATCTCAAGCCTATTTTTGATGTTTTGGATGAATCCTCTGATCGTCCTACGTCATATTCCTCCTTATCTGTTATTCAAGAAGAAGCTACTGCATTCCCTGACATACCCTTACCTCTTCCTGCAATATCACTGCAGCCTTCAGAATCGTGGCTAAATGTTTCTATCTGTCCTGATCTGTCTGCGGCACAACAAAGTCAAGTCCTTGCAATTCTTGAGTCCTATCAACAAGTCCTTACTGATATTCCTGGTCGGACGTCTATCATTTCTCACGATATTAAACTCACAGATAATCGTCCTATTCACTTGAAACCCTACCCTATCCCTATCCACTTTCAGGATCGGGTCGAAAAGGAATTGGACGAGATGCTAAAACTTAATATCATTTCACATTCAGAGTCACCATATTCTTTCCCGATGGTCATCATCAGAAAAAAAGATAAGAGTATTAGATTATGCATTGATTTCCGTAGACTCAATAGTATAACAGAGTCTGACGCAGAGCCAATGCCAGTTCTTGAGGAATTATTAGCAAAACTTTCGGAAGCTAAGTATTTTAGTAAATTTGACCTATCCAAGGGGTATTGGCAGGTACCTCTCACTGAAAGAGCCAAACCTCTCACGGCTTTTGCTACTCCTAAAGGTCTCTTTCATTGGAATTTCATGTGCTTTGGCTTGGTGAATGCACCAGCTACCTTTGTCCGCATGATGAGAAAACTTTTTTCCCACAGATCTGATATTATCTCTTATATAGATGATATTTGTTTGTTCCACAACTCTTGGGACGAACATGTTTCTGGACTTAAATCTCTACTCGAGATTCTTCGGTCACATGGTCTTACTGCAAAGCCTTCTAAGATTCACATATGGTTCCACGAAATCTCCTTCTTAGGTCACAGAGTTGGACACGGATTTCTCAAAACTGAAGACAACACTATTTCAAAAATTCTTAATTTGTCCATTCCTCGGACAAAGAAACAAGTAAGAAGCCTCCTGGGTCTTGTCCAGTTCTACAATAAATTTATGCCACATCTGTCCTCCATTACTTCAGTTCTATCTGAGTTGACTACAAAAGGCTCTCCTAATAGGATTGTCTGGACTGAGCACTGTGACAGAGCTCTAGCCCATTTAAAAGAATTTTTTTCATCTGAGCCTATATTAAAATTACCTGATCCAAAATTAATTTTCATCCTCAGAACGGACGCTTCACAGTATGGGATCGGTGGTGCCTTAATGCAGGAGGTGGATGGAATACTTCATCCAGTTCTGTATATCTCGCGTAAGCTCTCTCAAACTGAATGCAGATACCCCATAATTGAGAGAGAGCTTCTAGCGATTATCTGGTCGGTGACCAAACTTCAGCGATACCTTCTTGGGTCTCGTTTCATTATTGAGACAGACCAGAAGGCTCTCTCGTATTTACAGAGTGCACAGATGAAAAACCCAAGGGTCGCAAGATATGCGATAAACTTACAGGCATATGACTACATCATCCACCCAATTGATGGCAAGTCCAACGTTATCGCAGATGTGTTATCGCGTTACCCACAAACAGATAATACAGATTCTCAAGCATTTGGCATCGTGGAGAATAAATTAATGCCTATACCATGACCATAACACAGAGCTGAACCTCTACATCTACCATTGGATTTGAATCATGATGTCGAGGGTACCCACAGATATGAGGTGCTTGATAGTCATTTCCTGACTTTTTAATATGACATTACAAGACATTGTTATGCATGGTGAATTTTTTTTTTTTTTGGGTCTCGGCACATGCTCAATGGTAACTTCGTCCACACAGCTATCCAAAGACATTTGTAAGTGACTTTCTTTCCTGCGGGTACTTTGAAACTTAGGTGTATGATGATCAAGAATTAAGGACATGGTCACAGACTTCTCCAACTCACTATCAAGCAGTATTGACTGGTATCATCTGTTATTTCAACAAATACTACGTGTCTGGAACTTTTATTGACACATCTTGTGCAGAATGCTTAAAATCGGATTGACTTTTGGCGTAAAGGAAACTCACATCTGGAACATTTTCATAACCATACCATTTAAGGGATGATAAAATTAAGAAGTGATAATACCTATGCCTTACTTTAAGAACTTTAACTAGTTTCATTATTTCAAGATGATGAACACATCTTAGACATTATCACATGGACATAATTAAATTTACAGTTTTTTTTCTTCTGTTTTTTTTTCAATATGGTTTAATATCATTCAATTAGCTAGTTAAATTGATTCATCATTTAATTATTTCATTGAACTTCTCCATGTATCATGCATCACAATTTTATTATCATATTTCATCATTTGACATCTCCATTTAGTTTTTTTTTTCTCCATTTCTTGACATCTTTTCTATGGACAATTAATCATATCTAACATACACGACTTTTACTTCACGTTTTGTGAAATGGTCCAGGGTTTGTCATCCTCCTTTGAGGAAAACTTTCAGTTTTCGCTGGGGGGCGGGGTAGTGTTACCACTCATTTTGCACGCAGGCTTGCTAAGGCATCGCTGTGCACAGCTGAGAGGTACACGCGACAGACCAGTGCTGAACGCTAGCTATTTGTTAAGGTGTGACCTATATGTAAATGAGTGTATGACGTAAGCAATGTCGGCGGCGAAGAAACGAACGGTGGACGTTCGGGGTGACCGGCATTCGAGGTGTTTGTTCGTCCTAATGGGACAGTGTGTGTTTTTAAGAGTTCCATACTAGGGTTCTCATTTTTATTAAATTATTGTCAGATTATCTACTGACACTACTTCAAGAATGTGTGTTTGAGTGATGTGTGGCAAGACGGCAGACAGAAGGTAGTACGTAACTGTGTAATACAAATTAACATTCATGACAAGGTCGTTTTGGAATATTTGCAGACAGTTTGACCTCTAACGGCCAGCTGTACAGTTCATCAATTCTTACTGCCAGAGATAATATGGTTATTATGGAGCATCATTTTTATACAAATGTCTCAATGTGTGAAGTACTCAGTGTTGTGAATATCGTCAATTAAAATCGTGTTAATTGTACGATGGACTGAGCGTACTTATTTCAAGTTGGTCTGACTGCATTTACATGTGGATGTTATACATGCCAACCCACGACATAACATGTGTTACCGATAACATTCACAATTACACATAAACACGAGGTAACAGTGATTCCCATGTTAATTTGTGAATTTCTTTATGTGGGAAGAGTGTTCCTCCAATGACCAGGTTGTTAATGCTACAGAAACTTATTAGTTTATCCCCATTTTCGTTTGCTGTTCCGTTGCCGCATTTCCCCATTGTTCTTTCATTATATGTATTGTGTGTACCAACTTTCGCAATGAGGTCTCCCATTACTACAATAAGATCATATTTAGGTGTGTCTTCCATTTCTTTCTGCAGTTGTTGATAGAATTCATCCTTGGCCTCCTCATCGCTATCATTCGTTGGTGCGTAGCATTGTATTATTGTAGTGTTGGTGAATCTCCCTCTCAATCTTAATCTTATCAGTCTGTTGTTGATGGTTTTCCATTCCAGTAATGTCCTTTCTATTCCTTTCTGTAGAATAATGGCTACGCCTTCATTGTGCTGTCCATCCTCTCTTCCAGAGTAAAGTACTGTTTCTCCTGTTGCTGTTTTAACTTTTCCTGCCCCTGTCCATCTGCTCTCGCTTATCCCTAGAATGTGTAACCTATAGTTTCTCATTTCTGCCTTGACCTGTTTTAGTTTACCTGTCTCGTTCATTGTCCTGACATTCCAAAAACCTATTCTTGTATCCTGTTTTGCGGTCAGGACATCCGTTTTCATGTCAGTGGCTTCCTTTCGGCTTTCACCACTGACAGTCATACGAGCCACAGACTCCGAATGTCCATCCCGCAGCAAAGTTTGTTCATTTATTGTTGTTTCCATAACTTCATTGTTTTTTTTTTACACAGACAGGGGTGTCAGCCCTATGCTAAAACCCCCAACCTGGAGGACCAGGGTACCAGCTTTTGTCTGACCCCTACCCACACAGACCAGTCTAGCTTGGTTGAACCTACCAGGAGTAAAACTCCCACTGGCATAGCTCTGGGGATTGTCAGGGTTCGCAAGCTGCCATACCGCTACAAGGTATAGGTACCATTGATGGCAGTGTACTGCCGTAGGGGAGTGAATTTTCCACTATACTAGGTACCAGCTTTATGATGTGGGGTAAGTGATTCCCTCGTTGACTTTGCCATCTCTTACTCAAAAGATTTAGTCAGGCACCCATTTACTGACTCAATATTTCGTTTTCAATATGCAAATTATCAAAATCCATAATTATCACCGCTTGTACGTCGGTCACATCTAAGGGATGCAACTGTGGTTGAAAATCAGACATTAATTGTATTGTTTCCTTTATATGTCTCCCGAAAATAGTAACACTCAACAAAGAAAAGTCTGTGTAGAACCCAGTTTCATTCCGGAAACGGATTTAACTCATCATTTTGTTAAAAATAACCTTAAAATGTAAGTTTTTGATTGTTTCTTCAAGACAAAATTTTAATTTAAAGTATTGCAGACTTATTATCATGGATCAAAATGATAAGATGGCTGCGAAACGAGCTGTCTTGCATCAGAATTCGATTGATGCAGAAATTATCACTGGCAGTAATAAGGGATAACGAGTCTTAATTCCTCGCACTGACTTAGAACCGAGCGAGCGCAGTTTGCCATTTAGGATGCGACATCGTCAATTCCCAGTGATTTTAGCATTTGCAATGACGATCAATATGGCACAAGGACAATCTTTTGATCACGTAGGAGTTTTCCTTCTTGAACCTGTTTTCGGACACGGCCAGCTCTATGTCGCCCTCACCCAAGGAACAAATCATGAAAACTTGAAAGTTTTTGTTATAAACACTTTTTTATCAGGGAAAATTGTTTGAAACAAATCCACGCACTTTCACAAAAAATGTTGTCATCAAAGAACTTTTATACTGAATTAAAGAATATTTTTAAAATATATTACAGTTTTTGATTTACTTCCGTCATTATTGACGGGTTATTGCTAGTTTAGTAAAAGTTACTATATGATCCTAGATAACAATGCTGACAACTTCTCAGTCGGTCCACTAGCGACCTCACCCAAATATTGAAGCTCAAATCACAATACAATCGGTCTTAGAAGACCAGTGACCAAAATATACATGATCCGGTCCAAATAAAACTCAAGTCAATCCTTTAGGCGTAACTGACCCAGTAGGAATAACACTCACATCTCACATGAGCCTTAATTAAGCCTCGCTGAATAAGCTGGTGAATAACTTGAGTTACATTAACATGAGACTCTTATATCTGCATGATGAGTGCGGCACACATAACAAGGCTAAAGTTTGTATTTGTGAAATAAATATTTGATTGTTAACATAAAAATAAACACAGCACACAGCCACCACTACAGATAGTTCCCAATCAGGAAGCCTAACCAAAGCACACATTCTAAGCGGAAGTCATTTCTGTAGAGATTTGTTTTACATAATGAGGGTACCAGCCCCATACATAACCTTAGATTAGTCTACTTTTACGACATGCCTGAAGAAACAATAGTCGTACTCTTTACACAGGGTTTATACAATTTGACATGGTTTTAAAACAAAGGTTAATTATAGGTTTAGAAGTCTAGTGTTCTTGTCTAGTGTTCTCTTTGTCTGCCGATGTTCTTTGTTCTAGATTGTCGCCATACTTTTTTGCCTCGCTGACGAAGACGTTTAGTGCTACTTACATCTGACAGCAGTAAATCTGTAGCATGACAAAGTACTTACGCGAACCTGCATTCGTTTAACATTTATTAACAACAATTACGAACATGTGTAAATCTATGCTTAGTTTTTTTTTTATTAGACTATATGTCTGCACATTAAGACACCCGCATACCTATTTTACGGTACTCAAACTGATTAACTACAAGATAAACAAACCAAAGAACGAGTGTCTGATGGCAACTGATTTGCGAAGAGGCCAGTAGCTTTGTGGGTGAGTACTCCCGCGTGTGTCTGCGTGTTATGATACGTGCGTGCCAGTGTATGTAAAGGATTGTAAAGGGATAAATGAGAATAAAGCAAGGCGTCCGCAAGACTGAACAATGGAGAGCAAAGATAAGTAGAGAAGTGGGAACTGACTGGCATGGGACTCAATCATGAACTAGTGCACAAATGGGGAAAAAAACATGAGTAATGAAAGACAGTAGACAAAGAGATGGGAAGGGACCGATAAAGTGGAAAATAGAGAAAGTAACAGGTGGACGGGCAGACCGACCGACATATAGATAGAATCGAATAAACCAAACTGGCAGACAGGAAAGGGAAATGAAAGAGACATGCATGCAGACTGCGTACAGACAGATAATTGGATAGATGCATGGAGAGACAGATAAAGAAACATACATGCCAAAAGGAATGCAGACTAGCAGGCAAACCAGAAAGACAGACGGCTTAATAGTCTGATGGACTGACAGACAAAAGGTCTGACCGATTAGATATACAGGTGCATACAAAATATAGATGTAAAAATAGATAGATACTTAATAGATATACTGGTATATACAGAGACCACTAGATGCAAAAAGATATATTTCAACAAACAGATAACATACAGACGTACAAAACGCATTCAAGAGACAGATACAGGGATTAATGGATAGACATAGTTTGAAAGCAAAATCAAATCCTACATACTTATGTGTGTACTAGCAAATAACCCGTCAATATTGACAGGTTTTTTTTATTAAAGTGTGTTGTTTCGGTTACATGTATTACAGACGGTACTATTACCACTGTGGTCATTTCATTGCAGGCGACCGTCATTAGATATTTGTAGTGAAAATTATATGGATGTATTAAATATGAAGACATGGGTATTAAATATGAAGACATGGAGTAACCTTCCTAAATGACATGTTGTGACGAGACATTTTTTTCTCTCGCTCTCTCGATTTATTTTTCTGTTCTTCTCAGTTCCTTCATTTTATTTCTTTAAATGTGTAGACATTGTATTCCTATTCTTACTTTAACGGTCCCTTCTGTCACATAGCGACTTCGCACTAACCGGTCTCAAGACCACCTACACTCATAATTGCTCAGTGTATTAAATTTCACTCCTAAATTCCGACCACTGGCCAGTATGAGTAGAACAGGTGTGTGTTTAATGGACGGTAATAGATGCAGGTGCTAAATGAGCTGGCTGCGACAATAGATCTGGCAAGGATGAAGGCGAATAGCAATGTCAGGCCAAACACCGCAAACACATACTTTCTGAGAGCAGGAAAGTCAGCACACCCAAAACCGAGTAAATCAGGTAGCAGTGTACCATCTCTCCTTGTCTATGCAAATGACTGGGAGATGGCGGTAGACCTACCTGGACGAGGGGCATATCCAGAGAGTATCGGGAAATCTCGAAGACGGTCGCATATAGTGCTGCATTCTTCATCATCGCACCAGGTTATATTGATTGAACTGACCGTGCCATTTGAATCCAGATTGGAAGAGCAACATTTGTTCAAAGCGGCCAAGTATAGTGATCTGGCCGCAGATCTGAGACACGATGAGTTCACTGCAAGGGTCATGGCTGTTGAGGTGGGTGCAAGAGGGCTCGTGGCTGCATCAGTGTATGATTTATTGAAACTGTTGGGGCTGAGGGGACAGTCGAGAACAAGGGCACTGAAGAGGCTTAGTGAAACTGCGGAAAAGGCATCATGCTGGCTGTGGAACAACCGCAATGGGTTATGGAACTCGGGACAGTAAACTCTGCAGTAAAGTAAAGTAAAGTCCACAATACGTTGAGTTTTTCGGTGTACTGGTGAAAGGGCTGTGACTGACGGGCAACACGCGGCGTATATTATAGGTGTTGGGCACAGAATTACAGTTGCTAGCGCGCAGTGGCTAGCCTCGTCGGCTTCGCGCAGGTGTGTCAGTGTCTGTCCCTAGTCGTAGTGTGCGGTGGAACGAACGGAATAATTTGTCTTCTCTTTGTTACTTTCACAACTGCCTCCACGGCTGGCGTAGTTGTGGATTTTAAAGTTGCTACCAAAGTGAAATGGGTTCAATTTCGATACAAGACAACAGGAGGCTGAGACACTTGGGAGTCATGACCCAAGTAGGCCCGCCCCCCTTAGAGTGTAAAGGAGTATAATTGGCCGAAACACTTGTTCGACGGGGGAACTCTTCTGATGATCAGATTGCCTCCTGTTGTATCGCTCTGTATAGAGTTTCCTATCATGCAGGGACAGCTTTGCAATAAGAGAATTCTGAAATTAGATTTCACACAACGGTAAAGTAATGTATATCTTGGGACAGAGTTCAGATGACAAGGGTGCCCATGAGTTAATTATTTTAAGATGGAAAATGGGTGGGTAGTCCCATAAATCTGTCTTTGGTAAAAAATGGGATTTCGCTGGTCTCAGTATTTAGTCTGAGAATTAACAAATGTCTAGCACTGCATCCAAAAAAAACTTTGGTCACGAAAGAACTGAACTCGAATGATAAGCAGCCTGTGCTTATGCGTAAGACTTGCTTTTGACAAAGCTTCGCTTTTTTTGCAAAAAAGTACAACCGAGTGGGTGAGTGAGATATATATTTGATTACATTCTATTACATGTATGTAATATCATTTTAGTTGGTTATTATTTAAGAGTATAACTGATCTTTTGATGTTATAAAGGCATTTTACAACTAACTAGTAAGACTGAAAATGACTTTCTTCCCTTGATGTCATTGTTGATTATAATCTTATGGATGAGTTATCTCCCCTGTGTTTTGCCATTGAATGGAATTTAGAGCATATTTCAGTGTAGAGCAAATTTGCTAACATTTTTGGGTGTGCTGAGTCAATATCTTAATAATCTAGTTTGGTAAAAGGAGTAATTCTATTCCAAAGTGTATTGGGTTAGAGAATCAAATCCAGCTGGTGCAATTTAATGATAATGATAACAGTAATAATAATATTAATCATATTAATACAGAAGTGTGAATGGCTTTGTAAGATTGTACATTTCAATTCTGGATAATGAGTATAGCCAGAACCATTGAATACTGATTGCAACAAGAGATTTGATTTATTGCAATACTTTGGTGAACATGCAGACACCCTGTGTTATTAAGGACTATTAGTGATGGTGGTTAACTGTACATGTTGAAGATGTCTTTTATGATATATCTGATTTATTGACATAAGCAAACCGGTAAATACCCTTATGATGTGTTATGGTATTTGTCTCACATGCATAAACTGTAGGGCAGCAGTACAAAAGACAAATGTTGGTCTGTACTGTGAATTCTGAGGGACAGGCGACACAAAGACTTAATAATTAATCTCTCCCAAATGTAAGATTACCAGAACCAACCACTTCTTCAATCAAACTTAAGAAATGTCCTATGATGAATTATCAACAGTTTTGTAAACCACTATAAACACAACTTCATCAATGTCCTAATGCTGAAAGATAAATAATCTTTGTTTTCAAACTCAAGTGAAATTCTATAAGTACTGAGACAAAATGTCAGTAACTTTATAGACACTATTGCATTTTTGATTATCTTAAATTTGATTGATACATATTCTATATACATGATAGATTTTTTATTTTCATCAGCAAAGTTTCATTGTAATTTTCTAAATCCAAGATTAGTTATTGACTCTTCTTTGGTGTTACAGCGATGTCTAATACTGTAAGATTATGTCATATTTGTATTTAATTAATGGGGGCTCTATCTAATAATTCAGTACCTTAGGGAAAAGTGTGGCCTGGATAACTACTAACTCTTAGTCTACTCCAGGATTCTCAACTTGCTAAGAGACAGTTACTTTCCAGTATCCCTATTAATAGATCTGTCAGTGATTCTCACTCTATTTTCTTCCTGCGGAACTTCTACTTACATTTTCTGCAGATTTTCTTTGAGCCAAATTTCAGTGAGATTATCTTGGACAGTCTTGGTACTTATTCATACCTTCATTTTCTCCATCTACCCATCAATATAACCAGCCAGCCACACATGTGGAGCAGTGATAATGATCTATTTACTTACTTAGTCGTTCCCCTTCTACCGTGAGGTGTAGAGGTTTGGAAGAGAGAGCGCCAGACTATCCTATCGGCTGTCTTCCTCCTGGCCTGGTTCCATTCTAGTCCTCGGTCCTTCAAAGATTGTCTAATGTTGTCCTCCTAGCGGACTCTGGGTCGTCCTGGGGGTCTGGATCCTTGGCTCTTTGTTTCCCATGCTTGTCGTGGTAGCAGGTCTTCTCCCATTCTGCAGACATGACCAAACCATCTTAGTTGGAACTGTTCTACTTGGGTCTGCAGGGGTTGGGATTTAAGGCCTTGACGTATCGTCTGGTTGCGTACCATGTCTCTTCTTGTTACTTCAACCACCTTCCTCAGATCCCTCATTTCTGAGGTCTGGATCTGGCTTTTGTGGGTTGTTAAAGTGGTCGACCTGCTCCAGGACCTGTTCTCCCAGCTTAATCTGATGTCTTCTTTCTTCTCGTGATATCACCATGGATTTTGTTTTAGAGCTGCTTATGACCATCCCTCTCTTCTCCAGCTCTTCCTTAGACTTGCAGGTTGAATTGGAGATGTGCCTCTGATTTAGCAATCAGGGCAACATCATCAGCAAATGCCAGCTCTGAAATACAGACCTGTCTCATCTTCCAGTACCCCACTGAATATTTTCTTGTTCTCTCCTTACATGCCTTAATGACATCGTCCATGAGGAGTATGAAAAGGTAAGGTGACAGGATATCACCTTGTCTTACACCAGTGGTGGTCCTGAACTCTTCTGACTTATGGTTTGCTGTCCTCACATAATTTCTGCAAGACTTGTAGAAGCTCTGTATAGCATGAATCAGAGGTGCTGGAATGTTCTTCCTTGCCAAACAATCCCAAAGTTTGCTCCAGGGGACCCTGTCAAACGCCTTTTCCAGATCTATGAAACAAAGATGGATCTCACTCTTATACTCAAGGGCCTTTTCACTCAGCTGTCTGAGTGTGAAGATTAGGTCTTGAGTACTTCGGTTCGCTCGGAATCCGCACTGGACCTCATCCAGTTGTGGCTCAGCTAGGCGTCGGAGTCTCTGCTCTAGGATTCTAGAGTAGATTTTACCAGGAACACTGAGAAGGGATATGCCTCTATGGTTTCCACACTGTCGATTGTCACCCTTTTTGAAAATTGGTGTTATGATGGCAATCTTCCAATCCTTTGGTATGGTCTTGTTGTACCACGCTGCCTGTAGAACCCTTAAAAGTAATAGGTCGCCTGATGCTCCCATGTACTTAACCATTTCTGGTGTTATATCATCATGCTCTGCTGCTTTGCCCATCTTGATTTTCTCCAGTGCTGCCTTCAGTTCTTCCATCTTTATGTCATCTTCACCATCATTGGTTTTCTCTTCTGTGCTAGTGGTTATCATTTCTGATGCTTCACGATAATGATCTAATGGACCGTAAATTGACTAAATAACTAACATTTCTTTTATGACAACATGTAATTGTTTGTGCATCTTTTTAAAATCTTGACTTTCCATAATCAAACTGTTCATGCACACCTTCATTTGCGCACTTTTCTATTTTCGAAAGAGTGTATTAACTTTCAACCACAGCTAAGGGGGTGCAACTGTGGTTGAAAGTTAGACAATAATTGTATTGTTTCCCTTATATGTGACTGACCGACCGACGTACTTACGGAGGGTATTATGATATTGATGATGATGAATTAAACAGACCTATCATTTAACATCTGCCCTGCGTTATGCCGGCGGTCTCTGAATAGACAATTAAAGGCAGGACTAATACACCATCAGGCATGTCGTTTATAACCTCATTAATATGAGTTTGTTCATGAGGTTGGCTACCTCGTCATGTAAAACAAATTGCCACAGAAACCACCGCTGCTAGAGTATGACAAATCTGTATGCAGGCTTCTTCCTAGGAGGCCAGCTACAGTGGTGGCTCCCTGCTCCGTAGTGAGCTCAAAGTAAAATGATGATGTAACATCTGAATGGAATTGCTTGCACTGAAACATTGAGGGACAGTGAGAAAGAGAGACTGGAAAAAAGTGTCAGGGGTAGCGAGAGACAAAGCAGGGACACTGACAAAGAGAGAGTGGAAAAGAGAGAGGGAATGGAAAAGAAAGAGTGCGAGGGGCAGTGAGAAACAATGAAAAGGAGAAAGAGTGCGAGGGACAGAGAGAGAGTGTGTGAAGGGCAGTGAGAAATGCAGAGTGAACGTGACAGTGAGAAAGTGGTTGTTGTTGTTGTTGTTGTTATTGATCCAGCGGCACTTGGGCTCTCGCCCTTCGGCCCGTGAGAAAGTGGTAAAGGTAGTTAGAAGATAGTGCCGTAGGGAAGTGACGTGTTAGAGAACACTATACTAGACCCAGCTTCTATAGGTGGGATGACTAGTTCACTTCCTTGCTGCCTTTGCCCTCCCTAATTCAACAACAGTCAGTTATCCAATTACAGCTGGGTAGACTGGAGCGTGACGGGTCCGTGTTTCGAACCCGCTACCTTTGCCGCGAGGTCAGCGCTCTAACCACTCTGCCAATCGGACGCTCAAAGTAGGAGAAACAGAATACCACTGGCTACCTGAGCTCCATATAAAACGCTGACACATCTGACCTGTGCTATTTAACAGAAAACGTGTAGTACCTTACCGGCTGCATGTTGCTGCCCCGCGAAGACAAACATTTACGTCTGCTAATACACGTTCTTGCAGCAGACACAATCTATCATCACGACGTGTTTATTTCGTGTGTAAACAATAACAATAACTCTATACAGTAGACGGTTAAAAGAACTGTAAACTCGAGGACACGACCTGAAACATAAGTCAAGCTGACGAATCTAAAACAAGTGTTTGTGTATACAGCTGAGATGCTATTTTTTGTGTTGACACGTTACCAGGTCTGATATAAGCCAATGTGAAACGTGAATTAAAATGAGTACAGCAGCAGATATGTGTGGTAACTGTACAAAGTATTTTTTATACATCTTGTTTTTAAAAATATATATCATTTAAAATAAAATGTATTTTATAATCTAAACGAACGATTCGGGTAACAGTATCTAACAATACGTCAAATAAAAAACCGTTTGCAGATGTCCAGTGCTCCGTCACGAGACAACAGGAATACGTGTGAAGTTACCAGATTCTGGAATAGAAACCTGGTAGGTGCATGCTACAGTTTACCCAGTTGTTAATAGGTGCCTGACTTTCCTCTTAAGTCAGGGAAGGCAGCGAGGATGAGAACTGGTCACCCAACTCATAGACCTGGACATAGTATATTGAAGTCTCTAGCATTTTAACACTGTACAATTTGGCAGGACCAATTGACTTACGTGTTAAAGACAGCTGCCCGTTCATGTTGTTCTCACTGGCTGACCGCTTCGCGCCACCTTCTTGTGTCGCCTTCTGACGATGGGACTGGGACGTGTTACTCACCTCATCATCTGTAACGTAAGGTACATAATTTAGCTCACTACATTTGTATTAAGTTTAATATAACAATCACAACAGTAACAAAAACAAAACACTGAAATGTAAAGCATTAAAATTCACACAGATAAAACAATTTTACTATGACATACAGACAGGCAGAACAACAAAGATTTATTTAGTTTGTTCTTCTAATCAATTGAAACATTGAAATAACGTGCCTAATCTTCCTAAAGGCCCCGTGTAGTTCCCAGGAGTCTCCGAGTAGGTCAAGAAATACCAAGGCAACTGCTCCCTTAGACCACTAACATGAAGCTGGGGCTGGGGAAGACAACCTAATCATATACGAGGGAAGGTCAAAAAGTAATGCCTCCTATTTTTTATGTATGTAAATACTGCATCGGTGTGCAATTTTTAAATTTAGCAGGATTCCTCAAACACTCTTCTGCACTGTATAGCATTACCAACCTGTTTCAGTAACAGGTGTCAAAAGTTTGTGCACGGTGGGTACCCAGAATGTTGACAGACAGACACAACATCGCCGACAAGAAAGAAGTTCAAAAGTTCACCATCTGTAGGGAAAGTTATGGCCTCCGTGTTTTGGGATGAGAAGGGTGTTATTCTTCTCGACTTCTTGGAACAGGGAAACACGGTGAATGCAGACCGTTACATTGAAACTTTGAATTAGCTTAGAGGTCGTCTTCGGCGACTTTATCCATTAAAAGATCAGAGAACTGCACTACTGTTGCACGATAATGCCACGCCACACACCGCTAAACGCACCATTGATGCGATTGCAGAATTTGGCTGGACATTATTATCACATCCCCCTTACAGTCCCGATCTTGCACCTTCTGACTTCCATCTGTTTGGACCACTGAAAGAAGATCTTCGTGGACATCACTTTGAGGACACCGAGACCCTTAAACGCGCCGTACGCCAGTGGTTTAAGAAAAAGGACACACATTTTTACCGTGCGGGGATACATGCCCTTGTGAGAAGATGGGCAAAAACTGTAACAAATAACGGAGACTACATTGAGAAATAAATTTAAAGTTCAGACTTGGGGCTACATTTCAATGTGAATTTTATCTGTTTTCTTGCCTATTGAATGAAATTACTTTTTGACCATCCCTCGTAAAACAGATACAAACATACACCGCTGCAAGACCACATGATTTTGTTGTTGCCAGCTATCTGCAAGAGAATCATCTACAGTGGTGGTTCTATGATCCATACAGAGACCGAAATAACAAACTAACATGATGATGATCTTCCTAAAGGAAATAATTGTAGCGACTGCTGTAAGATCAAATCACAGACTCGACTATATGTTTTTACTGCCTTCCTGTTGCTCCATTAACTTGACATTGATACAACTTACAATATGTTCAATGGATCATGCCACAGGCAGCGCAGATAACTAGGCGTACAGAAGTTACCCGAGAGATGTCAAAATTATGAGAATTCTGTATGTTTATCTCAAAAAGCCTGCCCGAGAACGATCTATCGCACCTGGACAATACATAGACAAGTTCAATTATGTCTGTTCTTTCGATCTATTCTAGCTTGAATTTCTGCTGCAGATGTGTCCAAAATGGAAACCGGCGAACAACAATTTTCTTTCTTTTTTCCCCCCGTTCAAATCGAATGGAATAGGGAAACATATACACAGCTACAAAGCACATAAAGTTGTAATTTACGCAGACATCAACGGATCAGCATGTAATTGAATTGAAAACGAAGAAGCAAACATCTTTCTGCTTTTGACTAACAGCAAACAGTAAGCATATGCAACTTTCATAGCCACCTATATACTGCTATATAACTTATTATGTCAACATTTTAGCTAACATAGAGTGTGATTGACCACATGTTCAAATGCTTGTTGACTTTACAGGGTGTCCCTAAAGTCCTGGTGCAACTTTAAAAACGTTGCATGTACACATGACAGAAGCATACTATCAACTGCAAATAAAATAAGAATTTATGCATTTTAAAAATGCTTGTGTTATCAATATTGAGCTACTTTTTTTTAAGATCCTGTTGTGACGTTTTACTTTCTCACCCACTCTTTCTGTGTCTAAAATTTGTAACTCTTCACATTGTCATCTATTATCTCTAGAAATGAAACTCTTTTCCTTCAGTCTTATAAGTAGAAGCTTTTATTCTTTAAGTGTTCTCTCTCATAAGCACTCGCTAACCCCGCAATTTCTCAAGACTCAGGACAGATAAATTATTCACTCGGCTACTGTGAACATTTTGTTGGATTGCAATTCATGCCACGCACGCTCAAACGTGCAGTTAAACTTTGGTATCGTTGACTGGACGCTCGTAAAACAAAGGGAGTTACGTTGTGCAGCACACTGCCGAGAACTATTTAACACATTATTTACTGAACCCATGCTCCAAGCAGAACAGAAAGTGTAATAGTAGTCCTACCGGTTATAATGATTCCTTGGTTCTTTGTCAAG
Organism: Oreohelix idahoensis; assembly: GCA_024509875.1. Taxonomy (NCBI): domain Eukaryota; kingdom Metazoa; phylum Mollusca; class Gastropoda; order Stylommatophora; family Oreohelicidae; genus Oreohelix; species Oreohelix idahoensis. The sequence goes on from JAMPIV010011553.1 coordinate 188,330, forward strand.
ACTGTATGAACGTGATAAGTGTGTTCTCAATCACGTCTTATCCCTTTGTCTCGTATAGGAGGACATAATGGTTTCATCATGGAACATCCTTTACATGTTTTTAATGCACTTCTACCATGTTCTGTGATTGAAGAACTACATTATTATCAGCTATATGTATGATATTTCGGACATGAACTAGGACGATAAGAATGTATTCAATTATGTAGCAATTTACTGAATTTACCACCTGACTGACGAAATGTAAGCCAATGGTCCTCAAGCTTTTGAGACCATGACTGCCCCCAAAATAATTTACTGCTCAAGTGGCAAAATGTAAATTAGTGGTTCTCAAACCTTGGCAGTAACTACCCCCAAAAGGATTTACTGCAGCATGGGAGACTAAAATTCAGTGGTTCTCAAACCCTTGGTGACAATGACCCCCAAAATGGTTTTACTGCTCTACGGGCACAATGTGAACCAGTGGTTCTCTAACATTTAATGACCTAGCCAAGAACATAACAGTTTGTGAAACTCACTGCCCACATGTGGAAAATCCCTGCTGTAAACAAGCAGGTCGCTAGATATATGTTGAAATTCACCATGTATGCTTATAAAATCAGTTAAAACGGAGTATTTCATAGAGAATAGATAACACATTGTTACTGGAAGTTAGCTTTGATTGTTTTAACTTGGTTTATGAAGGACACTTATCGTCCAGCAGACATACGAGATGATTTCTCTTGAAACACCACTAATGGAACTGTCGCAGAGTGAAGATAATTTGCCTATTTGAAATTTTCTGTCCATCCTGTATATTGCTTTATTTTCTGTCTATCCTTAGTTTTGTTTCTCCCGCACTTCCCTTTCCCACCCTAACTCAGGTCCTAACTCAGGTGAAGCTTCGGTCAACAAGCGTCCATATGTGTTAGGATTTCCCAGACTCGGGTTCTAGATATTTATGACCTGTCTTCTTTCCCATTGTTAATACATTTGAGCTCGGAACCACAGCACGTACAACCGTGACATTCAATATGCAAACTAATTTGCAGAGATACTTTTGCAGGTGCATAGTGTGGGAACTCAAAACTGTAGCGGGAAAATAATTCTTTCTTTCTTTAAGAAACTAGTTTTAGACTTCACTTGGTGGTCAGCATTCTGAAGGAGAAAGACGCAATTCCTAGTCGTGTAAAGTAAAACTGTGCATAGGGAGATTTGAGTTAAACAAACAAAGTGCCTTCTAGTTTAATGCTACAGACTATAATTCCTGTGCAGGTATGTATTCGCTTGTCCAGAATATAGGAAATTAGCTCAGATATATAATCATGGTGAAACTCTAAGTGTTGTATTTTAAGTGGATATTACTTTATTATGTATGTATCATAAATGATAACAAAAGTTCATTTATTTTCACCGCTTGTATTTTAAAGCGATATTACTTTCCACTGTTAGTATCATAAATAATTACAATGATCATCGTACTTTTCAATGTTTGTAACATTAATGTATGAGCATATTATTATGGATGCTGGAAGGAATGAACGGTGAAAGGAAATAAGGATTCTGTAGTGGACCCTCATGTAACCTTGTCTGACTGAGACGGGAGTAAAAAGGCGGTCTTGTTATTGTGTATGTACGCAGCCTGACCAGCTGAATTCATTCACAGCAGACAGGAATTTTTAAGAATGGACTGACCTATTTTAGGAACGAGACGGAGAGACGCATGCATGGATACCAACATGCCTACGCTCAGGACACTGCTTAAATTGTTATGAGTATCTGCGTGTTGCAGCAGCAGAGTAATTACACATGTATTTTTGTTTTGTCCAACAGATATATGCAGTGCAACCTGCCACGTCTTGTCTCTTATTGCTGAAAAGAGGTTACCTAGCCCACCAGTCACCATAATAATTCCGTTCAATTACCTCAATTATTTCAAAGATTCTCAACACCAGACATCACCCTTACCATACTCCACCCATTATAACCCTCCATCCCACCTTTGGAAGCAAATTCGTTATCTGTGGATATCAATTGTGGATACGTTACACCAATCTTGGATTTATAAATTCGTGTTCAGATTCTGTGCCCTTTGTGGATACCTTATTCGAGCACTAAAGTTAATTTCAAAGCATTGGATTACGTTATTTTTCCAAGAGAACACCAGGATATAAGTTGTTTCCAACATTCACACCAAAGGAACAAAGAAACAAACATTCATTTTCACACAAACAGTATTTCACATATTTTCCAGCAAAGCCTAGGATATTATCAGGCCTGTCGGGAACTTTACTAACACAATTCATTCATCATTTTTGTTCACTATTTGTGTTTATTTTTTTCTTCTTGGAAAAACATCAAATTGTTGTGAGTTTGTTTTCTCGTGATAATTTTTTTCTTCTGTAAAATTGTTATTGATTTATTTACATTTCTAAATTGAAATAAATTGAGTTAGCCTTGATAGAATTGTTCGTTCTGTTCAGACTACCAAAATCCTCAATCTAACTTTACTTCTTTACCCTACTAGTTGTGAGTGACACAGTGTGTGCAAAAGAGTACTATTGTCGCCAGAAAAAACAAGAAGAGCTGTATGTGTGGTTTTCTTAGTGAAGAACTCACTGACTCAGCCTGTGCCTTCTGTCTATCTCTCTTACGCATCACTATCACACGTCATTGTGCACTATTGTCCCTCACCTCTCTGCAGATGTCAAGTTGTGCCTACTGTTAATTTAATTTTCATGCGACAGGAACTTCAATTGTTTAATCATCCAGTCCAACCAGGTTACCATACCAGGGTACGATTCTAGGTTGTCACACCAAGTGACTCTAACCTCAGTCATAATTAGTGATCAGAAGAGGTATTCAGCAGGGCCGACTTACTCCATCCGTGTTTGTGATGTGCACTGAGTCCAGGGAAGCAAACACTGCCACCTTCTGAAACCAGAGAACTGTTTTACGCTTACTGGAGTGCTGGGATAGACCAAACCACAGAGAATCAGAATATTAACAGAAGCTACGCCCTTCTAATAAGGAGATGAGTATTTTACCTACCAGTCAGAAAACCAGCATAGAAAAGCTCATCTGATCCAAATGATGTCTATATAGTGTTTTTTTTCCTTTTTTTCTAAACAGAACCTACACATTTTTGTTCATTTGTAAAGTGAACGTTGTGAGAATCTATCATCTTTTTTTAAATTCAACATAACAGAGTCTGTTGTTATTTTTTCTTGTTAATTTTATTTTGTTTTTAAACATAAATCTACACCCTGGGGGCTGAGCCGCAAATAAACTAACTTCCAGTGGGTTGGGATATTTTATTTAATGTGGCTGGACACCAAATCTCCTTTCTCAACCTTATATAATTTTCATAGTCCTGTTTTAGAATTCCCGAGAAAGAATTTATCGTCCAGAAAATATCCTGTTAAGTCACGAGAACTGTCAGTGAATAAAGGATTTCAAGTAGACTATTTACCGAGAAGAGGCAGTTCCTTCGAAATCGCAGACTATCATATAGGTATCACCTTTTTTATTCTTCCATTCATTCTATCTGTCACTCTCCTCCAAATTAATCGCCACACCTGTAACTGATTGGAAAAGAAAAGGTTAACTGTGTGTTGGAAAATCGAATTGAAAGATATGGCCCGAAAGGTGGCAGTTATGCTGAAGCATAAACATTTGAACTGTATTGTGTTAAAACTTGATAAATTATGTTTTTAAATGCCGTTTACAGTGTGCTTCTGTCATGTGTACGTCCAAAGTTATGAACGTTTGATACTGCACAAGGACTTTAGGGACACCCTGTATAATAACCATAACCAAATGCAATACAACATATACACCCACAAACATGCGTATGTGGTTTGTGTGTGTTAAATCGATAATTGTTACGAACAAAGTTGAGACGATGTTTAGGTTCAGTGACATCTTACAGTTGCTAATCAATTCTCAGAATCTGAACAGAAGTAGTTTCAAAACTTTGTCTAATTCAGCAGCTTGCACACATAATACTAATAGGCGTCTTAGTCTTAACCTGATAAACTAATTCGATCACGTGGTCACAAAAAACACAATATGAAAAAATCATCTGTCAGCGTTTTACGCTGCCTGCTATTATTTAATGACATTCGTGATATCACATGTTGGCGAATATATAAAGCTGTATAGAATAAACCTACAAACGTAAAAATACTATTAATAAGCCTGTAATATAATTAAATATGATATTTCTAGCTCTCAGCATAACTTATGTTTAAGTCGCGATTTCATAATCTTATAGGGTAAAAATACAATTTATAAATCTGCTCGAATTTGTAGGCCTATTGAATCGAATTTTTCGAACAGGTCTTTCGAACTTCGAATCAAATTGAATCTAGGAAATTTGCGGGCCACCACTTAAATAACAGTATTCTGCCCTCATGGAGATTTGTTTTCCGACGATCAGGCAATCAACATTTAAGACAAATGAAACAATTTTATAACGTATACAGTTGTAGCAAGATTTGGTACCACCTACTTTGTTTGTGAAAATATGTGTAACGCGACACACACACACACACACATACAGAGATAAGGGTGAAGGGACAACGCGGTGGGACTTGCTTTGAAGTGACGGTGGCTGAGAAATTTGCGTCTTGCCTAGCCGAACAGCATTGGGGAAAGTGAAGAGGGGAGCGAATATATGAAACATGGCCGACCTTAAAAATGTGCATTGGCATGAAAGAAAATCTAAAGCTACAAGAGCAAGCCTGGTTGAAAGATATTAAAACTATAATAATTTACATAAGGAGATAAAATATGAGTGATATCCAAAAGGATATTATTCAACTGTAAGTGGTTTTAAAAATAATTAATATTTTTCATCGTCATCACATCTGCTAAAAGTTAGCTCATGATCTTTAAAAATTTATTATAACTACATACCAAAATGGATTTCGATAAAACTTGAATAGAATGAAAGCTTCATATGGGGAAAATGAAAGGATACCTAGGAAGGAAGGAAAGATATAAGTGTGTAGTGACAAGAAGAGAAAACAAGTACAGAAAAAGCTTAGATTGCCTCAAACCAAGAGATTAAACGAAAATCTAAAGCGGACTTCAGACGGTGCTTTCTCGTAGGGGAGAGTCGCCCAAATATAAGGACAGAGCGGCCCGTTTAAAAATCACACAAAATATATAAATCTTAGACCTAAGGGTCTTTTGTGTTTGGATATGCGCCCTAATATAACAGACTAGGTTGAACGGGACGCGCCTCGCCAAAACGAGGCAAAAGTTTATTTTTAAAAAAATATTTAAAAATCACACACACAAAATCCAGACGCCAGAACGAGAGACTGGAAGACGTTATCTGCAAGAAAAGTTTTTTTCACGCTGCATGTAGGGCAGATATACTTCAGCAAATACAGCCTCACAGTGCGCTTATTAATCCTAGAGGGTATGTAAGTTTATTAAAGATATATGTGTGACTAATATCATTTTATTTCAGATTTTATTCAAGATTTGATTGTATCAGACATAATAAAAAGGGTATACAGGAAGCCAATGACGCTAACTAGAGATAACCTCCACCGGCATTGTCAGGAAGCATAACAATTAATTGGTTAGCCAAATATATCATGGCTAGTTCTTGCCTGGAAGCTTACGACATACCAGCAAGTACATAAGTTACTTGGCATCCATAAGTGGAAGACAAAGGTTATATCATACCCATGTATCATAACATGTGATTTATTCATGTATTTTGTTATCTTCTGCACAGTAGACATTATCTTATCATGCTATCTCTGTAACATACTACCGTGAATCATTCATTTATATACAAACACTGAAGACATGGTCGCCTCATTGTCGTGAGACATTCTAAATACCCATATATAAATTAAAAAGTAAATGAAACCCCTAACGAATGACTTCAATAACAGGAAAGAGAAAAGGTAAAAGAGAACAGTGCTGTCACAATGGCGTACAAAAATCCCCCTTTTTCTGCTTCGTCTGCAAATCGTAACGTTTTCACGTTGATAGTAAAAGCCTACTGCATCACTACACGCGTTTCAAAAAAATAAAACGTGTACTGCATTTCTTAGAAAAACCTTGAGATAGGCGCTGAGTGATGACCTAGATTTAATATTTCATTCATTCCATTTTATACACGGCGTAACTAAAAGACAGATGAAAGTAGGATAGAGAGAGAGGGACGACTGAAGGCAGGAATCGTGCAACACTAACACGCGTTTCGCGATCAAAAGTGAACGCAAAACCCATGCGTAAGGCATGAAGCACTAATTTTTTTTCAAATAGTCAGTGATAAAAAACACTACTACTACAAGAATCAGGTTTAAAAACATGAAAAATGCTTATTAGGAAATATGAAATTCTACTGATTTACATCTAAGCTCCTGACTTTAGTATGACATAACAGTGGAAAAGGCAGGACAGGTGGCGGTTCTAAACAACGAAAAGGAATAAAAAACAAATATACGACTATCTTTGGAAAACACATATTTTGAACGCCGCCATGTAGCTCACTTTAACTTATATATGTTATTGTACGGCCGGACTTGCTAACCAAGAATATGTTATGTGTTACGCCTTTAGTCTGTTAATAAAATAGTTATGGCCAAAATACAATAGTGGGGGTGCCTGACAGCATGGAATCATTTCTGCTCATAAAATTTTTTTATAACGTGTTTGAAAAAACATTACGTTACGGAAATAGCCTACCATGTTAACTCCTATTTGATTGGCGGGAATGAGATGTAAGACTAAACACGATTAGTTGGACTGCAAATACTAGTTTAGTTGTTAGGGGAAACGTGGGAAGGGTAATATTTTTTGAAAAGTAGGTAAACATGGCATGATTGGTTAGAGCTGCCAATATACTCAATTCAGGGCGTCTGTTCCGGGCCACATCTTGTAATAAACCTACTAAGAAACAGTGCGTTGAGCACCAGTGCATATTTTTTTCTAAATAAAAGCCTGGGACAGAGGCAGATCGGAAGTTGTGCCCATTCATTGCCAGTCAACGAAACTGTTTATTTTTCCATGAATTGTGGTAAGCTTGAAATATTTGATATCTTTTAATGAAAATTGAATGTGAATTGTTAATTTATGCCTGTATATATGTGTAGTTCAGTAGCAAACATGATGTAAAGCCTATAATGCTCCAGCCTGAACAGAAGGTGGCGGAGGAAAGTAAAACTGCATGGAATGGCCAAACAGTACACTGACACCTAGATTATTGATTAGACAGAAATAATGCTGGAATTGCAGAGGCGTAATAACCATTAGGGAGGAATATACTGGTGAAAATTGTTTCAGATGAAGATAGCAGTTGGCCTACCGCTCTGAACTCAGTGTTTGTTATGTATTGTGCTCAGTGTAGAAATAGAGTATAAATTAGTTCTGAAGTAGGAGGTACAACCTTCTTGTTTCAGGGACTGTGGTCCTAAAGTTATTGAGCAGCACCTGGTCAGAGCTTTGCTGAATCCAGAGAGGACAGCATACTCCTTGGTCCATATAGCAAACAGTAAGGTGTCTCCAGAACACAGGGGAGCAATCGAGCAGAGGAGTCTTTTCCTGCCGCCATCACGAAAGATAAGCCTATGTGGCCAGCGGAGCTCAACATTATGTACCCCATCTTAAACTGACATTGTATAAAATTAAGAGGGGAAATTAATTGTTTTAATGAACGGAACTGAGAACATCTCCAATACTAGTTCCAACAGAAACAAACACTTGAAGTCATGATGACACATACCAACATAGCTTGAAAAAACAAAACCAGTATTACCTCATATTACTACTACACAACTGACACACATAAGATAATATTAATAAAATATGTCACTACAAGATTCATATTGATAAATTCTGTACATATAACTTGTAATTAAAATTGATTGTGATTCCTGGTTCACTTTGTATTTGAATCAGGACACCTATATATTAATGAAAAGTACTTAATACATATTGATATTTGAAAATTTACCAGTGACTCATTTAAGATAGTCTCATAGAGTGTTATATGTATGTGAGTGTCAAACTGTTGTCAAGTGTGGTGGAATAAATTAAATTGTTTATCTGTCTGTTATTGTTGTGACTTACACTTCATCATTTACAAAACCCTAGACATTCAACGTAGTCATCACAATATTCCAGAATAATTCTGACTGAGGTATAAATATGTGGTAGCAAGTAAGGTCATCTGTAATACACTACACTTATTAGATACAGATACCTTCACAGCTGATCTCAGTCAGTACACTAAGTCCCCTATAAATATTTATAATATCCCACTTTACCACACTCATGAACATCAGTGGTTAGTGAGATTGTTGGAACACCATGGCCACCTATTACCTTTTGTTCCAGGTTTTATGATCGTTCCTGATCGAGCTCATGATCGAGTTCGTGATCAAGTATAAACTAAACACTTGAGGACCTTTGATCCTGCTAACTGGAGCCTAGTGGTCAAACAATCTTAAACACTTTAGTCCCCCGTAGTTATAGGGCGGGCTGAAGGAAAGTCTTCCTGATTACCAGTGTCTCAGGAACCTCGAACAGACGTGGCGTAATGCAAGATGAGTTTATGTGTATCCAATCCTACAAACACTGTGAGCGATTTAAACAGCAACTTTCAATGATGATAAAAGCTAGAGACTAGATAGCAAGAGATATCAAAACTACTGTGACAGACTTTATAATTTCATTGGAAGATACATACAAGACTTTTTACTATTATTTATTTTAATTTGTAAATATAAATAATCATACATTTTACCATCTTCCAACACCCATTTCTCATTACAAGGCTAGATAGATGTACATAATAAATTATGAAATTGTACTCATTTGGCTTGGTAAATTTTTAACTGTTAAATTTTGAGTTACTTTTTCTACATGTGTAATTAGCTAAATGAATGACGGAAGATCCCTTGTGTGCCAACACATGTGGAAAAGAAACAAGTGCTTAAGCGGGGTGAGAAGCGGAGTTCTAAATCGTTGGGCACCAAGCGTGTATGGTTCTCAAAATGTTGCTAGCACACTAGTACCTGTTAAAGGCGTCCATGAAACCATGCAAATATGCTTTATATATATATATATATATATATATATATATATATATATATATATATATATATATATATATATATATATATATATATATATATATATATATATATATATATATATATATATATATATATATATATATATATATATATATATATATATATATATATATATAGTGTGGGTCATTTAAGATGTGCCGCAAATTCGGCGGATAGCCTCCCGTGATTAATATCGATAATGCAATGGAAATCCGAAGTGAGGTTAGGAAAAAACGCTGAAGATGGACAGGACACACACAATAGGAAAAAGAAACAACCAAACAACAGGCTAATAGCTTTATAAAATAGTTTCTTTTATGGAAACCCTAAAGTTAAAGATATCTATGAAGAAAAGAACTGAGAAGGATAGAGAACACAATGTAAAAACTTAAACGGATGTCACATCGTTTAAGTTCTGCATGGAGCTGAAAGGTAAACATAGAGAACAAAAAACAAATTAAAATATGAATGAGGAGATGAAAAAAACCCCCACCAAATATCATCTGTAGATCCCCTGGTTCATACTTAAATGAATGCTAGCACTTCTTGGCTTTGTAATATTCTAAATGAGGACACCTGGAGGTCTACAATCTAACGATTTAGATTACTATTCTATTGCTAATACAATTATTTTTTTATTTTAAATGATCAAACGCTTTATTATCTTCACTTCATCCTTGTTGCTGGAAAGTTCATAGAAAACAGATAACGCTACAATCGCTAGTGAACATCGAGAACATCCAATCTGAACTAGTCAAATACAACTCAGCTTAGCTTCATATCCCGGCACACTGTGAGAAAGACTGATCGGACAAATAACTGAAGAAGTTAACAGGTAACAATTTAATACAAATCTAGTTCGTTAAAGGGAATTGGTCATGTTGAGAACATCAGTGGAGTTTTTGTATTAAATTAATTCGACGTATGCCGGGTTGCCATCGAGATAATAAATGTAAAGGTAGTCCCATTGCAGATACTACCTTAGGGGAGTGAAGTGTTAGAGACTTCATTTTACTAGGTCCAGCATCGAGAGGTGGGGTGAACAGTTCCCGGCCTCGCTGCCTTTTCTTTCCTTAACGCAAGAGCAAAGTCAAGTACTCATTTACAGCTGGGTAGACTGTAGCGTGATAGGAACGTTACATAAGTGTGGCTATGAGGATGAGACAAAGAAAGGCGTGAGGATAGGGGTAAGTATGGTTTTACAATTATACAAATTTTAAAATTATGACTACTGCATCTGCGTAAGGGAAACTCACCTCATAAATCTATCCTCCAGGTACGAGGTTTTCTGTCCAGCTGTGTGCCATGATAAGTGGTTAATGAACTTAAGCGTTAAGTGATACCAAGTGACTCCAACAGAGTTTAACTTCAACATCTTCCTTTGTTTATTAATTTTTTTCTTCTTCAAAATCCCTATTCAAAACCCCGTACTGATTAAATTTGGAAGTTCTGAATTAGGATGCCCCTTTAGTGCTATAACACCGTAATTGAAGCTAATTCGATACAGAAAAAACGAAATAAACTAATTAAATAAATAACAAACAAATAAGATACATCAAAGCGCATTGCCCCCGCCCCCAACATAAAAGGATCCATCAGCTCCACCAAAATGCGAACTATACAGCAACGCCAGAATGGTGGGAGGGGGGGGGGAAGAGAGAGAGAATGAGAGAGAGAGGGAATATGCTTCTTTCTTGGTTCCCCCCGCAACCTGCTCCACAGCAATACTTTTTTGTCATTACTGAACTGACTCATTTATTTCATCCCAAATATATCACCATGACCTTGCGCCAGACGGGGTGTGGCGAAACATTCACACACGCAACAATCAATGCTGTCACGGATAATCTACTCCCAGCATAAATACACAAACACGACACAGCAAGCTTATTAGCTAGTTATTTCAGAAAACGAATGAATGACAGCACATCCGCTGCTTTGTGGCTTGTGTACAAAGGTGCTGCTTCTATACCAGGTGATTAAAAAGTCACTTTCCTATTTGTAACGTTTTCTATCCTCAATAGTATCCACTGGATATACTATACATGAAATAAATGTCAAAACAATTACAATTAGCCGCCATTTGATAAATGTGTTTTTTTAAATTGTAATTTTTCATTGCCATAAACACAATAAAACCTAACATGACCAAATGTTGCTCGCTAAGAAATCCTGTGTTGAACAAACAGCATCCCGCGTTGAGTCGTAACACTAATGTGACATAGCGTTTTGTGTAATAAACATGGCAGTTAGTTGTCTTTATTTTGACGTTTGTTCCATATAAACTAGTCTGACAGGAGTAAGTAAGGGAATAACTATTTAAAAATAGGAAGTGACCTCATAGCTGGGTACTGTTACAACTTTAAAATAACAAATGTACATAAAAATAGAAAGCACTAATGCTCTCATCAGATGTTTTACATTATCATTATTTTCTTCCGTGTCCGCATCATTTTGCTCAAAAATACTGTGTATGTCGTTTTTTTCCCCTGATTATTTTCATTATCGACTGACTCGCTTTACGTCGACAAAACAGACACATACAATATACACATGTACCGGTTTGACATGCGTGTTCGAGGTTTGAAATCTGCGCTAACTTCACTAACATAGTGTTATTTTAACAATCACGACTGGTGAACATTCCTGTTAGCTCCAACGGCCATCAGGCAAAGAGGCAAACCAACTGGCCCAGAGAAACAACATTGGAAGCAAAACTATACGGACCTCTGTATGAACTACAAAAGAGTGAAATTTATACAAGAAACAACATTGCAGATATAGACAATATATTTCAGGCGAACGAAAGAAGAAGAAGAATTATTATATCTACAGCGCACGGTACCGTAGCGTGATAAGTAAGTTGTAAATATAATACTGTAATCCAATAATATTTGTCAGTGCTCTTTTGAGTATAGACCGATTTTATCAGTGGATCTGTTTATTTTGGCCAACTTATTAGCCTACTTTATTGTGTGGTTCCCCCCTCCCCACAAAGGATATCAACTCTAGCGCTTGTCCGCAGTGTAGGTAGAAGAAAATTCAGTTAATCCTTTTTTTAACTTTATTTTTTGTTTTTAACCTTATCCAAAATAGGTCTAAATATCTTAACCTAAATTTGTACTCTACAAGATGCTAAGGACATATGGTATGTGCAAAAGTGAACATGGTCCTATTGTGCACTGCCATACGGGGCTGCTCGGTCACTGCTCACCATCGAAAGCGCTAACATCTAGGCGCGCAAATTAAAAAAAACAAAACAACAACAACAACACAGTTTTTTTTTTTTTTTTTTCAATCACGATCTCTCGCGGAACCCCTAGCGACCTCTGGCATAACCCTATTAAGGGGTTTTGAGGCATCCTGCTCTGAACTATCTCCCCAGGTGGCTGCGGTAGTCTAGCAGGTAAATGAGAGTTCGGTGAGAAAGAAGACGCCATCAGGCGTGATGGATCAAAAAATAAAGATCTCAGGTTTAATATTGGCCAAGACACTTCTTTCCTTTTCTTGTTGTTTTGTCTTGTAATTTTCAATATCTTACTTACTTACTTACTTAGTCGTTCCCCTTCTACCGTGAGGTGTAGAGGTTTGGAAGAGAGAGAGCGCCAGACTATCCTATCGGCTGTCTTCCTCCTGGCCTGGTTCCATTCTAGTCTTCGGTCCTTCAAAGATTGTCTAATGTTGTCCTCCCAGCGGACTCTGGGTCGTCCTGGAGGTCTGGATCCTTGGCTCTTTGTTTCCCATGCTTGTCGTGGTAGCCGACTTCTCCCATTCTGCAGACATGGCCAAACCATTTTAGTTGGGACTGTTCTACTTGGGTCTGCAGGGGGTGGGATTTAAGGCCTTGACGTATCGTCTGGTTGCGTACCATGTCTCTTCTTGTTACTTCAACCACCTTCCTCAGATACCTCATTTCTGAGGTTTGGATCTGGCTTTTGTGGGTTGTAGTCAATGCCCATGACTCGCATCCATATGTCAAGACTGGGACATAGGTGGAGCGGTATACAGCCATCTTCGTTTTCTTACCAACCTCTCTCTTGCTGAGGAATCCTCGATTTATGGCCTGAAAAAGTCTCCCAGCTGCTGCTTTTCGAGTGGCCAACTCTTCTTTGATGCCTCCCTTTCGGTCAATAATAGCTCCGAGGTATTTAAAGTGGTCTACCTGCTCCAGAACCTGTTCTCCCAGCTTAATCTGATGTCTTCTTTCTTCTCGTGATATCACCATGGATTTTGTTTTAGAGCTGCTTATGACCATCCCTCTCTTCTCCAGCTCTTCCTTCCAGACTTGCAGGTTGAATTGGAGATGTGCCTCTGATTTAGCAATCAGGGCAACATCATCAGCAAATGCCAGCTCCGAAATACAGACCTGTCTCATCTTCCAGTACCCCACTGAATACTTTCTTGTTCTCTCCTTACATGCCTTAATGAAATTTTCAATATCAACTGTCTAATAAAGAGGGAAGTGAGCAGCACAACTCAAAATGGGACAAAAGAACACACATAATCCTTCTGTTATCAGAAACACAGGGAGGAGTCTTGGCCACAAAGTCAATAGACAAACACTGCTCAAGAGGCGCCTGGATCTATGCATGCATGGATGGGCCGTGGATGCAACGGAGGATGGAGGGGGGGGGGGAGGAGAGAGAGGGAGAGAGGAGTCTTTCTGAGCTTGAGCAATGGCACACACACAAAAAGCTGTCAGTCGCAACAGAAAAGTTCTCGAGTGGCTTCAGAGCTGCAGCAGAGGTCCTGGTGACAGACGAGAGGTCAGAGAGACAAATAGCTATCTTCTCGGATGCGCTGTCAGAATACAACGCTGAAGAATCGGGGTAATGCCGACCTGGATGACATGGAAGTAACATTTCAAAAACTGTGTCAGCAATTCAAAGGAGTTATGATACAGTACATCCCTTCTCACTGCAACATCCCCAGAGGTGAGGAGGCTGGCGGATTGGAGGGGAAGGGCTGCCTCAACTTGAGACAAGTGTAACTTGTGAAGAAGTCAGGAGTTTTGTCAAGCGCAGACAGAGGAGCAAGAGGGAAGCTGAACATCCAGACCACAATAAAAATGATAAGAATTGCCAGCTCGGCGGAGGTAAGCGGATGGTGGTCTTCGGACTTCGCGCGGGTCGCTGCAGATTGGAATACCATCTATTCTTCTTCTTCTTCTTCTTCGTTCGCCCTGAAAAGGACGGTGGTTGCGTTGTGTCTGTTTACAACGTAGCTGTGATATCTGCACCTTTCGGTCGACACATCTGACTTCTGCACGGCATTTTTTAGGACCGGGTTTGCCTTCCCATTGCGATCCATGCTCGCTCAGCCAGCCTGCATTGCTGCATACTGTTTCCAGGACCACCACGTGGAGGTGGAGCACGGTCTTGACCAGCTCTGGTTCGCTGGTCCTGACGCAGGCAGTCAAGCTATGAGTCGCTGACTGCGGTCTCTATTGCTGCGTCTTGAGGTCCCCCCATCTATTCAACAAGTTAGGAATAGGAACTGCTTGTGGTTGTGGCACTGGTGTAATGTCTGCTTCAAGGGTGCCCAACGTGTGAGGAAATAGAGAAAGCACGGAAGGACCATCTGCGTGTACCAGCAAAAAGCTTTTGAAAAAAGCCTTAAACCGAACACTGCTTTCTTTTTTTTTTTATTAAATACAAGCTACAAAACGTCTTAGCGTGAACAAAGACAACTACGCAGGTTGCTAAAAGTAATGGCATTAATGGCTTAGGATTTCGATTTGGTAACAGTTAAAGGTGGCGCTGCGGTGATCGTAATTCGGATGTTTCTAGGTGGCTGTAAATGCGGTCGTTGCCACGTATGTGGCGCGTGTGTTCATGCGATCGCATTAATGGGAACTGCTTATATCTTAATTTCCTGCAAACATGTCTACTCACATCCCTAACCACTGCGCCTCATACTTATACACCTCACCTAAAGTCACTCAAAAGCCCATCCTGGTAGGCAAATCAGGTAATGTTACATGTGAAAATCATTTACACAGATAATCATGGAAAAACGTTCACTCGCGATGTACATTCTAGTATGAAGACCTTATTCACTCCGAACGCAAGCATAAGTCATTACCAGCCTTGAGTGAATTATTCACTTGGTACACATGTCCGGAATGTCAATTACATAATTAGCAGCGCACACGGAATACCCATTCAGAAACAGGGCACCCAATTACACAATGCTTTCCAATCAGTCATATACTTGTACCTACAACTAATGGTAAACAACGATGTTTTTTTTTTTTTTCTTCGTCTTCTATTTCGAGGCGTTAATCTCAGGTTACCACCTAAACTCAAATACCTAATTTCTGAAGTATCCCTTTTTTCTTCCACATGACACTTAATTCTTCGCCATTCAGGCATGATACTAACGCCGATTGTCGGAGGCAAAGCCTGTATACAGCCTGGTGTAAGTTGTCAGGACAACAAATCCCTGGTCGACGACGTACACTACTTCAAATGTTAGGGAAGGCTAAGAGTTAATCCAGTCCAATCAAGAGCAATGAAAATAAAAAGTCCTCGCCCGGGTTTGATATCTAATGTCATTCCGGTAGCCAGCTTATAGGTAACCACTGTAATCGCGACTCCCACAACAATGTTGAAAATTGTTTTTACCGTACTGAAGTGAACAAAATAAAACGTGAGTTGTCGATAAAAATACTGTATATGTTAAGGTGCCATATAAGAAATACTCCTCCCCTAAAAGTCCACCATCCCGCAGTGAGTCTGTCAAAAGTTAGGGGGCATTTAATTATCTGGTTCCAGCGAAGGTTCTTCCCGGCTTTTACTTTATTACTCCATTCTGTGCTTTATTTACGTCAGAAAATTACTCACTGTGGACTATACTAAGTGTTAGTTATTTATAGCAGGATTTGTTGTTTGTTAATTTTTTTTTTTTTTTACTTCTTAATTCTTTACTAGCGATAACCCGTTAAAATTGACGGGTTTTTAATTATAGTGTGCTATTTTCATTCCCGGATAAGCAGATAGAAGTACATTCTTAGAACGTTTTTGGTTTCTTTCCATTATACGGTGTAATCAAACTGTTCATGAACACCGTCATTTGAACGCTTTTCTTTGTTGATTGTAACTATTTTCGGGAGAGTATATATAATGGAAACAATACAATTTTTCAACACGGTTGCATTCCTCAGCTGTGACCAACGTACACACGGCGAGAATTATGTTATTTTAGATTCAATTTAAAAGTTTTTTGATGACAACATTTCGTGTGAAAGTGCGTGGATTGTTTTCAAAGAGTGTTCCCTGATAATTAATAAGTGGTTTTAACAAAAACTTTCAAGTTTTCATGATTTGTACATCTGGTGAGGGCTCATGCACACCAATTGTTACGCACCTTTTCTTTGTCGAGTGCTACTAATTTCGTAAAAGAATAAAAAAAAAACCACAAACAAAAAAAAACGAAAGTATTTGTGTTATATAACACCCACGCCGCGCAAGTTGCACACCGTGCGTTGTGCACTAATGTTTCTGGCGCGAGTTACTATTTTGAGTGAGACCGACCGACGTAACATACATCGGTAATTATGTTAGTTGGGATGTGGATGAACTGTTTATATTTAGTGGTAAGTGTAGATGTCTTGTTTGTATTTAGGGGTAAGTGTAGATGTCTTGTTTGTATTTAGTGGTAAGTGTAAATGTCTTGTTAGTATTTAGTGGTAAGTGTGAATGTCTTGTTTGTACTTAGTGGTAAGTGTGGATGTCTTGTTTGTTTTTAGTAGCAAGTGTGGATGTCTTGTTTGTTTTTAGTAGCAAGTGTGGATGTCTTGTTTGTATTTAGTGGTAAGTGTAAATGTCTTGTTAGTATTAAGTGGTAAGTGTGGATGTCTTGTTTGTTTTTAGTAGCAAGTGTGGATGTCTTGTTTGTATTTAGTGGTAAGTGTAAATGTCTTGTTAGTATTTAGTGGTAAGTGTGGATGACTTGTTTGTTTTTAGTAGCAAGTGTGGATGTCTTGTTTGTATTTAGTGGTAAGTGTAGATGTCTTGTTTGTATTTAGTGGTAAGTGTGGATGTCTTGTTTATACTTAGTGGTAAGTGTGGATGTCTTGTTTGTATTTAGTGGTAAGTGTGGATGTCTTGTTTGTATTTAGTGGAAAGTGTTGATGTCTTGTTTGTATTTAGTGTAAGTGTGGATGTATTTAGTGGTAAGTGTAGATGTCTTGATTGTATTTAGTGGTAAGTGTAGATGTCTTGTTTGTATTTAGTGGTAAGTGTAGATGTCTTGTTTGTATTTAGTGGTAAGTGTGGATGTATTTAGTGGTCAGTGTAGATGTCTTGTTTTATTTAGTGGTAAGTGTAGATGTCTTGTTTGTATTTAGTGGTAAGTGTGGATGTATTTAGTGGTAAGTGTAGATGTCTTGTTTGCTTTTAGTGGTCAGTGTAAATGTCTTGTTTGTATTTAGTGGTCAGTGTAGATGTCTTGTTTGTATTTAGTGGTCAGTTTAGATGTCTTGTTTGTATTTAGTGGTAAGTATTAATGTCTTGTTTGTATTTAGTGGTAATTGTGGATGTCTTGTTTGTATTTAGTGGCCAGTGTAGATGTCTTGTTTGTATTTAGTGGTAAGTGTAGATGTCTTGTTTATATTTAGTGGTAAGTGTAGATGTCTTGTTTGTATTTAGTGGTAAGTGTAGATGTCTTGTTTGTATTTAGAGGTAAGTGTGGATGTCTTGTTTGTATTTAATGGTCAGTGTAGATGTCTTGTTTGCATTTAGTGGCCAGTGTAGATGTCTTGTTTGTATTTAGTGGTCAGTGTAGATGTCTTGTTTGCATTTAATGGTCAGTGTAGATGTCTTGTTTGCATTTAGTGGTCAGTGTAGATGTCTTTTTTGCATTTAGTGGTCAGTGTAGATGTCTTGTTTGCATTTAGTGGTCAGTGTAGATGTCTTTTTTGTATTTAATGGTCAGTGTAGATGTCTTGTTTGTATTTAGTGGTCAGTTAGTGATACCGTGTTGTTAGCTGAAAGTCATGAATATGGATCGGACATTAATATTGAGAAAACAAAAACTATGATACGAGGGGCGTTCAGAAAGTAATGCACCACATCGTTTTTCTCAGGAGCTGTTTATTCAAAAAGCATGAAATTTATACACAATATACATGGATATGTCATGTAAACATTGGTATTATTCAACATAATCCCCATCAACTTGTACGGCTTTATGCCAGCGCGAAACAAGTGCATGTATTCCTAGCCAGTACCAGATTTTGTCTTGATCATGTAGCCATTTCTTCGCTGCATGAATCACTCCTTCATCATCTTCAAACCTTGTCCCACGGAGTGCATCTTTAAGTGGACCAAATAGATGAAAATCAGAGGGTGCCAAATCGGGACTATAGGGTGGATGGGGTAGTACAGTCCAACCCAATTTGGTGATTGCTTCCCGTGTTGCCAGACTTGTGTGAGTTCGCGCATTGTCGTGAAGGAGAAGCAGGTCTGCTGGATTCTTGTGCGGCCGAACTCTGCGAAAACGTTGTTTGAGTTCTTTCAATGTCTTAATGTAAGCTTGCGAATTGATTGTCTCTCCCTCTTGGCATAACGTCCACAAGAATCACACCTTCAATGTCCAAAAAGACAGTGATCATGACCTTTCTAGCTGAAGGAATTGTCTTGAATTTCTTTCTTCGTGGTGATTGCGGATGATGCCACTCCATAGACCAGGGGTCGGCAAACTACGGCACGCGTGCCAAGCGTGGCACGTGAAACGATTTTTAATGGCACGCTGAGTGAATTAAAATACTGTACAGTATATGATCTCATTTTTAATTAAATAGAAGCATATAATTCTTTTAAAGCTATACCTGTTTTTACAACCCTTCAAAACGAAAGTTTTTAGACATTGGAGGTAAGAATGTGCGATCTGATGCAAACTAAAGGTCTGATCATACTATACTGCACGTAAGTCTTCGTTTTTACGGACCGTTTCCGAGAACAAACATTCTTCAACGAATTTCAAGGGGAGTGGTTATACTTTGCGGCGCCCGCTAGTCTGGCGTCTACCTGCTACCGTAGTTTGCAGGGTGAGATTCTTGAGAAGAATCCCAAGCGAATTTTGACGGGCAAGCCCAGACGTAATATCATAATTACGCAATAGTGTCTGGCTAGCGCCTGGACGAGCGTATTTATTTCGTTTTCGCTCGCAGTTTTTGACTCCCAGTGTGAGTTTGAAGCAACAATGACTGACCTCGACGAAGTTATATTTCCGTCCTATCCTTCCCCTCTCTCCCGACCACCACCACCTCTACAGTTCTCTCGGCTGTCGCATACTTATGCCCGTACAGTCCGTTGACCGCAGCACAAAAGTTGGTGTTGTTATTAAGTGATACGGTGCCGTTAAAATGACTCAAAAAAGACAAAAACTTTATATACGCTCGTTTCAAGACTTTTGGACAAACGAATATGGATTCATACAACAAAGGGATCGTGCTGTTTGTGCTTTATGTTATGTAAGTGTCGTGTGCCGTACGTCAAGTGTACAAAGACACTATCAAACTAAACATCAGTCCATGTTTAAAAACTCTGAGGAGAAAAGTGAAGCCATAAAAATAGCCTAGCTGTTTCTGGCTACAAAAAACAAAGTAGTAATTTTAGTCAAGTACTTGGAACCAAAAATAAAACTACCGAATGTAGTTACAAAATTGCACAGTGTGTAGCTTCGAAGAGCAAACCTTTCACAGATGGATAATACATCAAGGAAACTTTTTTGAGCAGTGCTGAAATTTTGTTTAGTTATATACCAAATAAAGAAACAATACTGTCTTGGATTCGAGAAATACCGGCTTCTGCGAGATCAATCGAGAGGCGCATAACTGATATGGCTGAAAATGTAACGGTAAAACAAACAACCGGGTTACAACAAGCTGTTGTATTTAGTGTCGCTCTTGACGAAAGTGTCGATGTGAATGACGTGGCGCGCCTAGCTATAGTTGCGCGATATTGTGACAACGACCGTATTTATTAAGAACTGTGCTGCTTGATACCTTTTGATGGTACAGCCAAGGGAGAGGACATTATAACTGCATTTGTAAGCTATTTCGAAAATCAGAACATTAACATGAATAAAATATTCTGTGTTACTACTGATGCCGCCCCTGCATTTGTCGGAAAGAACAAAGGATTTGTTAAACTTCTTGAGGATCGTATTGGACGTCAAGTATTGAGCTTCCATTGCATTATACACCAGGAGAGTTTGTGTGCGAAGATTTCGTCACTATCCGTGAACTCTGTAATGGAAACTGTTGTCAAGATATTTAACTTCATAGTTTCTCGCTCTTCATTGACCCACAGGCAATTCAAGTCTCTTCTACAAGAAATGGAGAGCGCATATGCGGACCTCCCGCTGTACAGCAATGTTCGTTGGCTTAGTCGAGGTAATGTTTTGAACAGATTTGTATCATGTCTAGAAGCAATCAAGGTGTTTCTTGATGAAAAAGAACAACATTTCCCGGAATTGAATGAAGAGGACTGGCTGTGCAAGCTGATGTTTCTGGCTGACATAACTACAAATCTGAATGAATTAAACGCGTTTACAAGGGCAGCGTCAAACAGTACTTGATCTTTTAAACACTGGAAAGGATTTGCATCGAAATTAGACATATTTTGCAGAGATATTACCACTTGCACATACAAGTACCTTCCAAACGTAAAGGCTCATTCAAATCGATTTACTGTCAACAGAGATGAGCTTCATACGTACGTTGAAGCGCTCAAAGGAGAGTTTGCTAAACGAGGTCAAGACTTCAAAATTCACGGGCCCATGTTTTCTTACCTCATCAAGCCCGACTTAATTGATCAAACCAACATCCCATTTGACCTATCTCTTTTCGAGTGGATGGATGTTGACAATTTTGAAATGCAACACATCGAATTCAAGGCATCAGAGTTATGGACGATAAAATTTGTAGAATTGCGAAAAACTCTTGAAGGAAGCTGCTTGGAAAAGTCAGCTGCCGTCCTCAACTGCTGGACATCCCTGCCTGAAGCGTTCACCTGTTTGAAGAAAGTTGCATTTGCTCTACTTTCGGCTTTTGGGTCAACTTATACATGTGAACAAATTTTCTCACACATGAAAGCTGTTTTAAGTCCACATAGAAGTCGCCTAACACCTGTGCATTCAGAAGCCTATGTGAAGCTGAAATTGACAAAATACACACCTGATATTGAACAATTAACCAAGGAGAAGCAAGGACACGGGTCGCATTAATTGATTAATGACTCAGTTCAATAATAATCAATGATTACTCATATTAAAATTTTAATAACGTGTTTTTATGTTTGGTTTTTTAATTGTTTTGTTCTTCAAACTATTGGACTTTCTGTCTTAACAAAATATACATATGGCAATTTTATTATAAAATTTCAAACTAATGTGTTCAGATTAAATTTTGCAAAACATAATATTTGTATTAATATTTGTTCCTATTTATATTAAAATATTGAATAATCTACAAAGAATAGAATAGTTATTTAATGTATCGGAAACATGTTAATACAAGATCATTTTTAAATTGTTTCAATAATTGTTGTATATAAAAATATGGTGGTTTTAGGTTGGCACGCTGAGTGACTTTGCAACATTACTTCGGCACGACAGTACTAAAAGTTTGCCGACCCCTGCCATAGACTGTCTTTTTGTCTCAGGTTCAAAATGATGTGCCCAGGTTTCGTCACCTGTAACGATCTTAGCCAAAAATTTCTCTCCATCAGCATTGAAACGCTCCAACAATTCAGAAGAAATTGCTTTCCTTTGCAATCGGTGGTCATTTTTGAGACTTCGAGGAACACATCTTGCGCAAACCTTAGAAAATCCGAGAGTTTTTATAACTGCATTTGCACTACCAATGCTGACTGACAGCTGTAAGACCAATTGTTGAGTAGTGATTCGCCTATCAGTAAGAATAATGCCCTCAGCGCATTTCAACATTTCTGCTTTGGTGGCTGTGGCAGGACGTTCACAGCGCGGCCGATCAAGCAGCTCCGTATCTCCACTTCCTGATTCTTTGATTCTCTGAACCCAGCGACTGACTGTACTCCTGTTGACTGCAAAACTTCCATAAACATCACATAGACGCTTGTGAATGTTCACAACAGTTTCCTTCTCTGCAACGAGAAATTCTATCACAATTCGCTGCTTATAACGCAAGTTGCTAACACGCTCCATTTCAACGGTTTAGGGCAGCCGTATTATTTAGCCGGTTGCGGTGCAATTTGGTGCACACAATTAGCACAAGCCATATTTGAAGTGTGCAAAAGTTCATGCTTCTACCTTCATTATTAGCTGAGAAAAACGATGTGGTGCATTACTTTCTGAACGCCCCTAGTAACTAGCAAAACAGACGATAAGCCCACATTAAAGGTAAGCATAAATGGGAAAATCCTGGAACTCATATCTTGGTCATATAATAACAGAAGATGGCAGATGTGAAACAGAAATCAAGAAGAGAATAGGAATGGCCAAAGCTACATTCAACAACATGAAACAAATACTGACATCTAAACAGTTATCTCACAAATTAAAACTGAGAATCATAAAGTGTTATATATATTCTGCATTACTGTATGGTGTAGAAACATGGGCGATGAATAAGCAATTGGAAGAAACAATTGAGGCTCTTGAAATGTGGATATATAGAAGAATGAGGCGTATCTCATGGAAAGAGAAGAAAACAAATAAGGAGGTCCTAGAAAATCTAGGTATGAAAAGAGAACTAATGAGGGAGATCAAAGTTCGGCTGCTAAAATGCTTTGGCCACATAAAAAGGTATAACACCTTGCAGAAGACCATAATAGAAGGGAGAGTTGAAGGCAAACGTGCAAGGGGAAGACAGCGCTATAAGTGGGAAGATAACATTAAGAGATGGACAGGAAAGAGTCTATCAGGGTGCACCATCAAGACAAGAGACAGAAGACGTTGGAGATCCATTACAGCCAACCTTCGTTGTGGAGATGACAGCTGATGATGATGTAGATATCTTGTTTGCATTTAGTGGTCAGTGTAGATGTCTTGTTTGCATTTAATCGTCAGTGTAGATGTCTTGTTTGTATTTAGTGGTAAGAGTAGATGTCTTGTTTGTATTTAGTGGTAAGTGTGGATGTCTTTTTTGTATTTAGTGGTAAGTGTAGTTGTTTTGCTGTACTTAGTGGTGCGTGTATATGTATTGTTTTACTCTGGTACGTGTAAATATGGACTATGAAAAGGCATTTGACAGTGTGGACAGAGAATCACTTTGGAAACTGATGAGGCATTATGGAGTTCCCATGAAAATCATTAACTTAATAAGGAAGACCTTTGAAAACATGACATGCAGAGTTCTTCATGAAGGACAACTTAAGAACAGTTTAGGCTAAGAACGGGAGTGAGACAGGGATTCCTCTTGTCTCCATTTCTTTTCTTACTAGCAATAGATTGGGTTATGAAAACATCGACATCACACAACAGAAATGGAATCCAGTGGAATCTGACTAAACAGCTTGATGATCTGGATTTTGCAGATGACTTGGCTCTTCTGTCCCATAACCATAATCAGATGCAAGAAAAAATGAAAATTCTCGATGAGAGGTCAGAACCAGTGGGCCTGAAAATACACAGGGAAAAGACAAAGATTAATGAGAATAAATGCAAGAAATGATAACAAGATTGAACTTGAAGAAACACCCCTAAAGGATGTAGAATCGTACACATATCTTGGTAGTAATATAGACAAAGCTGGAAGGACAGACAATGATATCAAAATAAGAATACAAAAAGCAAGAGGCGGTTTCATTGCATTGGGAAACATATGGAGAACAAGAGAAATCAAATCCAACACGAAAATAAGAATCTTCAACTCAAATGTCAAGTCAGTCCTATTGTATGGCTCTGAGACATGGAGAGCAACAAAAACAACAACTAAAAAGCTACAGACTTTTATAAACGGGTGCTTGCGTAGAATAGAAGGACTGAAATGGTATGACAAAGTCACTGTGACGATATTCTAAATACAATAGCTAAATTAGAGAATATTATAGTGCATAAAGTCAAAAATAAGATAGAACATAAAAATTGAGTCCAGCTTCTTCGTCCCCACGCCAGCCGGTATGCGGATTTTGATAAGCCTTATAGCCGAATGAAAGATACTGTCTTTTCGAAATTCGTCCTTGAGATTAAATGTAACACTTGTGCAAGTTCAAGACGATAGAGTGATAGAATAAAAGAAAAGGAGGGGAGGGATAGAAAGACAGAACATAGGGACGCCGTCTCGCGTTGATTGCACAAAAGCCAACTCGCGCGACATAGCCTTGGGCGATTTTCAAATTACGATACAAAACTAAGGATGGGTTTGAAAAAAAATCTAAAAAAGGTGATTCGTCTTACGAGGACAAAAGACAAAGAAAATATTTTCTTTGTCTTTTGTCCTCGTAAGACGAATCACCTTTTTTCGATTTTTTTTCAAACCCATCCATTATATTCCACGTCTTACCGCAGTTCCCCTCCACTTCCTCGATACAAAACTAAAAAATGTTCGTCAATTGAATCATGTAAACAACCTTAGCTCTTATAAGGAATGACGTAATTCTAACGTACTACGGACAAGTCTCGTATTTAGTTTGAAAATAGTTAGAAAAAGAATGGAACAGGTGGTAGTTTCTAGATTTGAACGACTAACATAGAAAAAAAATATGGAATTATGAACCATAATACATAGGGCCATAAAAATTATATAATAGGATGCCTTATGATCTCCTGAGCAATAATATGGTGTCAGTTACCCTCTAGTACAAAAAATAACCAAGATAATGGCAATAATACTATGTATTGTAAGACGAACTGACGAAAACAAAAATCATGGCTGCTTATTTTTTTCATAGCATGTTTTGAAAAAAGCTTTTGGGGAAATAAGGACTAAAAGGTACCTGTAATTTGATTGGCGGTAGTTGAAAGGAAGGCGCGATAGGATTGGTTGACCTAAAACTAAAAATATATTTGCAGTAGTAAACATAGTAGTTTGAGAGTTTTTTTTTTTTTTTAAAGTTTGATTCAAAATAAATGAGTTCATGGTCCCATTGGCCCATACATTATATATTATCGGAAACGTAGACTGCTCGTTGCCATTTTGAAAAAATTTTCTGATGAACAAGGAGCGATGAGAGCAGGCTGGTGCTTTTCAAACCTATAGAAAGCAGCCTGGACAAGGCAGATCTAATGTGTGCCATTATTGTTTGCCAGTCATCGTTTACTTGAGTATAATTCACTGAAATTTGTGGTAAGATTGATTTTATTAACCTTTTATTTAAAATAAAGTTTGAATGGGAGATACTGCAATACGACTGTAAGTAAGTGGGTCCATGGCAGACTTAGGCAGAGCCTAGAGATTGATCCATCATATGATAGACTATCAGAGAGGTGTAGAACTACAAAATTATATATGATTGTCATCAAGGAGCATAACACCTATCCTATTGTATAGAAAAAGATTACTGCTGGAATTGCAGAGGCGTTGTAACCATTAGGGGAGAGGAATACTGGTATACATTGTCACGTCAAAATATAATGGTAAAATAGGTTGTCATCAAGAGCTGACACTATTCGTTTGTTTGTACGGTACCTGTAATAAATTGTGGAATATTATTGTATGCTTGTTATAAAGAAGGATGCATAACCTTCTTATTTCAGGGTTTTTTGTGGCCCTGACATTAACGTAAAACCAAGTTCGTGGGAACTGATTGATTCCTGACACTGTTTGCATATTTCGGGCACGTGCTGGATGCCATTGCCTTTCAATAAGTGGAACAGATTGTCCAGCAAGCCTAGGAAAAGATCTACCAGTGTTATCCTTCGAAGATAAGTGCCTGTTCGGCACCAGGAAGCTCAACCTCTATGAACTCTAGTTTTTAAGAATAAAGACTGAAAATATTAATAAAAAAAATTCCACCTGTGACAAATGAAAAGCAAATAAACTATAGGGAGGGATGTTAACTAACAACCTACCATTATATATATATATACCAGTATTAACCTAATTTAGAAAATTACAACTACACACTTTATTATAATAATACTTGTATTATGGACAGAAGATCCATTGTGTAAATTGATTAATGTAAATAATTCCCTTGATTTCACTTTGATTGTCAGTCCTGATTCAAACAAATAGAGTCAGGACAAAATAAATTGAAAAAAATTAACGTTACACAACATTCAACCACTGACTTACTTAAGATAGTCTTTTAAAGTGTACTTTGTATGTGATTGTCGTAGTAGTGTTGTGTCATGTTGGATAATAAAATAGTTGTTTATCTGTTCAGTTGGTTAATGCAACATTACACTACATATTCATAACCCTAGACACCAAACGTAGTCATCATACAATCTAGTCAAAGAATAAGTCTGAATGAGATCATAAAGGTGGTAGCAGAAAGGTACCCTGTACACTTACCATAATAATTTGTTATATTCAGGGACCTTCACAGCTGACCTCATTCAGTACACTAAGAGTACATAACAACAACATTTCTTAACATCAAATCCACCACAGTCACAAATGTGGAATTGATGACAAGAACCAGACAAGTGCCAGTGGAACAAGAGCTGAGAAGAAGACGCTGGCGATGGATAGGACACACATTGAGGAAACCTGTTGATAGCATTGCAAGGCAGTCTGTGTTCTGGAATCCACAGGGAAAGAGAGGCAGAGGTAGACCACAAAAACACACGGAAAAGAGAGCTGGATACGGAGGTGAAAATAATTAGGAAAACATGGAAAGAACTTGAGCGGATGGCACACAGGAAGACTTGACATGTGTTTGTTGAAGGCCTACTCCTTGGGGAGCTAAAGGGTATTGATTGATTGATTGACGTGTATATGTCTTGTTTGTACTCTGAGGTACACAAAGACAGGCTGAACAGCATTAGATAAACAGAAACCAATACACGATAGCTGTGGTCTACTGAATCTTATGTATTATTTCATCACTAGAAACAAGACATTCTCTTCACCTATAATGGACAGCTTTGTAGCTTTACGAATATGCCTACATTGATTGAAAAACGGCTGTACGAAGATATTGTGAGCAAGACTCAATTACAGTCAAGTGGGATAAGAATAAGTGTTGTCGTCACAGGTCAAATTATTCGCAGAACGGTTCCGGGAATAAAGTCAAAGAAATACAGAAATCCTCACATTAGTTAACAGCCTCGAAAGCTGATGAGTGACAACCAAATAAAGTAAGCACGATGAAAGAAAAAAAAGAAAGAAAGACAGAAAAGTCAGGAAGAAGAGAAGAAAGGAAGAAAATAGACGATGAAGAAACCGATAGAAAGATGAAACAAGATCAAAGGAGAGAAGAGGAATAAGAACAATGGCGTGGAGGGCAAATCACCTTGCGACAATAATAAGGATCTTACAAGGAACGCAGGAACAGCAAAAAGACATATTGAAGGATATACATGCCCTACTTCAGGATAAATAAACTCAGCAAGTATTGCAATTTTATTTATCTCTCTGGCTTCGGTGCTTACAGAAAATAAAGTGTACCATAAAGTCGAATAAGACAAATAGTAACTAAGGAGATGGGCGAGGGAGGGGGGGGGGGGGGGGGGGGGGGGGTTGAAGCCTAATACGAATCCTCCGAAATAGACAGGAATGGGGGAATACGGCGTTGGAGCGCACGAACATACACATATCCACTGTACAATGGAAAGAATAAACGTTCCGGCATGAAATGTATCCTAAAGAAATAACGAACGCTTTAAGGGGGATTGGGGGGGGGGGGGAAGGAAGGAGGAAACCAAGAACACATGAGAGACAGAGAGTGAGTCAGCGACAGTGAGAGAGCAAATGAGAGACATTTCCTACGCACGAATTCAAAAGTAAAAATGTAAACTAATGTTCCACTCGCTCATACACCCTGAGATAAGAAAAGAAAGGACGAACAAATATGAAAGAACATTTTTAAATGGAGAGATCTGGGCATGCAGGCCCGTCTAACACCCCGCCCATTGTGTGTCTCAACTTGTATTGATTGTGTCAGCCGCATACATAATTAGCTCGTTCCCCATACGTTCTTGGTAGGACTACATTTTTTTCCTTCGTCCATTTTTTTTCTCTTCTTTTAAAATTCTCAAAACCAGAAATATCAAGGGCAAAAGAGGAACAGGAAGACAAGAGAATGAAGATATGAAATGGTATGACAAAATGGCTGGAAACGCAAGGAGTATCTGATCAGCCTGGAATGATGAAAAAGACAGTCGTGAAGATAATTTGACGTGACATGTGATGATAATGAGTAATTTCTGGTTTAAGAAGCGGAAAATGTCGACAGTAAACAAAGGGTGACTTGAACAAAAATCTGATTAAATGAGGAGATACTGTCAGTCCAAACAGTTTCAAAAGGAGTTTTGAGAGAGCTAAGGTGATAATGCTAATCGGATGCTTGAAATAGATGACACTCTAATGAAGTGACAGAGGGAAAGAATAACAGAAAACGCCAAACTGGTCGTGACGGTGTTGTTAAACGTGTCTATAGAGTCCGATTGGCAGAAAAGATAAAAAAGAGCGCTTGCCTCTTGCGGCTAAATTACCGTGTTCCTGGTTCAAAACCTGGTACTGACACGCTCCAGTCTGCCCAGTTGTAAATTGGAATGCGACTCTGCTCTTGAGTCTGGAAGGCAAATGCGGCGAGGAAAGGAACTGTCACTCCACCTAATAAAGCTGGACCTAGTCGGTGAAGTGGTTGAAATGAAGAACAGTGGGACGTGTGTTCGATGCGGAATTCAGATACGCAGTAATAAGGGTTACGTTTAGGAGTCCTAAACCTAACCCTAACGACGTGGGCTACTTATCTGGATAACAGGAGCCGCGCTAGCGTAGTGGTTACAACACCGCTCTGGCGACCGGGTGATACAGGATCAAACCCGGGCGACGGCATTTGAGGATTTTTCGTCGACCGGGATTTGGACTGGATTAACTCGAGACCTGGCGAGGACATTTGAAGAAGTGTCGTCGACCAGGGACTGGCGGCTCCTGAGCCGACCCAGCTGCAATGGGTACCTCCGAAATCGGCGAGTATTTGCCTGAATGGCGAGGGACATTTGTCTCTGTACAAGAAATAAAGGGATACTCACGTAAAATCAATGTCAGGTTAGACATAAATGATAACCTGAGATTTCGCCTCGAGTATTAGCGGGCGAACGCAAAAAAAAAAAAAAAAAAAAAAAAAAAAAAAAATCTGGATAACATGGAATACACGTCCCACTATTCGTCATTTCAACAGGTGAAGTCTCTAATTCACTCCCCTACGTATCTATTATGGGGGTCAGTGTCAGCGTTATCAAGGGCTAATCAGGTAATTTTCCGTGTGAAAGAGAGACCACAAAATAATTATCGTAAACGTGCTCGCAATATTACGAAGCCCATTTAATGGATGGCGGTAGCTATTTCACATCTTATAATTCCAAACGTAATCTTCTTTTTTTTTTGTGAGAAAGCGTGGACTTAAATATATATTCTTTTTTTTTTTAACCCCATTTGGGGTGTAAAGTGAGGTCAATTGACTTTATTGTGCAAAATATGTTTGATCTCGGCCCTGACTTAGACACGTTGATCTTAGCCATATAGCCTTGTCCGACTGCTCTCTCTTTCTCTCACACACACATATACACAACGACCCACCCACACTCACCAACCCTGCTACTACTCTACCTCCTCGTCCCATAACTGATTTCTCTCACACGATACCCGTCTGTCAAACTCTGGTTCCTGGACGTCTGTTCGTGATACTCACATAAATAACAAGATTAGCTCCGTCTAGCGTTAATTGGCAGAAGGATGGCATGCTCGAACAGGTGGACCTGACTTTGCACGGAACCGAACCCCAACGGAGGACGTTGTCTAAACCTACGCTGCTCCAGTTACGAGATAGACCAGCACCAAACACAATACAATTAGGCGGAATTGAAGCATAACCAGTATGAGACGGATACTGGGCAGCTTGAAGCAAAAATAACCCTTACACTCGGGACCTTAGGTTAATTAGCCGATGCTATCAGCCTACTCATTAGCTGTTAATCTACCATAAGAAATATGTGGAGTGCTGATGAAGATAAGTAGCTTGATGATAAACAACAAATCATTTTTGTGCAAGCACCCATTTATGAAAGTCAGGAACTTCTTTCCTGTCGTGTTTATGGCTCCCCATGTTTCAGTGTCATTAAAGACGACCGTCTTGATATTTCAATCGAAAGTTCTTACTTTTGTATTGGACATGATTGTCGTAAATTGTGAGAAGATAGTGTGCCCGTAATCAAACAGATAGTATTTGGGGAAAAACTGGTTGTAGTTCTGTTTTATTTCTTCTTCTCTCTAGCTGTTATATATTTTCTGTCGGAAAATATTAGAGAAGATCGGAACAGAATGATAGGTGTATTTGTATAAGTAAGAGTTGAGTGTTACATTGATACACCAACTAAGAAGCTGGTGTTGTGCCAATGTATATTTGTGACCAGTAATTTAGGAGCTATTCTCCGTTGAAAGAATATAGGGATAGAATAGGAAGAATTTCCGACTTTATTTTGATTTAAGTAGTATATCAAGTTTGTGTTCATATATCAAGTTTGTGTTCACTGGATAAACCTCCAGAGATGTTACTTTACTTGAGCCATTTGTACGGGCGCCAGGTTCGGTTTAGATTCTGAAATGGAAGTAGCTCATGTAGTAGTAATGGCAGTACTCTCAATAGTTCCTAGATCCCTGAGGAATATGTCATACTGACTACCAAATATGTTCTGCGGGGCAGGCAAAGACATCAACATCAGAATGAATAAGGCAAGAACAGCCTTTTTTAGCCTAAACAACATCTGGAAGTCCTCTCAGTACAGCACAAGCACAAAATTAAGATTATATCAGAGCTGTGTGCTTTCTGTGCTTCTCTATGGTGCAGAATGCTGGAGAGTTACAGAGAAGGAAATGTCGAAATTGTCCTCTTTTCACACAACATGCCTAAGAAAAATTCACCGAATCTTTTGGCCGAATACCATCACCAACCAAGATCTGCTTACTCGGAGCAAACAAGAAGACATGCACACCATCATAGCTGGCAGACGCTGGAGCTGGGTTGGCCATGTCCTCAGAAGAGACCCCGATGCCATCACAAGAACAGCTATGCTTTGGACCCCTGAAGGAAAACGAAAGAGAGGCCGACCAAAAACAACCTAGCGGAGGACTGTGGAGGCTGAGATGCAAAGAATGAACCAGAGTTGGGGCACTGTACGAAGGATGGCCGCCGACCGAGCAAAGTGGAATCAATTTGTTGTTGCCCTACAAGACGCCACTAGGCGTGATGGCCACTGACTGCTTTGACGGTCGGCGGCTAAGGATCAAAGAAGAAGAAGAAGAAATATGTTCTGTATTCAGAACCTTGAAAACATATCCGTTGATTTAGAGAATAAACGTGTCATAGGGCTAGGGGTCGGGTTAGCCATTATTCTCTTCACTGGAGTCTCCATGTAGCTACAAATAAATCGTGGTGAGAACTCTACTGTTAGGGGTTTGGGCGGTCCATATATCACAAACTGGTTTCTAAGACTGTTGGGGGAAGTTATTTTGATTTGTCAGTCTACCAGATATCCATTGGGATAATCTGTTTCATTGGCGAAGCCACCAGTTAAGATGGAAAGTCCACTAGTTATGTCTATGTCATATTTACGTCGCAGTTACTATACAAGTTACTATGATAGCAAATGGTATAACCTTTTATTTCAGGGTATATTTAATTCTGTTTAGATATTTCAGGTCTCGTTATATTTCCTGTAACTGTCTGGAAAGCTTTATTAAGAAATGTCGATAAGAGGCTATGTGACAAATGACGTCATCAATAACTTGTGTACTAAAATTATTTAAAGGATAATTGCTAACTACTAATGTCGTAATCATTCCGGTTACAATAGGACTGAGATATTTTATTGTCCCGCTGGAGCAGAGGTGATAGTGACAGCTATGTGAAAGGAAGGTGTAAGAAATAGTATTGTTTCACGAGGAGGGGTAAACGTGTAGGGAAAAGGTGATAGTGTAGAGAGAAAAAGGCAGTCTTGGATTGAGTAATTGCTCTAATCCAGCCTATCTTACGACTCTATTTAACTTTCAGACGCCCTTAATCTACTTGTACAACATACAAGGTACACGACACTTAGTACACAAACTTCTGTGACATATAACTACTACGTACAGACGTGAAAACAAACTATGAATAACATATATATATATATATATATATATATATATATATATATATATATATATATATATATATATATATATATATATATATATATATATATATATATATATATATATATATATATATATATATATATATATCTCAAGGGTTTGACCGACACTATAGAGTAAGGTTTATTAAATTTATTTTCGCTAAAAAAATATCATCACAACATCAAGAAAAGCATTACATTAATACATTGTAGTTACATCAGAGAAATGAAAATATCAATCTAACAGGCCTTCCCTCTTGTATAGGGAAAATTAAGAAAAGATCTCACCCGAGGTAATATACCCGAAAGATCAATAATTAACAATAGCAGTAGGGGCAGTCAGGGCGGGTAAATGATAAGTCCTTGATTTAACTATCCCGTGGGCCTTCAGACTAATGCGAGATCAACAAAGAAGATGTTATATTAGTAGTAACTTAAGAAAAATACGTTTTTTCGTTCAGTTTCACTCTCTACGCACATACAGTGAGCTCACTACAGTTATGCTTACCCCTCTGCCGACGCTGCATTCATTCCGTGGAATTTATCCACCACATTTTATTTAAGACTATTATGAGTCCTATTATTTGTCCAGTTCGGCCCCAGACTCTCCGTTTAAGCAACTGCTAATTTTCGGGGAGTCGCTGAATTGGTGCGTTGATTAATTTTCTTTCTCCTCGTACTGCAGGTATTGGTTTGGGATAAGTTTTTTCTAGGTGGCGGCACTGTCCTGGAAGTTTATAAGTTAATATAGGTTTTCCTGGAGTGGTCTAGCCTCCAGTGGCTGTGACTCTCTCTGTTGTAGTGAATGTGTAAAAAAAACGAATGTTACTCCCAGGCTGTTCTCGGAAGGAAATAGCCGAGTATGACCCGTGAATTCTCTCTGTAGAATTTGGTGGTAGGAAAAAACTTTACTGTCATATGGTTTGTTAAAGAAAAATTAGTGCTGTAAGTTCTGCCACACCAGGCCCGTAATATTTTATGGATAAGATGAAAAAATGTTCCAGTTTAACATTTGAAAACAATTTGTCATTTGAAGTGTTCTGGTTATTTAACCACTCTCATGGACGGAGAAGGGTCTCCAACATCAGATTTTTTCACCGACAATGTTTGTATTTTTATTTGGAACAATTAATTGGAATGCCATAAGACATCTGGCCATAGAACTCTATAAGAATACCGCTGGATCGCAAAGGGTATGATCAACCTATATAAAAGAGAATAGAAAACAGGTAATCATACTATAATTATATTCTAACACCCGCGTTTTAGGTAAGACCTGTAATTCACTCCGGTATTTAATTATCTCTTAAAAAAAACCACGAGTTATGAACACTAGTCACCTAAAATTTGCGCATGATGAAAAATAGAAATAAATGGTATTAACCAAATTATCGATCGTCTAGCGTCTAATAATATTTTAAGCCTCTCCTACTGGAAATAGCAAGAAATAAATTACGTTCTCTAAATTATCCACCGCCTAGCGTCTATTAATTAATTTAAGGCATCTCTTACTGAGGAAATACAGAGAAGTTAAATTACGTTACGGCTGGATAAAATTTAGCTATAAGTTTATTTAATACGTTATTTAGCTTAACACAAAATCCCAGTGAAATAAATGAAAAACCTAAACGATTAAATCACTCAAAACTCTAATATATTATTACCGCAGCACAAAGAATGAATTACGTCTCCACGTATAGAAGAAATCCAAAATTCTTGTTTTATTCTAATATATGAGCTAGGTACTTCAACTTCTCTGGCGCTATTGATAACTGCATTTTTAAGAGCTGCCTATATATATTAAATGAATGAAAATCGTTAGCTACATGCGAGATTTTTCGTCTCTCCTGATTCTCGGGAACTTTTGCGTTTTGGGCCGCGAATCAAAGCTCTCTTTCACAACTTTTTACCGCCAGACTCCTCCGTTCCTCTTCGTACTGCAGAGATTTCTAACCCGCGTAGACTGTTCACGTTATCGTGTTAATCAGAGGTGTTACAAAACTCTGCTCACTCTTAGTGACTACAAAAGACGTTGATAACTGACCGCCTGCTGCCTCTGGCCCGCCTCCTTGAAGGGACGACAGTAAGAGGTTCAGAGATTGCTAATTATAATGGCTCCTGAGAGAAGACCGTAGGCGTGGCTAAATTAAAAGTTAAGACAGAGGGTGAATGACATGCATGGCTTAAAGCGCGCTCACCTGGACATGCTAATATCATGCACGTGGAACCCACGTTGGCGATTTTGATTTCAACAAAATTGAGGGCTACCGGTGAGATTAAAGGGTAGCTTCACTTTTCATCTGTCACAATGATTTCTTATTTATTCGTATACATTACCCAACGCAATGAGAGCTCCACATGCCTTTTGTACTCTTGTTTTGACATAACTGTCCGTTTTTCCATCTTTATGTGTGCTGCTGCCAAGATGTTTGTGCGAGTCCACATCTTCCTGGGATGTTTATTCCGATGTAATCTGGCTTTTGTTTGATATGTTTATCCTTTTACGCGTTGTCTTTCCCTGAGTACTTTAAGATCCAACTGCTACGGCCTGTTCCTTGATTACTGAGGCATCCGACTGTTCTGTTGCTATGGGTTACGGCATTTCTTGTTAGTGTCATCCGTTATGTTTGTCACGAACAATAAGCACCTGGAAATAAACTAAAGACCTAGAGAACTTGAGACAGACATGAAGAGGAATGAAGAAGACATGGAAAGATCTTGAACTGATGACATAGGACAAGAAGGCATGGAAAGAAAGATCTTGAACTGATGGCATAGGACACGAAGACATGGAAAGATCTTGAACTGATGACACAGGACAAGAATACATGGAAAGATCTTGAACTGATAACACAGGACAAGAAGACATGGAAAGAAAGATCTTGAACTGATGGCATAGGACAAGAAGACATGGAAAGATCTTGAACTGATGGCATAGGACAAGAAGACATGGAAAGATCTTGAACTGATGGCATAGGACAAGAAGACATGGAAAGATCTTGAACTGATGGCATAGGACAAGAAGACATGGAAAGATCTTGAACTGATGACATAGGACAAGAAGACATGGAAAGAAAGATCTTGAACTGATGGCATAGGACACGAAGACATGGAAAGATCTTGAACTGATGACACAGGACAAGAATACATGGAAAGATCTTGAACTGATGACATAGGACAAGAAGACATGGAAAGAAAGATCTTGAACTGATGCCATAGGACAAGAAGACATGGAAAGATCTTGAACTGATGGCATAGGACAAGAAGACATGGAAAGATCTTGAACTGATGGCATATGACAATAAAAACATGGAAAGATCTTTAACTGATGGCATAGGACAAGAAGACATGGAAAGAAAGATCTTTAACTGATGGCATAGGACAAGAAGACATGGAAAGATCTTGAACTGATGGCATAGGACATGAAGACATGGAAAGATCTTGAACTGATGACACAGGACAAGAATACATGGAAAGATCTTGAACTGATAACATAGGACAAGAAGACATGGAAAGAAAGATCTTGAACTGATGGCATAAGACAAGAAGACATGGAAAGATCTTGAACTGATGGCATAGGACAAGAAGACATGGAAAGATCTTTAACTGATGGCATAGGACAAGAAGACATGAAAAGATCTTTAACTGATGGCATAGGACAAGAAGACATGGAAAGATCTTGAACTGATGACACAGGACAAGAAGACATGGAAAGAAAGATCTTGAACTGATGGCATAGGACAAGAAGACATGGAAAGATCTTGAACTGATGACATAGGACAAAAAGACATGGAAAGATGTTGAACTGATGACATAGGACAAGAAGACATGGAAAGACGTTGAACTGATGGCATAGGACAAGAAGACATGGCAAGATCTTGAACTGATGACATAGGACAAGAAGACATGGAAAGAAAGATCTTTAACTGATGGCATAAGACAAGAAGACATGGAAAGATCTTGAACTGATGACATAGGACAAGAAGACATGGAAAGAAAGATCTTGAACTGATGGCATAGGACAAGAAGACATGGAAAGATCTTGAACTGATGACATAGGACAAGAAGACATGGAAAGAAAGATCTTGAACTGATGACATAGGACAAGAAGACATGGAAAGATCTTGAACTGATGACATAGGACAAGAAGACATGGAAAGATGCTGAACTGATGACACAGGACAAGAAGACATGGAAAGATCTTGAACTGATGACATAGGACAAGAAGACATGGAAAGATGCTGAACTGATGACATAGGACAAAAAGACATGGAAAGATGTTGAACTGATGACATAGGACAAGAAGACATGGAAAGATCTGGAACTGATGACATAGGACAAGAAGACATGGAAAGATCTGGAACTGATGGCATAGGACAAGAAGACATGGAAAGAAAGATCTTGAACTGATGGCATAGGACAAGAAGACATGGAAAGATCTGGAACTGATGGCATAGGACAAGAAGACATGGAAAGATCTGGAACTGATGGCATAGGACAAGAAGACATGGAAAGATCTGGAACTGATGGCATAGGACAAGAAGACTTGGCATAAACTTTACATAACGCCTATGTTTCTTGGGGAGTTAAAAGATGATGAATAAATTAATGTACTTAACTGCTGTTTATTTTAAAAAAAAAAAAACCAGCCTTTTCACAACGTTAATGTGAGATGAGAGCAGAACTTTTTTTTTTAAATTAAAGAGAGGAGAGAGAGAGAGAAGGAAAGAGGGAGACATAGAGAGGGAGACAGAGAGAGAGAGAGAGAGAGAGAGAGAGAGAGAGAGAGAGAGAGAGAGAGAGAGTTAGAATTTATTATATTTTTTCCTATGCTTATTCGATGACGAAGAAATATTTGTAGCTATGTTCGACAGTTGTGTTGCCGCTGTTAACTTGAAAACAAAAAAATAGCCACAGGAATAAATAAATAAAAATTGCCTCATATTTTGGAAAATTACTATATGTATACCAGGTCTTAGGCCGTGCACCGCCAAACCCCCATTTATTTATTGAAATGTGTGTATTAAAATGTTTGGGGATTTAAAAAAAAAAGATTAACGCATTAAAAACGAATTATATCATACTGATAATTGTTATGTATTATAAAAGTGCAATTTAACCGGAGGAACCCACAAAGAAAGGAAGAAAGAATTTTCTTAAGGTCCAGAAGTCTGTGTGCTGTGCAGACCAGGTGTCATCTCAACCAGTACACTGAACACAAGTGATAACTGATTTTTTTTTTTTTTTAACTGATATACAACCATAATAAATCAGCTCAAGCAGGGTGTAGCCTGCAGTGTATAATCACAGCACGCATGGCAAATCAATCCACAACCACTACGCCACCAAATACAAGAGTACTATACCATTGAACTGCAAATGTTTAATGGATATGCTTCCCGAGGTTTCACATTTAAGCCGCGAGATTACAGTAAGGCAGACTCAAAGTTCCACTGTAAAAAAACGAAAAGGTAGTTCTATAGCAGATACTGCTATAGTAGACCGAAGTGTTGGAGACTTCACTATTCTAGGTCCAGCTTTTATCAGGTGGGGTCACCAGTTCCCTTTCTCTCTACCCTTGCGTTCCCTGGCTCAAGAGCAGAGCCAGGTACCCATTCACAGCTAGGTAGACTGAAGCGTGAGGTTATCAGTGTTTTTTTTAAAGACCGGAGCCCGGTAGCTTTGCCGCCAGAGGCAAGCTCTCTACCTACTCTGCTAATCGGACGCTCAAAATCCCTCTTACTTCACCTTAAGGACCACTAGCCGTGCATGTGTATACATACAATCAGTGATCTACAATCGTCTTCCAAACTGTTACAACCTTAATTATGTTCAAATATATTATAGTTATGCTGTGATTAAACTATTAACATATCAATAATACATTACCGTAATATTCAGAATGTATAACTAAAATAACAATATAACATTTATAACAGTATTCTTTACTATGTTTGTGATATAGGCCTATATATATATATTGTGTGTGTGTGTGTGTGTGTGTGTGTGTGTGCGCGCGCGCGCAAAAACACGCAAACATCTCCCCTTTAAGCACACTGCTTTATTATTTTACCCACCTACAACTACCTAGTCGTGTACACCTTCACTTGCGGTATGTCTCTGTCTGTCTGTCTGTCTGTCTGTCTGTCTGTCTGTCTGTCTGTCTGTCTCTCTCTCTCTCACACACACACGAGCTTTATTTTTAACTCTTTCCCCCCTTTCATTGCCAACGCATCTCCCCAGTAATCTGACCTGTTTAGCGACGCTTCTAATATTAGCTATCATTCCATCAATATAGCGCACCCTCTTGCAGCATTGCGAAATATTTTCACACACACTTTGGTATCTTTATCCGCGACTTATAAAATATTTCAGCGCATGAGCACTTCCAAGCTACGGTATAAGTCCGCATAAATAATCGCATCCAAAAATAATACGACATTCTGTAATCTACTCCACGGCAACGTTTCTACCTGAAACGCCTGCAGGAAGTCAAGTTTCAGTAGCAGCGTTTCATCTATTTTTATTTTAAAGTACGCCTGTACATATGCACACATATACAAAAAACACCTACCTAGTTTGTGCTTAATGAATCACTATTTTACGGCAAGCGGTCACGTCAAGTAAAGAATATACACACTATATAGGCCTACATTCTTTACATTAGTTTTCTTTCCCCAGTGGGAAAAAGGGATGCAACTGTACTTCGTAACCGAATGTTATTTTGGTTCCACGAGCTTCCGGTTGCCTTTTCATCCTCATCTAATGTTCTTCTCCAGGTTTTCTTCCTACTCCTCTCGTCCCCATGGGTTCCCAGCACTGCCACCTATAACCAGAATGCCCGACACGACACTTACATAAGGCGTACGCATCTGAATATATACATGGCAGTACTTCCATCCAATAGCGCGTCTGGGTATGGCTGACTGTGTTTCCTGAAGGTACGTCCCATCCACTCCCCACCTTCTCCTTATAATCTCCAGATAGAATAAATAAACACAATGATGGATAGAAAATGTCGGCGCCTAGAATAAAAGCACGATGGAAATTGGAAACTGTATACACAGCCACTGTTATTCAGACTTATCCTGTCTTATCAATCAACACGCACAGTCGATCTTCGAGTCCTGAGGATACAAGTGGGATACCTGATGCCGCCCAAAATAGAGGAAACTTTTCGAACCTTCCTGACCTTACATTACACGGTGGATATGTGGGTTACAACGTGCATAATTGTAAGTAAGATGTGATATTTATTTAAGTTGTTTTTCTTTATTATTACAGATTTGCCTTATTTGTAAAGCAAACATAAACATATTCGCCTATCTTCGAATCTTATTCCCGGTACTTCTTCTTCTTCGTCGTTCGCTGTCAAATAACCACATTTATCTCTCTTATAAAGCTGGTAGTCCGTTTCAGGTCTCTCTCTCATGACTGGGTTGGAGAAGACCATACACTGCTACCCTACTCCTCTCATGGAGCTGACAGTTTTGGAATACCGTATATGTTCTAATGTCTCTTCGCCATCCCCGCAATGGACACTCATCTGGCTGTCTAACCGTTAAAAAAAAAAAAAAAAAGTTTTGCCTCGTTTTGGCGAGGCGCGTTCCGTTCAACCTAGTCGGTTATATTAGGACGCACCTCCAAATATAAAAGACCTTTAGGTGTGATTCATTAACTTTCTGTTTGTTGAACACATGGTATTTGAGTCTACAATGGCCGGTTCTCAGTCAGACAATTATCACTTGATCTCTTCTTGGTAATGTATAGTATGGTTCAGCATTCCCGGTACTGAAATGTACAAAACATCTAAGGTTCTGCTCGGAAGCTACATACCTTTCTAACTGCTTCAAAGAAGTAATCAGTAAAAGGAAGCTAACTGATATACTTACTTACTTACTTAGTCGTTCCCCTTCTACCGTGAGGTGTAGAGGTTTGGAAGAGAGAGCGCCAGACCATTCTATCAGCTGTCTTCTTCCTGGCCTGGTTCCATTCTAGTCCTCGGTCCTTCAAAGATTGTCTAATGTTGTCCTCCCAGCGGACTCTGGGTCGTCCTGGAGGTCTGGATCCCTGGCTCTTTGTTTCCCATGCTTGTCGTGGTAGCCGATCTTCTCCCATTCTGCAGACATGGCCAAACCATCTTAGTTGGGGACTGTTCTATTTGGGTCTGCAGCGGATGGGATTTTAGGCCTTGACGGATCGTCTGGTTGCGGACCATGTCTCTTCTTGTTACTTCAACCACTTTCCTCAGATACCTCATTTCTGAGGTTTGGATCTGGCTTTTGTGGGTTGTAGTCATTGCCCACGACTCGCATCCATATGTCAAGACTGGGACATAGGTGGAGCGGTATACAGCCATCTTCGTTTTCTTACCAACCTCTTTCTTGCTGAGGAATCCACGATTTATGGCCTGAAAAAGTCTCCCAGCCGCTGCTTTTCGAGTGGCCAACTCTTCTTTGATGCCTCCCTTTCGGTCTATAATAGCTCCGAGATATTTAAAGTGGTCGACCTGCTCCAGGACCTGTTCTCCCAACTTAATCTGATGTTTTCTTTCTTCTCGTGATATCACCATGGATTTTGTTTTAGAGCTGCTTATGACCATCCCTCTCTTCTCCAGCTCTTCCTTCCAGACTTGCAGGTTGGATTGGAGATGTGCCTCTGATTTAGCAATCAGGGCAACATCATCAGCAAATGCCAGCTCCGAAATATAGACCTGTCTCATCTTCCAGTACCCCACTGAATAGTTTCTTGTTCTCTCCTTACATGCCTTGATGACATCGTGCATAAGGAGTATGAAGAGGTAAGGTGATAGGATATCACCTTGTCTTACACCAGTGGTGGTCCTGAACTCTTCTGACTTATGGTTTGCTGTCCTCACATAATTTCTGCAAGACTTGTAGAAGCTCTGTATAGCATGAATCAGGGGTGCTGGAATATTCTTCCTTGCCAAACAGTCCCAAAGTTTGCTCCAGGGGACCCTGTCAAACGCCTTTTCCAGATCTATGAAACAAAGATGGATCTCACTCTTATACTCAA
Organism: Oreohelix idahoensis; assembly: GCA_024509875.1. Lineage (NCBI taxonomy): Eukaryota > Metazoa > Mollusca > Gastropoda > Stylommatophora > Oreohelicidae > Oreohelix > Oreohelix idahoensis. The sequence goes on from JAMPIV010011553.1 coordinate 229,726, forward strand.
GGGCCTTTTCACTCAGCTGTCTGAGTGTGAAGATTAGGTCTTGAGTACTTCGGTTTGCTCGGAATCCACACTGGACCTCATCCAATTGTGGCTCAGCTAGGTGTCGGAGTCTCTGCTCTAGGATTCTAGAGTAGATTTTACCAGGGACACTGAGAAGGGATATGCCTCTATGGTTTCCACATTGTCGATTGTCACCCTTTTTGAAAATTGGTGTTATGATGGCAATCTCCCAATCCTTTGGTATGGTCTTGTTGCACCATGCTGCCTGTAGGACCTTTAAGAGTAATAGGTCGCCTGATGCTCCCATGTACTTAACCATTTCTGGTGTTTGTCCCATCATGCCCTGCTGCTTTGCCCATCTTGATTTTCTCTAGTGCTGCCTTCAGTTCTTCCATCTTTATGTCATCTTCACCATCATTGGTTTCCTCTTCTGTGTCAGTGGTTATCATTTCTGATGCTTCATCATGCTCACCATCCAGGAGTTCTGAGAAATATTCTTTCCATCTTTCCATTACTTCCTTCGGGGCAGTAAGCAATTTGCCTTGCTTGTCCTTTATAAATTTGAGAGGGCATTGTTTTTCTTTCCTCATGTTCTTTAGGGTCTTATAGAACAATTTCTGGTTTTCTTGTGCATCTTTTTCTAGCTTTTCTCCAAATTCTTCCCAGGACTTCTGTTTTGCTGCTAGCACTTTGTTCTTTGCTTCTGTTCTGAGTGTCACATATTCTCTATATTTTTCCATTTGTCCTGTTGTGTTTTTAGCTCCTAAGTATTGTTTCCATGCCATTTTCTTCTCTCTTATTTTCTCTTTGACTTCCTCTGTCCACCAAGGTGTCCTCTTTCTCTGGTTCCCAAGTCGGACTTCACCGCATGCTTCTGCAGCAGCTGTCTTTATGATATCCTTGAATTTATTCCAGAGGGTTTCCAAGTCATCAGGTCGTTCTTCTGTGTTGCTCACTGCTGTAGCAATGAGCCCCTGATATCTGGTCTTAATTTCTGGCTCTCTCAGCTTGTAGGTCCTAATGCTCATTTCTCCTGCTCGTTTACTTGGTTTCTTGCGTGATGTTGGGCAGTTCCTAGGCTGAGCAACTCTTTCAGTTGTTCGTTTGATTGTTAGCAGGTAGTGATCACTTCCAATCTCTGGCCCCCTCCAGACTCTTGCATCTCGGACATATCTGAATGAGCTTCTCCGAAGAATGGCATAGTTGATCACTGACTTCTCATTCTTGGTTGGTTCACATCTAGTGTATGCATGTATGCGCTTATGGGGGAACTTTGTGTTTGTAATGATCAGATTCTGCTCACTGCAGAATCTAAGGAGTCGCTTTCCATTGTCATTGAGAGTATCTTCTCCATATCTTCCGATAACTCCACCCCATCTAGCATGGTCATTTCCAACTCTGGCATTAAAATCTCCGAGCATAATAACTTCATCTAGGCAGTCATCCACTGTCCTTTGAAGCAGCTCGAAGAATTCCTCCTTGACCTCTGCTCTCTCATCCTCATTTGGCCCATACACTATGACCAGGTTGACTATGGTTTCTCCTTCTTTTAGTTTTACAACCATAATGCGCTCCGAGACAAAGTTCCATCCCTTGATACTATCTTTTTGATTTTGGGCCACAATGCAACCCACGCCCCCTTTAGCCCTTTCAGATATGGGTACACCACTGTAGAGCAACATGTTGCCATCGAGATCCATGACTCCTTGTCCTTTTTTCTTCGTTTCCGTTATAGCCAGGATTTCTAGTTTTGCTTTCTTCATCTCTTCCACCAGCTCCTCTTCCTTCCCATTTATACTTCTTGTGTTCCAAGTTCCATAAGTCGTAGTCCGTAGTCCGTTCCAGTTCGTCGCCTTTAGAATCAGTCCGGTTTTCTCTCTTGTAGTTCGCGTAATCATGATTTAAAGCAAACAGGTGATTGGCCTGTTGTGCCTTTGCATGGTGGAGGGGCTGCCTCCTTACGGCCTCCATGCAGGCCGCCCTCCTCCTTTTTCATCCGGGCTTGGGACCGGCATTGGCGGAGTTGCTAACTGATATACAATTAATAAAAATACACTCAAGCAGTATATTTCACATTGCGAAGTAGTGTTTTAAAATAGTGACCTACTTTAAATGACCCTTTCTTACCGTGGTGAGTAAATATACGTTATGCTAAAACAAAGAAAACCCGAATGATACCCTCAAAGACAGATGCAAAGACGATCACAATACATCTCCTCTAATGTACCAAAAGGGCTAAATGTTGTCTCTATATCACACTCAGAAAGATGTATCTTACCGGTATTTTTGCATTTTGCTTGGGGGTGTTTCAGGTTATCTCTGAAAGAATAGGCCCAGAGCTTCCACTAGGCAATTCATGAGATACGACTAAGGTGAGGTTCTGCATGGGGTTGGAAACTTTCATGTCAAGACAGTCTTGTGTACAGATATATCTCTAAGTATGACAGTTTGGCACAACAAAGCCGGACGACTGGTCACCAAGACGCTGTTTTTGTTTCCTCGTTTAGCCTATGCATTTTTTAAAACTTTCCTTTCGCACGCTAAGATGTGCTACTAAAAAAAAAAAAAAAAAAAGACCATACCACATAACCTACCTATTTCCTATATAACGTCTAAGTTTTGCTGAAACCTTCTAAACTACTCTGGGGTGGGGGCAGGGGGGGGGGGTGTGACTACTGAATCATGCTTCTCGGTATTATATCTGAAGGAATGAATATTACATCCCAGCCCCATCGCCTCTGAAGGATCATGCAATCACCACTGCTACTGGCTTCTACATAGAGAGCCTGCGCCCAAGCAATTCATGCTCTTGCAATTATAGTTTCTGTAGTAGTTAGTTTTACACGATGAGAATGCCAGTCTCATGCATAACCTTAGTCGCCTCTTACGGTACTTCTGGTGGAAGATGTCATTTCTTACCTATCTTTTCAGAGACTCCCTGGTAACCACGCGGGGTGATGTTACGGTTAGCTGAAACTGAATTACGCAAATTATAAACACGGTGTCTTAGAATTTCTCATCTCATCTCATCTCATAATCGGAACCTCTTCTACCCCGTGAAACGAGGTGTAGAGGGGACCCAAGTGCACAAGGCCCATGGGCAGGACATGTAATCGAAGTGACTTGGCAAACAGGTGATTAGCCCCATTGTGCCCGAACTTGCCCTCATGTGTACTCATATTCGCTATAAAACCTCCGAACCATCGAGACGTCATTCCAGCCAAAATGGACAGAGCCTCATATACCCGAAGGTAGGAGCCGCGCTAGCGTAGTGGTTACGGTTGAAAACACCCCAGACAGCAACATCTTCGAAACAGGACCGGGTGAAGAAACAGGATCAGCAAAGGCAGACCTTTAAATTTGTATTTTTGGGTCGATTTAGGGCTTGCTGACCAAATAATATGTAAAAACGTTACGTCCAAATATTTTCCAAGGAATTATTATACAATTAAAACGCTACAACACCGCTCTGTGCGACCGGGTGATACAGGATAGCCAAACCCGGGCGACGGCAACATTTGAGGATAAATTTTCGTTGTTAGGGGACCGGGAAACGGGGCTCCAGACTCGCTGACTGGGAGCGTTAGTTAACTCGAAGCATCCGGCGAGGACATTTGATGGGATTTGTGCCAGTTTGTGACCGGGTCATTGCTAATCAAGTGTTTAATGAATTGTGGTAAGCTTGAACCAGGGATATCTTTTAATGAAAATTGAATGTGAATTGTTGATCTTATGCCTGTATAAATGTGGCAGGCTCCAACGTGAGGTAAAAGCCTGTAATTCCAGCTGCAATGGGTACCTCCGAAACTGACACCTGGATCGGCGAGTATTTGCCTGAATAAAGGCGAGGGACACCTGCTCTGAACTCTGTACAAGAAATAAAAGGGATAACTTATGAACGTAGAAGGTAATCAAGGGACCGTGGTCTTGAGGTAGTGAGACATAAGCTTGTGCTGAATCCAATACACCTGAGATTTCGCCTCGAGTATAGCGGGCTCAACATTATGTCCCCTCATCTTGGAATGACTTTGTAAAAATAATAAAAAAAAAAAAATCGGGAAAAAAAAATCTTATAACCCGAAGGACAACTGTCGAGGGATGTCCTATTCCTCATTTTTAATCTGCACAAAGGCATTGATTGTGATTTATACATATGAGGAATACACTCAAGACCATAGAGTGTTAATGTAGGGTGTAAACAGTGTTGAGGAATTACATTGTTTATCTGTCTGTTGTTGTGACTTACACTTCACCATACTCATACCCTAGACACATAACGTAGCATCACACTATTCCAGAATAATTCTGACTGAGATATATAGATATGTGGTAGCAAGTAAGGTTATCTATAATACACTACTCGTAATAGATATAGATACCTTCACAGCTGATCTCAGTCAGTACACTAAGTTCCCTATAAGTATTTATAACATCCCACTTCACCACAGTCAGTAAAGACAAAGGTCGCCTGCGGCGTTCTTAGAATTTCTCACTCTTTCAAACACTGATTGTACAAGTTGTAACTGCAATAAAGGATAACAGATTGCATTGTTATGACTATACAAGTGGCTCATCTCAAAGAAACGGAACTCTAGTTTGCATGCTATGTGTAAACTTTATGCTTGTAACAATTCTCGAAGCATGATTTTGCTAAATATGGCTATAATACATGTGTATATGTAGGGTTATGAAATGAAGAGACATACAGTATTGACGCCACTAAATAAGAGACATAATTTCGATGACAAAAACACGAAATAAAACACACAAAAGGTAAAATCGACAGAGGAAAAAAAACAGTGGCTCGATCGGGAAGCTAGTCCGAAGCATTACTACTAAGATGACCGATTACATTATACCATCTTACCATACATAATGGGAAATACATGAAAAACAAATAAGCAGAAGGCCGGGGATAAAGAGATGACCCGGGCAGTAACTGGACTCAAGGCCCATACCTTCTTGCCCAGATGTGTCATTAATTCACAACCGAGGTGAACTAATTGCGATTACAGGTAAAGTCATTCTGTCCTTCGGAATATTACTCTCATCTGTTATACTGTATCCATATATCCTCACAAGAATTTTAAGTTCTAATTATAAGGAATGCAACATCGTAAATGACTAATACAACATGTGACTTACCAGGTTTTAACACGCAGAAACGAACTCTGGTATACTGAGGTTTCCCGTAATATTCACACCACAATTTAAATCAGAAATATGAACAGTACAAGTATGCTATTGCACTTTGTAGTTGTAAATCGGACACGTTTTAACTCAAGTGACAAGAAACTTTGTCTGGCCTGTCTCCGGCTCTGTAAGAGTAATCCAGACCTGAATAAGCACGCAAGAAACAAGGTTCCATAGATAAACAAGCATGAACTGCTAACGATTCGTAAACTTCCAAGCTCTAAACCCAGAAAATAAAGCCACCGAGACATCCGACATTTTTAGCCAACTCATGTGTAAAGAAAGCCCGCTCTACGCCAAGGGTTTAAGCGTACACATAACATAATCTGGACACCGAAAGAAAACGAAAGAAATGTTGATAGAGAAGAGGAAAGAAAGCAGCGGTGGATTGGGAGGCTGCAGGTTGAAGGAGAAACCGGACCAAGCGCTTACATCATCTGCAAGGATGTATAAACACAGAAAGATGAACATGGAACACGCAGTTAAACAAACATAATAATTAATAATAGTAATAATTGAGACCCTTGATATACGGGTAAACAGAAAAGTAAGCGCATTTCACTGAAACAAACAAACAGAGATCTTTAAAAATACAAGGACTGAATATAGAACTAATAAAGAAAACCAACATCAAACAAACTAAAATATATATGAGACGTAAAAAGAAATGCAACAATTTATTTAAATCCTTAATGCGAGGAAAGATTGAAGGCAAACGGTAATGAATATGACAGCGCTATTAAGTAGGAAGGAAACACCACAAGGTGTCGAGACACAGGTATGCTGGTGTGAATTTTTAAGGCAAGAGGGAAATAAAACAATAAGTTTGTGAGGTGTTACAACTTTCGATGGTAATAGCATTTGACCCTTTAAAGCTCATGCATTTTTATACTGGATTACTGTGACAGAATTGTCTGTTCTCTTTTCCTAGCATTCATGTTTATCGCCGACATTATTGCGCCACGTCTCATATTCTGTACTTAATCATTGTTTACACTCCCTTCCCTCAATTCTTGTCATGTGGGGACTCCAGCGACCATCTTTTGCTAATTAGGGTAATCAATTACTTTCGTCTGAACCCATATTGACACCTGAATCTGTGAAGTGAAATGTTGTAACACATTTCCGAGCAGACAGTATGTGGGAGCGACCGGATTAGTGAGTAAACAACCTTGAGATGGCCACAGTCAATTATCTTATCACTTGATAATAGTTCTGTCTGACCAGTTTGTTGGTTGTTGGCTAGACCAGGTAAATGACATAACCATTTCCAGAAAAGACTTATCGGAGAATATTACCCATCTTGAAATAGATTACCTGTGATATATTATGAAATCGTGAGTGTAAACATGATCAATAATAGACGGAAGCTGACATACCATATAGGAGAGGTGACTTGCAAACAACAGGTTTTTTTTTTTTTTTTTTGGCGGGTGTCATGCAGGAATTTTCCGTCTGAGCTAGGGGGAATATACCCCACCAAAATATACGCAAAACTGCCTGCTATTGGCTGGCATTTGAGATGTAAAAATACAACATTTCTGATTGGAGCCTTGTCATATAGTGGCAATCTGGATGCGTACCGATTGTTGCCTTATAATTTAGCGCCTTGTGAGTTTACAGCACTGTGAGATTCAACTCGTCAATAAGACAGCCAGACAAGCTAGAATAAGGAATATGATCAGGATGCCATTTTAAAGGACATGTTTGAGCATCTTGTGGACTTACTCTCAAGAAAACCCTCCATTTATTAACATGGAAAGCCCGGAATCCTAGGAACTTGAACAATAAGTCATAGTTGGAGTCTATTGTAAAGTAACGCCCCAGACCACGAGTAAGAGGCATCTTAATCAAGTTGCCGAAACTATTTCTCTGAGCCAGAAGTCTGTATTCCCAAAGATATTTTGGGTTGGTGGTACCAACTGGTAGTGCTATCTATGGAACAAGTGAGTGGTATAAGTGGCCTTCAGTCAAAGCTAGACACCTACAGCAGACGGACCATCTTCACGATTACCCCACGACATTACGAGGGACGTGCTGCGGCCACTAGCATTGACCAGTGACGAGAGGGAACCATTCTATAACCTGCAAAGAACAAGCATCGGCTGGAGCAGACACCAACTGACATCTTCCTGACAGGTTAGTACCCACTTAAAGCTGCCAAGTGAACTCTAATTTAAAAAAAAAAACTCCTTATTCTATCCAGATCATCCCCCATGATGAAATTTTAAAGACTCTATCTAATTCGACAAAGTGAATCTTTCAAGTGAATTTTCCCTATTTGATGGATGATTTTAAGTGTGACTTTTAGTTCGCTTTTCCCATTAAAGGGACAGCTTTTATAACCCCTGAACATTTGTTGTAACTTTGTTGTTTTGCCAGAGCGAACCGATTCCACCGGGGCTCATTAAGTATGCGGCATGAGATCTAAAGACACTGAGACGATCCCCAGAACAGAGAAGCTAGTTTCTCGCAGGAATTTCTCATCTCCGTGCGAACACTGAACCGCTCGCAAGATGGACCAGAGCGGTCAGAAGAAAGCGGAGGCAGCGAACAGAGCAACGTCTCGCAGGAAGATGACACGGCAGTGCGAACCAGAGTAGACGAAGAAAGCTTCTTGCAGACCTCGCACTTCTGTGGCAACCGGCAGACTTGCCCGAAAGACTGAGAAACAGGAGAGACGGAGATCGGAAGCCAGGGGGCAATCGCGGTTAACACGACGGCTAGAAACCTCGACTTTTCCTGGGTTCTAAAGAGGCGCTAGAATCTAACAGGTCCCACTCATCTTGAATTCCATTTAGATATATACAGACCCTGAAGAATGCAACTTTATCACTCGTTTCGCCAGACCTTGACAGAAGCACTAGCATAGTGAAATCCTGTTTGATTCACTCTGGATACTCAACTTATTTGCAGTGAATTCTATTCTGTGCTAAACGGTATAATATATTTGTTTTTAAAGTGATCAGTGGTCTAGTTCATTCATTCATTTTATTTCACTGGATTTTGTGATTAACTTAAAGCTATTAAATTAAACTTATCTCAAATAGTTCCAGTGGAATAGGTAATGAAATATCTATTATATTATTTCCCAAAATGATAGATACTTAAATGCTTAAAGTAACATTTAAAGACGCGAGGGAATTTATAACTAAATTTAATTGAGTTTAGTTCTAGTTTTTACGTATGTTTTAACTATTAAATTCGCGTGGAGTTCTTCCTGAATTTTATAAAAATTATAGACGCGAGTGTATAAATAGTTAACTGTAAATTTATCGCGCTTTGGAAATGATACTTGATTTTCGGTATGAATTACATGTTTTCTATCTTTTATCTAGAGTGATCGTTACCTTAGCGATCCCAGCAAGAAGAAGTACAACCTGGTAAAGAGTCCCCAGACTCAGTTCTTAAACCCCCTTCCAGAATCTGATGAGACTGTGTATTAAATTTTAAATCTTTGAGGCGATCCTATGTTTGGGATCCAGCTATCTAAATTAATAGAAAGAAAGCACCCCCATTGACAAATTTAAACACCTCACCAAGTATATTCAGTTGTAACTGGAAGAAGAACAATCGCCAGAGTTTTTTTTTAAATTAAAATTACTGCTACAGAGAGAGAGAGAGAGAGAGAGAGAGAGAGAGAGAGAGAGAGTACATATTTACCTGAACTGTGACGGTACCTAGTTTTTCCTCACCGGATTTAAAACCTACCTCACTGGACAGTTGTAGTCACCTCGGTTTTTTTAAAGCAGAAGGTTCACCACCAGCGGTGAAATCTAAGAAGCCACACCCCATTCTCACCAGTATCTAACTGCGACGGTGCCATCCCATAGACTTTTTTTATATCAGAAAAATAAACCACAAGAACATTTAGTCTTCACGACCGGCGATAAGCGGGAATATTTGCTACCAGCCAAACCTCGCTAAATCTGGGGCCGGACATTGAAGTAACAGACACTCTCAATATGTCAAGTGTTAATTGATGAGTTTTTTTTGTATAATTCTATGGATTGCCTGCTTCTAAGATCGGTAAGTCTGTGTGTGAGTTTGTGTGTTGGCCAGCACGTGCGTGCATGACTAAAAGGAGATTTATGTGCAACTATTTTAATTGCTGTACCTGGTAGACACTTTGTTAGTTATTCCTTACATGGTTCACTTTATAAGTGGGATTTCTTAACCTCTGTTATTTCCCCTTCCTAGTCTGCTTAGTAGAAGGGAAAACAGTTAAAGATAATAGGACTAGTTTCCTAATCCCTCTTTTCAGGATAGATTAATTGACTGTTGGGTTAACTTATCTACTTCTGTTAACTACCTGTCATTTGGACCGGGTTCCTTTTTCCATTTTTCTGTACAAGAGGGAAGGGCATATTGAACACTACTCTTCAACAACCCCCCACCCTCCTTTTTTTTTTTTTTTTGTATTTTGAAACTTCGATTTCTGCATGTAAATTGATAATTGTTTGTGACTTGATTTTTTAAAATGCTAAATAAAAGGAATAAAACTTTTAGCATTTGTGTTGGCAGGCCCAAACCCAAACTTTCCCATATTCGTTATCGTAGTTTGTATTCACGTGCGCCTGTGTGTCTGAAGCACCAAATCGGTGTGAGCGCAGTTGTGAGTCTGGAAACTGGCAAATAATTGTTTGTCCAGAAGAGTTTTTTTTTAAGTAGAATTGAGAGGCAAATTGTCGTAAAACAGTCTGTCCTTACTCTCCCCAGTACTCTGCGAATCAACTATTTACTTCTAAAACCCTTACTATAACATAGCCTTTTCCATCATTCTCCACTCTAAACAGGACCACTATTTCCAAGACTCTTCCTCTCAAATAAATTTACGACAAACAGTTAACGATAACTATTAAATTCTGTTGTTTGTAAATTTACCAATTTATAGTTGATTTAATAATTTTTTTGAGTTAACTGCACCCGAACGTCTCAGTCATTTTAAATATCTGTAACAGAGCTATTGAAGTAATATTTTACTGAGTTAAACCAGTTGGGGGCTCATCAGAACGAGCAAAATTCTTACTCATAGAAGGTCTGGCAAGATATTAAGTTTACACGGCCTGGATCCTATCAGCCGTAGTACTCGATTTCTTAAATTCCGATGAGGCTCCCTACGATTGAAGCATCATTCTTCAATTCACATCTCTGCCAAGAGTAATCTTGAGCGAATGGTAGACACATTTGAAGACCTCAGTAAATACTCTGAATTTTGGCCACTGTTGGACCATCGCTGCAGAGCAATGGGAGTAAATCCCGTGACAACTACTACATATGATATTGTACTTTACTCGTGTTTGTAAGACAGGCTGTTAATTCTAGAATCTGACTTGTTTTATTTAACCTTAAGTACGCTCAGTTAATTATGAAATGACCTTTATATGACCCAATGGACATAAAATATGTTATATTAAAAATACGTGTGTGTGTATACATATATATATATATATATATATATATATATATACACACACACACACACACACACACACCAAAGCGAAACCCAACAGTGATTTCTCCAGCCCGATCCCAGCGGAGGGGTTACTGAGAACTTCCTGGCTTGCCAGTTAGCGGTAACAAGAGGGCAACAAGAGGGTTAAACTCTGGATTCGGTTTAAACTAATGCGTGAAGCGGGCGTTGCAAAACAATTTGAAATTAGAAAATACTTGATCAGGAAATAGTGACTAATCATGGGAGAGATGACGGAAAGATGGGATGGGGTGAGTGAAATTGAGAGCGAAAGTGCGTGAGTGAGAGACAAAGAGAGAGAGAGAGAAAGAGAGAGATGGGCCAGTAAATAAATATTACGGTTGTAAAACCCAAATATGATTAACATATAAAAGAAAACAGAGAGAAACAGAACGTAGATAAACGAGGGAAACCAAAATTTGTGACAATGACTTTATAAAAAAGCATCAAAAAATTTCCGCACAGGGCTTATAATCTAATAACTTGGCCTATTCTTAGCCAGACACTTCGGGCTGGGAGATTCACATCATACAGGAAACAGGAACAGAAAATCATCCGATAAGCACATGTGATTCCAGTTAGCAGAAAGAGCATTAAGCTTGTCTTTCTGGTTCCGATAATATCTGGCTTGGTGCTACAGTCTAATTCAAGCACAAGATTTAAATAACAATACAGTTTTTTTTCTAAATGTACAGACGGTATGGCGTTATTATAACACGGGGTGTCTCTAAAGTTCTTGTGAAACTACAATAATTTCTTTGGATGTACACATGACAGAAGCAGACTGTTAACGACATTAAAAAATATAATTTATCAAGTTTTAACACAATACAGAACACAACTTTAGGCTTCAACATAACTGCCATCTGTCGTGACACATCATTCAGTTCGATTTTCCAACACACAATTACCTTTTCTTTTACTGTCGCCATTTTCAATCAGTTACGCTAACATTTTAAAAATGCATAAATTCTGCTTTATATATGTTGTTTATAGTGTGCTTCTTTCATGTGTATATGTAAAGTTATTAAAGTTTAAAGTTGTCCTAGAACTTTAGGGATACCCGTATCAGTACTGTACTGCACTGTTACCCGCTGCCTCTTCCATACAAACAAAAAAGTGACCAAGAAAGTACTGTACTACACTGTTACCAGCTGCCTCTTCCATACAAACAAACACAAGTAATCATGAAAGTACTTTACTGCACTGTTAACAGCTGCTTCTTCCATACAAAAAAAAAGTAATCACGAAACAGAGACTGACTCGCACCTATCTGACATCACTATGTAACAACTTCTTAATGTAACAAGGTCGATAGGAGAACGGGTGTTGGGCAGAGAGAGTGTCAGTAGTAGAGATTGGTTGCAACTGATCATCAGAAGTTGTATCCCATATTACAATGTTCCAAACCCTTATTTATCTTCCTGACATTTAAAAACGGGCAAATGCCTACTTGGATCATTGCTTCTAATATTCGTCCTTTCTAGGGCAGGTATACACATTCTCCCAACTGTCTCCTCCGTGTCAACCATTCCAGGTGTGTCATGAACCAACATTATTTTTCTAAAATCTTAGGCAGCGGTTTATCTAATGCTTTATCCCGTCTGGCAGACTGAAAGGATAGCTACACTAGTAATTTGCTGGATGTAAGTTCATTGCCCTACATTTCAGCGCCCATTACTGTTATTCACAGCCGCCTCAAGGCATCAGTCTAAACACGGCACTTCGGTACTCAGGGATGTCTTCAGAGCTGTTTCTACTTATTTTTTTTTTTAATGCAAGCTCCACTGCTCTCACATCTAATATGGCATCACTCTCACTGTAGTTTGTCAATTCTACCAATGTTGATGGACAATGTAGCGTTCAGTAGCCGTTGCGACTTGATGATTATGCATTCTGTCCCCACTCCCTCGAAAATGTATGCCATCATCATAGATATTACATAATATATGTATGGTTATCATAAAAGTAAATCCTCATGAGACGAACTTGTGTAGAGCGCCATACAGTGTTGTCCACCGTCCTTTATGCTTACTTACTTAGTCGCTCCTCTTCTACCGTGAGGTGTAGAGGTATGGAAGAGAGAGCGCCATACTATCCTATCGGTTGTCTTCCTCCTGGCCTGGTTCCATTCTAGCCCTCGGTCCTTCAAAGATCGTCTAATGTTGTCCTCCCAGCGGACTCTGGGTCGTCCTGGAGGTCTGGATCCCTGGCTCTTAGTTTCTCATGCTAGGCGTGGTAGCCGATCTTCTCCCATTCTGCAGACATGGCCAAGCCACCTTAGTTGGGATTGTTCTACTAGGGTCTGAAGGAGTTGGGTCTTTAGGCCTTGACGTATCGTCTGGTTGCAGACCATGTCTCTTACTTCAACCACCTTCTTCAGATACCTCATTTCTGAAGTTTGGATCTGGCTTTTGTGGGTTTTAGTCATTGCTCATGACTCGGATCCATACGTCAAGACTGGAACATAGGTAGCGCGGTATACAGCCATCTTCGTTTTCTTACCAACTTCTCTTTTGCTGAGGAATCCTCGATTTATGGCCTGACAAAGTCTCCAAGCTGTTGCTCTTCGGGTAGCCAACTCTTCTCTGCTGCCCTTCCGGTCTATGACATCTCCGAGGTATTTAAAGTGGTTGACCTGCTCCACGACCTGTTCTCCCTGTTTAATCTGATGTCTTCTTTCCTCTTGTGATATCAACATCGTTTTTGTTTTGAGCTGCTTATGACCATCCTTTTCTTCTCCAGCTCGTCCGTCCAGACTTGCAGGTTGGATTTAAAATGTGCCTCTGATTTAGCAATCAGGGCAACATCATCAGCAAATGACAGCTCTGAAATACAGACCTGTCTCATCTTCCAGTACCACACTGTAAGGAGAGGACTAGAAAGTATTCAGTGGGGCGTCCTTTATGCACTTGTCATAATGTTTATCTAACTCTGGTTTTTTTTTTCTTTTTTTTTTAAACAAACAACAAAACCAAAAGGTATCACGAGTAAATTGCAATTTAGTTATGGTAATAGTTTGGTGCTGTTATTACGTTTTATGTTGAAAAATAAAAATTATATTAGAGACATGATAGATAGGATGTAATATCTTACAGGCCTCCAAGGACAATAAAGACATCAGATATAATACAAAATGAAGCCCCCAGAATAGGAAGCTGCGCTTGGTCTGCAACAAAGTCTTGCGTTTCTTAAAAAAAAAAAAAACTTCTAACATATGCTCCACCACATTTTGTGTATATAAAAAAAGTTGAATTGTTTAGCGAGATATTTTCAACAGAAGAGTTTTTTTTTATTTTTTAAATTAGACTAAATGTAATAAAACTTCGATAAGATAATGTTTAGCAAATGTATGATGATAAACAGTAAACAAACTGTAAATAAAAACTTGTAATAAACATTGCTCACATTCTGCAGAAGGCCTGCAAAGCCGAAAGAAAAAAATAACTTAAAGAAGCAAAGCAATAAAATATTTATTTCCTGCAGGTGGTCGTATAATTAATTCCATAACACTGCGGTGCATACAAAAAAAAATAATAATAAATAAATAAAAGAACAGAAACGCAAGAATGAAACAACAAGCCTCATATTAAAATCGCAGGGATATGCATCTTTCGCATTCAACAAAGAAAGAATTGAACTATTTACGTTCTAAAAATATATCGGGAGCAGAAGAAGAAGAAGAGAGAAGAACGAGAATTTGGAACAAGAAAAAGACAAATTAAAAGGAGGAGAAGAAAGAAGAAACACGAAGAATGAAAAAGAAGGTAGAAGAAAAAAGAAGAGGAAGACTTAGGAATAATAATAATTATAATAATAATAATAATAATAATAATAATAATAATAATAATAATAAGAAGAAGAAGAAGAAGAAGAAGAAGAAGAAGAAGAAGAAGAAGAAGAAGAGGAAGAAGAAGAAGAAGAAGAAGAAGAAGAAGAAGAAGAAGAAGAAGAAGAAGAAGAAGAAGAAGTTAGAAGAAGAAGAAGAGGAGGAAGAAGAAGAAAACAGAAAATAAGAAGAATGAGAATGGAAGATATTAAGGGAAGAAGAAGAAGAAGACAAAAGTGAAAAGCATATTTCAAGTTAGCACAGAGGGCAATTAACACTTAACATTAAACAAATTGGGAATGAACATCAGTAGGGAACAGACAAAGATTACGAGAATAAATGCGGTAAATGCTAGCAAGAGTTTGCACCTGGAGAAACACACTTAGATGTGGACTCTTATTTCAGCAGTACCACAGACAACGCCGGAGGAAAAGTCAGTGACGTCAATTTAAGAATACAGAGAGCAAGAGAGGTTTTAACTGCAGTCATAAATAAAATGACATTTAAAGACTGCAAGTCCAAATCCACTCAAATGTATAAGCGCTCCGTGGATCTGAAACAGTGAGAAACAGCCAAACATGGAGCATAACGAGGTGCATGTGCAGAACTAAAGAGATTAAAATTGTATGACAGGATCACCAAAGTGGACATGGTGGAAGTGATGAAAAGGACAGACAAGCACCACTGGAACAAGAAGTGAAGAAAGGACGTTAGATTGTTCGCGACAGCATTACCTGGCAGTCCGTTTTCTGCAATCCCTATGGTAGAAGAGGCAAGGAGACCTAAAGTACATTGGAAAGGAAATTGGAGACATACATAAAGACATGGGAAACATTTGAGCGTGTCACATAAATATTGTGTCGATCTCTTTTCTCCTCCGGCAGTACTTAGTTACATTTTTGTTGTGTACTAAATCACTCGCAATTTCCGTGGTCGGCCCATTTTTTTTTCTCTGCTATCAAGCAGATAGTAGCTATTTTCTTATCAATTTTACACTCCGTTCAGTGATAACTGATCAAGTTTGCTTTGCGCTTTTTGGCTTTGCTAAGATTTAAGACGCAGATAAAATCAAGATGGGCCCGGTCAATATTCGTATAGTGAACGCGTGTCATGATTACATATGAGTGCCCCGCGATAAATTATCGACCTGTCGGCATGCACTTGACAGAAACGAATGACATAATCATTTCCTGTACACCTTGTTACAACGACATTACTTTAGATGAAAGTAATATCCTATTTGTAAACATTGTCGAGAGAGTGATCGGATGTTTTCATTCCATATTTGGAAGACATGACCTTTGCATTAATGCACAAAAATTTCCTAGTGGAAATATTTTGAATTACCGCATCCTAAACACGCATGTTTGAAACTATTGGCCGGCACTCGAGATGTAAACATAACTACATTTCTGATTGGGCCTGGTCTAATAGTAAGCAACACGTGCCAGGAACGAGAGGGGCAATATAACCTGAAACTTTAGTCAGTTGAAAGCACTGTAAAAATTCACTCGCGCCAAGAAGACAACCAGACCTTGCCAGAGTTAAGAATAGTACCAGGCCAGGGCTGGTGATTGCTTTATTGCGAGTTTCTTATAAAGAACCAAAAGCAGAGGTAGTCCCAAGTTCCATATGAAGCAAGAAGGTAATGATGAAAGAAATGATGTACTTGTTATATTGTTAACCTTATCAACCAGTGTAAATGTAAAACATATTCACTCTAAAAGTAATGAAAGTTTCAACCTTTTTAGCCAGTGTAAATGTAAAACATATTCACTCTAAATGTAATGAAAGTTTCAACCTTTTCAACCGATGTAAATGTAAACATATTCAAACTATATTGTTAACATTTTCAACCAAAGTTAAATATAAAACTTTTCATTTTAAATGTAAAGACAGTTTTCGCTCACTGGGATTAAGATTAATTCTCAGAAAGGGTAAAAGTTCTGAGATAGATGGGATGGTGAAAAGAAAAGAGGGGGGCACATAAGTATGTGCCGGGAAATAAGTACAAGGGGATTGACATAAGTCTTGGGCCTGACCATGAAGGAGTCACAGGAGGAAGATGAAACTTGGCACATTTAAAGTTCATCATATTTGCACTGAATGTGTAAAGTACGCGTTTGTTTCTTCAATGGGTTTTCCCGCTACGGTGCACGGCGCAATGTACCCTATTGACCGGATCTGCTGCTCCAAAGATTTGACAAAACAATGGAAAAGAAGGAGGCCAGAGCTGTGATAAAATTTCTGAGGTTTCAGGGAAAAACACCTACAGAAATACACAGGGAGATGGAACCAGTATTTCGTGATTCTTGTCCTTCATATACTTTGGTAAAATACTGGTGTCAACAGTTTAAGTGCGGCCGCTCAAATGTTGCTGATCTGCCAAGATCTGGTAGACCAGCCTCAGATTGCAACGATGAAAATGCAACAAGAGTGAAGAAAATCATTGACCAGGATTGAAAAATGACAATTGTGGAGATAGCTAGTAGAGTAAAACTAAATGAAAGAACAGTTTATAGAATTTTACACAACCAACTGAACATGAGAAAAGTGTGTGCACGCTGGGTTCCGCGACTGTTGACACGTGAACAGAAGCAAACGAGGGTAAATTGCTGTCAACAGTTGCTCAAAAAGTGTCAGTTAAAAAAATTTTTGGAGACCATGGTGACAGTAGATGAGACTCGGGTACACCATTATGACCCCGAATCCAAAATTGCCAGCATGCAATAGAAAACCCCGGGCTCCCCAACACCTGTCAAGCCGAGAGCACAGAAATCTGCAGGAAAAGTGATGCTGACTGTTTTTTGGGACGGCAAAGGTGTCCTTTTGAAATATTATCTGCCTCGTGGCAACACAGCTAATGGACAGTACTGTGCAGATCTTCTCACAAAACTAAGAAAGGTTGTGACCAGGAAACGAGGGATAACGTGCACTCAAAATCTTCCTTTGCTTCAAGACAACGCGCCCTCTCACAAAGCACGGCTTGTGCAGCTAGCAGCCAACGATTTGAATATTGAAATTCTTCCACATCCACCATATTCTCCAGATTTGGCTCCATCCGACTTTTTTCTATTCCCAAATCTTAAAAAACAGCTAAAAGGAAATCATTTTGACAGCGATGAAGAGGTTATACTGGCATGTGATGACTGGTTTAGTTTTAAAAATAGGGTGTTCTACTCCCAAGGTCTTTTCAAGGTCAAGCAGAAATGGCAGAAGTGTGTCAATTCAGACGGTGGCTATATTTAAAAGGAATAAACACTATACAAAATTTCAGATCTCTGTGACATGTCCTTCATGGTCAGGCCCAAGACTTATGTCAATCCCCTTGTATGTGCCGGGAAACTCAATACTCAGAGGGTATTTGTTTTTCTTTTGCCATACTAGTTGGTGGTACCAGCTTAGATACTATTTCTGGAACAAGTGAGGGTATAAGTGGCCTGATGTCGACGCTAGAGACCATCATCAGATGGGTCTTAGAGACGCGGGACCAGCTTTGCAGTTACTCCCTGATTCTACTCGGAACGTGCTGCAACTCTTAATCTTGACCAAGGACACAAGCGACCCAGTCATCGATCTGCAAAGAACCAAAACATCAGCGGGAGCAGAAACAACTATTGGCAGCTAAGTAAAACTTAAAAGCTGCCAAGTGAACTGTCCATTTTCGAAAACCATAACATCACACTGTGACGAATACTTTTATCTAAACAATTATTCATTTTTATAACTGTTAAGACATAACTGATTATTTAATTTATTACTTGTATAAAGACAATTCCAAGCTGCATAGTGTCAATCATAAAAAGCCTCTATGCCAACTTTACGTGTAGCGTTTGGCAGAGCAACCTAACCTTTGAGGTGAAGACAGGAGTACGACAGGGATGCCCCTTATCAACCACTCTATTTTTAACAGTCATAGACTGGGTGATGCGCCAGACAACAGAGAGCAGTCCAAGAGGAATAAGATGGACTAAATTTTCTACATTGGAAGATATGGAATATTCAGATGACATTGCACTACTAGCACATTCACATCAACACATACAAGAAAAAACGGATAGACTTAATAAGTATAGCCAGCAGGTGGGCTTGAACATCAATCTAAAGAAGTCAGAGGTCATGACGCTCAATGTGAGCAACCCTGAGCCCATATCAGTAAGAAATCAGCAACTGGAACAGACATATACCTTCACATACCTAGGATGCATAGTAACACGAGACGGCAGAGTAAGCAAAGACATCAACAACAGAATGAACAAAGCAAGAACAGCCTTTTTTTAGTCTAAACAACATCTGGAAGTCCTCTCAGTATAGCACAAGCACAAAATTAATATTAAATCAGAGCTGTGTGCTTTCTGTGCTTCTCTATCGTGCGGAATGCTGGAGAGTTACAGAAGGAAATCTTGAAATTGTCCTCTTTTCACACAACATGCCTAAGAAAAATTCACCGAATCTTTTGGCCGAATACCATCACCAACCAAGATCTGCTTACTCGGAGCAAGCAAGAGGACATGCACACCATCATAGCTGGCAGACGCTGGAGTTGGGTTGGCCATGTCCTCAGAAGAGACCCTGATGCCATCACAAGAACAGCTATGCTATGGACCTCTGAAGGAAAACGAAAGAGAGGCCGACCAAAGACAACTTGGTGGAGGACTGTGGAGGCTGAGATGCAAAGAATGAACCAGAGTTGGGGCACTGTACGGAGGATGGCCACCGACCGAGCAAAGTGGAATCAATTTGTTGTTGCCCTACAAGACGCCACCAGGCGTGATGGCCACTGACTGCTTTGACGGTCGGTGGCTAAGGATCAAAGAAGAAGAAGAATAAAGACAAATCTAAAGTTGATTTAATAATTTTGCATCTACTACAACAGTGTGCCATTTCTTAAATACACTCAAACAGCGCTATATATAATAATAATAAGAGGAAATTCGCTGAATTAACTCAGCTGGGGGCTTGTACGAGCTAAAATTATATTACATAATCCTTCACAAAAGTTGACGGCAGATACTAGAGTTAACGTGCTCAGTCAATGCAGCATTGTTCTCGCTTTCTGAATATCTCGTGGATACTCCCTTGAGGTAGAAGCACCATTATTCTTCTACCTACAACTCTGTCAAGAGTAATCTTGAGCGAAGGTAGACACATTTGACGACCCACACTAGTTACTCTTGAGTTTTGGCCACCGTTGGACCACTACTGCAGAGCTAAGGGGAGGGAACCCGTGACAGAGCGGATGGCACAAGATAGGAGACATTATGTGAGTAGATTGAATGCCTATGCTCCACATAAAGCTACAGAGTAATGTAAGATGATGCAGTAAAAAATCCACGGGTTAGTTTACTAAAATTTACTTTATTCGTGAACTGAACAAAACAGAAACGCGACGTTTTCTTTGAAAAGAAGTTAACACTCGGTCAAATATCATTTAGTTAGAATTCTCCACCCTTCTGCCGACGGGATTGCAGGGAGGTAATCCATCAGAGATAAACGTTACACAGTGGCTACATTTATTCCAAAGAACAAACACTGTGAAACATGACAACAGCTATGATTTTACCATGGTAGATCTTTAGAGAGATCAATGTTTCGTTAGCAGAATCCCACAGCTCCAGGGTTGTATACTACTGGTCTAGATATATCCTGACCTTGTCATATTTTATTGTCCCATCTCAATGCTATGTAAGGGTGTCTGTTTTTGTGCATTCTTACTCAATATCTTTCATGACTACTATCTGTTTGTGCATTCTTACTCAATACGTGTCATGGATACTCTGTTTATTTGAGCGTTCTTACTCAATACGTGTCATGTCTACTCTGTTTTTTGTTTCTTCCTACTCAATACGTGTCATGACTACTATGTTTTTTTTGTTCGTTCCTACTCAATACGTGTCATGGATACTCTGTTTATTTGTGCGTTCTTACTCAATACGTGTCATGACTATTCTGTTTTTTGTTCCTTCCTACTCAATACGTGTCATGACTACTATGTTTTTTTGTTCGTTCGTACTCAATACGTGTCATGACTACTCTGTTTTTTTGTGTATTCTTACTCAATACGTGTCATGACTACTATGTTTTTTGTTCGTTCCTACTCAATACGTGTCCTGACTACTAAGTTTTTTTTGGTGCGTTCCTACTCAATACGTGTCATGACTATGTTTTTTGTGCGATCTTACTCAATACGTGTCATGACTACTATGTTTTCTCTATTTCAACATTTATGTTATCAGTCTTGTACCCTCAATGATCAATGTATCTGAGCCGCCCCCCTCCCCCCCCCCGCCCCCCCCCCCAAGCTTTCAATTAAGATATTGTCCTATAAGTTATCTTAGCTACATCGTGTTATTATCATCACTGCAGGGTCTTTTGCGTGTCTTCGAACTGTGTAACAGGCTGGATGCATGCTGACTTAAAGATACTGAGTTTTTTTATTATTTTTTATTTTTATTTTACATTTTACCGAATAGCAAGTCACTCTTTCTTTCTTTCTGTTTAATTACAAATTGATCTAGAAGAAGAAAATGTGGATATACATACCGGCTTGCTTCTTCGCCGATTGGACTGGGTTCTCATACTGCGTTCGTCTATTTACATGGCTGAAAGTTAAAAAAAAAAAAAGAAGCGCAGAATGATTAAACTGATTATAAAATTGATAATGACTTGTGCAAAAATAATCATGTGCATAAGAAATAATAAAACAGCAGGATTACGTGATATTATATGTGCATATGTACTTAGGTACAAGTAAAAGGTAAAGGTAGGGCCCCATAGATACTGCTGGTATTAGCTCTGTTTACAATAATTGGACAGAAGATATGATGCCACTTTCACATATCGGCAATTGAACATATTTGGATTTGAAAACACTATACATCCTAATTATAACACTCCAGATGTTGAACGGGGTATGTTTCATCATCAATTTAAAAAAAAAAAATTGCCGTGAATGAGTGAAGTGCTAGAGACTTCACTATACTGGGTTTCACCTTTATGAGGTGGAGTGACCGGTTCAACTTCCTTGTTGTCTATTCCAACTCAAGAGCACAGTCAGAAACCCATTTACAGCTGGGCAGACGGCAACGAGGCGCTACCAGGCTTCGAACCCGGTAACACTGTCTCGAGAAGGAAGTGGTCTAACTACTATGTCACTCGACGCTCTATGTACCTGTACTACTGTATACTAACTCTATACTTCTGTATCAGCATGCTGTGTCTCTAAACTTCAATAATATTTGTCCCTGTATTTCTATTTCTAAATTCTAGTCTCACATTATACTTCACTATACACCTGATATTTATGTGCATGTGGGTACTGTTAATTTTAGATAATTAAATGCACGCCGACTCTTAGCTTCTTTGTGTTCTTCAGATACTTTTTTTTACCAGCACGATCAATAACTCCATTTTTCTCATACACTTGTCAGACAGGTTTTACTAATTTTCAATTAATATTTTTTTTTTAAAATTAAATCACCAGTCTATTTTAATTCGTTAACAGAAACATTAATAAGGTTACACAGTGCACTGTATTAATGTTGTACATTTGATTTATTATATCAATGTGCTTGTCATTCAGGGCAGGCATTTAAAAAGTTTAGATGCCTTTTTTTTAACCATGCTTTTACAACAATCTTCGTTCGTTCGCTCAATTCAAGTTAGCTATTCTTGCATTCACAAATCTCTGAACCCATTTCGCGCTCCTCCTCCCCCCCCCCCCCCCCCCCCCCCCCCCCGAAAAAAAAAAGACTTGCTTTTTCCGTCAGCAAGCTGAACAACACCCTCCCCATTCCTTTTTTTTTCTTTTCTCTCTCACGTCTGAATGTTTCATGTAGCATCGGCGACTTGAGATTTCGATGAAAATACCGTTGTCCCATTGAAGGATGAATTACACAATCCAGTGGCACCTATTTCTCAACTTCTTGTTCCGCCTCTTCTTCTTTCTCTCGACCCCCCACCCCACTCATTTTCCCCCTGTGTCCATGCCATCTGTGTCTTTTTATTGGCATTCCTCTCATATACTGATTGTTCTTCTCCTCCACCTCCGCCTTTGATCACATGGAACGTACTTGAAGAAAGCAGTCGTCATCTTCAGGATGCTACAAACTCCATCGGGTTGCTCTTGGGACTCTGGCACTGATGGCGGTTATTATGTTGTCTCTGTTCCTCATATATGAGACATTCAGTGGTGAGCAGTCGTCTTATCAGTGTCGGAATATTATTACTTGTTCTCTTCTTTTGAGCACTAGCTATCGTGTTGTTTAATTTTTTTTTATTTTAGTCGCCAGAATATTCTCTCACACGGTTTCCCAGTTGTTTCTATATCTGCTCTCGACAAGTTTCTCTGCCTCTTCATGTATTACCCTGGTATCAGTGAGGGGCTGTTTTGGACCCCTCTTTCCCCCTTTGCCAGTCTATCAGCCTCTTTATTCCTAAGGATACAGCTCGCAGGAGTACGTCAGTCACATTTTCTTTGAACTGGTGGCACAATTTGCAGTGCTGCGCTTAGAAAATTTAGTTCATTTAACTCTTGTGTGCTGGTTGTTACTGACATTCTGTCTTTAGGATTTCTGCAACAGTTTACAGTGCCTCTGTCTCTGCTTCCAAGTTGCTTCAACTTTGCTACTCTTTTTTTTTTCTGTGTACTGTTGTTTAGCATTAGATTCCTTTACTTTCATTTGTTAGTTGCCTGCCATTCGTCTGTAACTAATATTTGTTTTAAAAAACACACACACAAACAGTGTATAATACTCACTCAATATAATATACTCCGTAATGGGGGTCTTCAACTTTCTCCCATCCAAATGGAAGCTCTGAAATAATTAAAAAATCAAGATAAAATCTGGAATGCCGCAGAATAATGTCATAACATTGAGAAGTTAAAAAAAAAAAAAAAAAGAAGTAAGAGAAATGCTAGGAAAACACATAAAAGAACAAAAAAGATCATAAAACAGAAGCAAGAAATGTTTGAAAAATATTAATAGTTTGCATAAGACGTTCTAACTAACAAAATGATGTGACTGCTTCAAATTAGTTAGGAGAACAGAACAAGAGAAAGATGTCCATACTTTAATATAAAGCAAAGAAAGGCAGCATTAATAGCTATACAACTGTTATAAATTCAATGTGGAAACACTGCCACGTCACACTGCCAAGAGGGGCGGGGAGGAGACCGAGATAGATGGATGGATGGATGGATGGATGGATGGATGGATGGATGGATGGATGGATGGATGGATGGATGGATGGATGGATGGATGGATGGATGGATGGATGGATGGATGGATGGATGGATGGGCGTTAAGATTCCTACAGTGCAAAGGAAAACACGACGCAAGGCAGAAAAGAAACAGATGGGGGTGAGACAACATATATAACATACACCAAAGTAAGCATGACATGCAAGTGAGGGGGAAAAAAAAAGTAAGGTATAGGAAGCAAGGTAAAGCTGAAATGATGGGAAGACACACTGGTCTCATCACCAACAGCGCATCTTGTTACGCGTTCTGCACAGCGGTACTGCCTAGCATTGCTATGGAACAGACTGAATTTTATCGTATCAACAAATACTGCTTTCGGTTAAATAGCACAGCTTGAACAGACTACGCGGTTGCTTTGCGAATGAACGGACATTTTGATGCAAGCAGGAGACTAAAGAAACGTAGAAGGTGGCATGGGCTTTTCAACAAGTTCTGGAGGCACGCTGTTATCTTTGTAAG
Source organism: Oreohelix idahoensis (assembly GCA_024509875.1). Classification (NCBI taxonomy): domain Eukaryota; kingdom Metazoa; phylum Mollusca; class Gastropoda; order Stylommatophora; family Oreohelicidae; genus Oreohelix; species Oreohelix idahoensis. The sequence continues at coordinate 253,943 of JAMPIV010011553.1, forward strand.
TGAGAACAGTTGCTTCCCAGTGGCTTGGGGAAGTTTAATTGGAGCGTGGCTGGTGTCTTGTATCGGCCCCCTGATTCTTGATTAATACACCTTTAAAAGGGAAAGAAAATCGCTTATTTAGGTTTCACCAAATCAAATCCACTTCCCACGCAGCGTAGCCTACGCGATGCCTGCGAGATATACACACATAAACTGTTTAACGTTATGGTCGCATCTATAAATTTACGTGTTTACATGTGTAAGTGGAAATTCGTTGTAAGCACTGCTCTCATAATGTACAGAAGAAAAGAGGTAAAGGCAGGCCCATAGCAAATACTGTGTCGTGAGTCTCAGTTTTATGAAGTGGGGATAACTGGTTGCCTTTCTCGTTGTCTTTGCCTTCACTAACTTAAGAGCATAGTCAGGAATCCAGTTCTTACAGCTGGATAGACTCCAACGTGACGAAGGTCTATACTCTTTAGGGAGCTGAAGGGTAATGCATAAATGAATGAATGACATTGTGTTAAAATGGTCGTTACTCCTTTTTATGTAGCACAATCTGTCACGTGAGTGCTGTTGGTTGGTACTGTAGTGAAATCTGTGAGAACTAACGCTAAATTCCACAGCACGTTCAATTTGCATACCGAAGTAAGGGCCTAAACGATTTGCCGCGGTTTAACATTAATACCATGACGGGCGTTCGAAAGACCCCCTTTTTTCTCGACCCGCGTTCTGGACATATATTCACACGCTGGTTTTAGCAGACGATATATATACACACACGCAATGTGACGTGGCGCCGTAAGGTTAACGTCCGATAAGGTAGTTTAAAATAAAAGGAAAATTAAGGTTAACGTCCGATAAGGAGTGTCACGGTTCGTGTTTACCAATTTAAAATTGAAGCATTGTAGGGAATAAAAAGATACTAGGAATTGGAAAGACATACAAGAATAAATATGTACTGACTGTGAAATAGATAACAGCGGGATTAATAAGTATGTATGAGTATTTAAAACTATTAAGAAATAAAGAAGTTGGACAGAAGACAGATAGACTTGAAAATCTTTCTCAGTTTCGCCCGTAGGTAGGTGGGGTAAACGTAGGTAGGTGGGGTAAACGGGGAAGGAGTCCTTAATTTGAATATTTGAGGTCAGTTTTATTTGAAAAGGAACGCTATTCATTAAACAGTCTCTGATTGGCTGTAGTGTACTAGACTAAACGGTTGTATAAAACCAATTAGTAGTTGGTATTCGGGGCCACTTGTTAACTAAAATTTATACACTAAAGAAGTTGTTTTAAGACAAGGAAGGAGTACTTACTTGTTTGCTAATTCTGCACAGGCAGCGATCTGGATTTGTTACCATATATCGCCCTATTCTACAACTTGGTGTATAAAATTTTTTTTGATTGCGGTAATTATGAAAACCTTTATATTAACATTTATATTGTCATTTTTATCATTATTATGTATGCATTATTGAATTTGTATGAACCTTAAAGGGGGAAACATTTATCTGGAGGGAAGCTAACATCAAAACTCTGTGTTGTTTCACAGCGTTGTTAGGAAACAGTATTAACCTGGTGTAGAAAAGCCAGGCAGGCTCTCTGCCATATGGGGAGAAAAGAAAAGTAAATATGATGAAAAAAATGTTGTGTTATGACATAAGACCAGGAAGATCACTGGCCGTCTTCTTCAGCAAGTCACCGTGATTGTACATGACTTGATAGTATTAATGTAAAATGTTTCCTTTATCAAGGAAAATGTCAAACGGTGGTTTGAAAGTCATTTATCCAGAAAGGGGTACCAACCAAATTGAGAACGTTAACTAATTGTTTAGTTACCATACTGATGTCTGATGATATTGCCATGTTAGAATAATGAAAGAGAGAGATTATTAGATGCTGAGTGGGACACATTTGTATTGTTCCAGAGTTTCATCTACGAGTGAGCCCAGGTGACCTAACACCTGTCCTTAAGTTCTGCAGTGAGGCCTAAATACTGAGTGCCTACACAGTGATTTACCTATAGAAGCAGAATCGTGTCTTGGCAGTGGAGGCTGGCGTTTATACATACTTCAACCAGCCTGGTTCCAGAGACCTCAGATAAGACTTGTCTGGGAAATTGATATCACAAACAATCCACTCTCTCAGTTTTCACAAAAGATAGTGTATCAGACAGTGAGGAACAAACCCGTTCAATAAACTTGTACCCTTTTCTAGGAGCAAGAGATACTTGACATTTTACCAGCAGAAAAGTGTTGCTCCATCAGGGGGTACCTCAAGGAGGAGTAATTTCCCCAACACTCTTCCTTGTTTACATCAATGACCTGGTGAAAGATCTCCCTGCAGGAGTTAAAGCTGCCTTATATGCAGATGACCTAGTACTCTGGTGCGCTGATGAAAATGTCACCACAGCAAATTATAGAATGCAGCGGGCAGCAGACATGCTAGTGTCATGGGCAGAGAAATGGCTTATCACAATAAACACAGACAAAAACCTCCACAACACTGGTTCGCCCTGCACACCGCCCCCAAGGACAAATCAGCTAACCCATACACCTAGGGGACAACCGTGATCAAGGAAGAAAAGCTACCCCACCTATCTTGGGGTGACATTTGACCAAAGGCTTACATGGAATGAAGCATATTGAAAATGCAGAGGAAAGGCCCGAAGACGACTAGGCATACTCAGAAAATTAGCAGGTACCAACTGGGGAGCAAATGAACGAAATCTAAAGAAGATTTATAATGGAGTAATAAGACCACACTTAGAGTTTAGCTCACTGCATGGTCATGATCAGCTGCAAAAACTCACATCTGCAGGTCCTTTGGACAAGGAGTGCAAAATCAAGCTCTGCAGTGTTATAGGCTGGAATGAACACAGGAGCCATGAAAACTACACCAATAACAGAGATGCAGAAGGGTGCTGGATTACAGACATTGTCCCATAGAAGAGACACAAAAACCATGATCCAGATGGAAAAGTACAACAGTATGCCAATGCACCCAATGAAGGCAAGACTAGATGATCTGGCATTGGGACGTCTAAAGCGTAGCAGAGTTGTTTTGCGGGGAGAAAGAATCATATTATAAGACAGCATCAAGAAGACCTATCCATGAAGACAACACCACTGAAGCCCACCCTATACCCTGTACCATGGGAGCAGGCCAGCAGTGCCCTCCAAATTAATACAACAGTCAGTGGTCTCACAAGTGGATGTGAGTATAATGATCTGCAAAAACGAACTGCTACATTGAGTATGATCCAAGAAAGCTATCCCGATCAATCATGGATAGATGCCTATACAGATGGATCAGCAACTAATGCTGTTAGGAATGGAGGTGCCGGTATCTTTATCTCATATCCTGACAACCACTATGAGACTAGGCACATTCCCACTGGTAAATTCTGTTCCAACTATACAGCTGAGGTTCAAGCTCTAGAGCAAGCTGCAAATATGATTTATAACACCAACTCTGCCTGCCACCAGGTAGTCATCCTCACAGATGCACTGTCTGTCCTGCAAGCTCTCAAGGGTGGTAAACTCCCGCATCTGAGAAATGAACTAAACAAGGTAGCTGCCAAAAAGAGAACCATACTTCAGTGGGTACCATCTCATTGTGGTATGTGAACCTTAGGAAATGAAAAGGCAGATCCTTGCAAAAAAGGGAGGAGAATGTGAACAAGAAGATAATGAAGTCACATACTTTGAGAAAAAGAGAGCTATCCAGACTATCAGAAGAGAACAGAACCAACCCAAAGACGACTATCACACTCTCGACCGGCAGGGACAGACAACTATTTTTGATGACTCAGGACATGGCAGAAACAAATGAATAAACACATGCACAGATGCTACGATTGTCTGCTTCACCACTGTGCACATGTGGATTAAACGAACAAACTGCTGAGCATGTTCTACAGGACTGTCCTCTGTATGACCAGTTAAGAAAGATATACTGGCCCAATGACTCAACACTAAACTCAAAGCTATATGGAGTTTTTCTATTTAAAAGAGGAACTTCAAACAACCAGTCGAATTCATCATGAGAACTCGTCTGACGGACTTTTGTATGGGTGAATCATCAGTAAACATCGACTCGCAAGAAGAAGAAGAAGGAAGACAAAAGATAGTGTGTATCAGACAGTGAGGAACAAAAACGTTCAAATAAACTTGTACCCTTTTTCTAGGAGCAAGAGATACTTGACATTTTCCCAGCTTGAGACATATAAATAATTGTGGGATAAACACCGACAAAATGACAGTTGTAAAAATAATTGCTTGTAACTAATTTCATTATCATGTTGAGTTGATTATTCCTGTTTTAGAAGAATAACTAGATACAGGAAAAATAAATTTATAAAAAAATAAGTTACATTCCAAAACTTTACCAAGTGACTTGTTTTAATCATTGTTTATTAGTAATAGGTGTAGTTGTTGTCCTGTTCATTAACACTTCATCACATTGCATATACCCTAGACACTTGCTAGACAAACTACACACACCCACCAATACACTTCAGTAGGGGAAGATTATAATCGGGTGAGGTCGGGGTGGAAGCAGACAAGTAGCACGTAAACTGATCTATATTTAATACACCCCAGAGACTCGCATAGCTGACCTCACACCAGATACCATTAATTTAATATTGTAAAACCAATAATAACAACCTTAATTCACCACATTAATTTGGGACGCTCCTTTGGGGATTTAAAAGGTTCTTAGTACCCTACATTAAGGTGTCACTACTAGTCACTAGTCCCAGTATTTGTAAATAAAATATAATAGTAAAAATAATCTGAGAGTGGTTTGAGTGGGGTATATCATTGCCCTTTGTCTTGTGTTTAGAGTTGGTTAATTAGTTTAAGGTAGTGGATAGTATTTCATATTGTTACGGACTACGAAATATGGAGTATAAGGCGGACGAGATATGGGCCCAAATTACGCAGATCTGAGATCTTGCTGACTGTGCAAGGCTAGGGATTGACTTGCATACAAGGGCCACATAAGGTTGATTTGGAAGACGTTGTACATATTCACAGGACATAGCTGATGCATTGTAATTCCTCATACGAGCCATGCTAACTATAAGCTGCATGGCGGATAAGCTGTATAGGTGGCCCTTAGGACGATAAATCGCAAGCTAATATTAGCTAAGAGGCGAGATGCGAGAATTTGTTAGCAGGAAACAGCGAGTACGGATCTGCAGCGACCATAGGATAGAAGTCAGGATTTCCCCCTATGGGCAGGCTCTGAGCTACTCAGATGAGATGCAAGTGCACATTATAGGCCTGTCTTGCAGACAGGAAACTTGCAGTTCTTTCTGCATGATAAGGGATAAGAAAATAGGTTGGTATAAGGGAAGATTGAGCTGAGAGAGAACTATATGGAAAGATCTACTCAAGATAGGCAGAGATGCAGTTACTAGTATAGACGACCGGACACATGGCGATAGAGTTGAGATCATACAAGGATATCACTCACCTAAACGAACAATCAAGCTCAATCCGACTCGATATACGAGGCCTCACCTCCTACCAAGAGACAGATACATCATCCACCCGATCAGAATGCCTTTCCATACTCCGCTTGCTGCGCTCGCCACTCCTGCAACATCAGGACCAACGGTTTGAGGCTGACCCCACAATTTGAGAGAAACACTAGGATTCCATCAAGGTCGAGCCATCATTCCGCCTACCCTTGAGGCATAGACTAAGGGGTCCAGTTCGGAGTAGAGACAGAGAGCCACCACCGTCTTCGCAAGGTATTCCACCTCTCTGACAACCCCTGCCTCATTCCTCCTACCACTCCATCCACTGCGCCTTCCCATAATCCACCCCGTACCACCACAATATTTCCAAGATCAACCTCCAGCTGATAATGCTCATTCAGGTGGGTTCCAATAAGTTAAGCAGGCTCTTTAGGACCCGAGTTCTAGACCCAGTGCAATTTGTAGAAAAGATGGATGATCTAGAGTCATTTTTTATCTAGATTTAAAGGTTACCGCATTTTGACCTTTCCACTTACTATGTCTGGGCTTAGGGCCTGGCTAGGACATACCCCCAGGAGAAATGCCACGGACGCTCTGGGAACGCAGAGAGTGGTCTAGGAAAGGAACCATAAGCTATGAGGATTAGCTACCGAGTCTTTAGACATGGAAGAGACTGATGGAAACAGGATGATCACGGAAATGGGGTAAAGAGGCCCTAACAGGGGAGATCTTAAAGCAATGTCTTGTTCCCTAGTGTAAAGAAGTATATCAGCCAGGGTGAACCGTTCTTGAACGAGAAGAATCTTTAAGCTCTGAGCCTATTATACAATTGAGGAAACCTAGTGCACAGACGACATTTCATATGATAGCAAACTGTTGATCTATACTAGTTAGATTTGAGCACTAGAAAGACCATCATGGAAATTTTACAAGCGCCAATGAAACTTATGATAACCCCCCCACATATGACCCCAGCGACCCAATATCCCACTCCTCTCGTTCATATGCAAACCCTATACATAGAACACCCCCCCCCTTGGGAGAAAGGAAAATGGTCTGCTGCTCTGGGAGAAGATGGACATAATCACCTCTGGGAGTTACCATAAGACTCTTGTACTCGCCTGTCCTCTAACTTGTCACTGCAGTTGAAAATTAGGAGAGGGACATCCATTTCGATCTACTGCTGTGCAGGACGTGCTCAGGTACAAACCTTCTCTACCTCAGAACTTGGGGTTCCTGTAATGTTACAAAGATGGGGGTGACTACTCTTTGATTGAGAGTCCCTGGCTTGAGACTGTTTCTGGGGGCAACAAATCCCTTGGTGATTTAAAAAGGGTCGTGAAATCGTGGTGTTGGGTAATATCTCTTAAATGTAAGTCTGAGATATCAAGCCGCAACCACGGTTGTAGCATCTCAGTGGTCGCTTAGCCAGCCTCTAGAATTGTGCTAAGAAAAGTCCTTCGCCCAAACAATGTGAGAAGGAGACCTAAATATAAGCAGGCCCAGAGTGTAATAAGATTCATCCCTCAAGCTTGCTATTAGGTGCCTTATGATACTTAGCTCACTCATCCATAACAGTGAAACCTGTTGATCAGCAACAAAGACCAAGGTCACTGAACCAAGGAGGATATGAACCATAAAACCTAGCAATGTTGAGAGGAGTGATGAAGGTAAATTTGACAAATGAAGACGTCACTCAAAACATGCTTCTAAGGGAAAATAGAAGAATGGTATTGTGATACACCTCCTCAGGGTTCTTTTGAAGCAACGTGACAGTACTTGTTTGTATAAATGGTATGAACCTAGAGTGCGCAATTGTTTACAAAACCGCTAGTTTTAACTTGTGTATGGGTTATAAGTGGTGCAAAAGAAAAAATAATCATGGAGGCACATGACACAATGTGTACTCGAAAAACCTCTGAAAGTGGATATGCAGCTTTGCTAAAATTGGAGAAATGGACAAAAGTTTACAAGAGTTTTATCAGGAGATACGACCCTTATGGGAAAGAAAGTATATCTCCCCTCGCAGAACCCTTAAGGAAGGGAAGGGAACCAGGGCCATGCTGAGATTTTGTTAAGTAATGGGTCCCCATTAGGTGTGACTTTCGCCGATGCAAAGGTTTTAGTACATACTCAGGGAGCCCTCGCACCTGAGCGGACACCTCAACTCGCGCCTTAGACCCTCACCGCCACATGGTTGTTCATGAAATAATTCATAGACTTCATCTGGATTACTTTTGCAGGGGCTTGTGCATTTTTTCTCAACTCAAGTCAAAGTGGATCAAGAGAATTGTTGCCCAGCGAAGATAAAAGGTCAAGTTTGTCCACCATGACCAAAGCCTTATCTCTTTCCTTAGGGTAGCTACCCATGTTGCATAGATTTTGCTCTGGCAACACTTAGTGACTCAACGACACTAATGAGCTTATTCGAAGACTCTAGGGAATACGCAATACTATAACTTTTACACTTAATTCCTAGTCCTGGAGACTCCATATTATGCTGTCATTGGACTGAAATGTGTGGCAACTAAGGACCTGCAATGGAAGCTACACATAACCTGGTAGTCCCCAACAGACACTACATAGTTGCGTTCCGTAAGATTGCTATAATCTGTGGTCTTACCTCAGTCGCATAAATTATAAATAAAAATGTCCAACAAACTCGCTATGTGGATGTTGTGTATAAGGAATGTTGTATGTAATGGTGTCACCCTTAGGTGCCTTTACGATACTGGATTGGATTTTGATTCTGTTGTGAGTTCTCACCTGGTGCAAGCTGATCAATACACCACAGAAACAGTGGAGATCCAAGTTGCAACCAAGGACGTAGCAACCATGACTCTTCCCATTGCTAGAATCTGTGTAAAAACTCGCTATGTGGAAGGAGTAATCAAGGCAGCAGTGATAAACGAACCCATCTACCCTCTGATATTGGGGTGTCGTTATGTATTCTTGGGGAATCCCAGGAAACCTGTGATCATGGCAACAGTGCAGACCAGGTCACAGTCACGAAAGGAGGATGATGAACCTATAAATACTCATCCAGAGGAGATGAGGAAGACACAGGCAGAAGATACGTCACTCAAGCCGTGCTTTAAGAAATTACCTAAGAGCCATACACCTACGAAAGGAGACTACTATATGAAGAATAAACTGTTGTATAGGAAGGCCGGAACTGGGTCCAATGGTCACGGACAGCTGGTTCTTCCTACTTCGTATAGGAAGAAAGTGTTGGAACTAGGGCACGCGATTCCTTTCAGTGGTCATATGGGGATCAGTGCAACAGGACAGCGTATAGTTTGTCATTACTTCTGGCCAGGGATAACCGAAGATATAAAAAGATATGTGAAATCCTGTCCAGAGTGTCAAAGGGTAGCTCCAAAGCATTGGACTGCTCCTGCAACTCTAGGGGAGATGCCCATAGTGGGAACCCCTTTTGAGAGGGTTGCAGTAGATATTGTGGGACCTCTCACTCGAACCAAGAGGAGGAAGTTATATTCTCACTCTGGTGGACACTTGTTCGATGTGGGGAGAGACGGTAACCCTGTCATCTATAGATTCAAAGCATGTGGCAGAAGCATTACTCACCATATTCACAAGGTTAGGTTTCCCGCACCAAATATTGACTGATAATGGCTCTCAGTTCAAGGGGAGACTAACGGAAGACGTTTTCATGCTCTTCCAGGCCAAACACTTTCATTGTAGCCCGTACCATCCCCAAGGGAACGGCCAGGTAGAGAGGTTCAATGGGACTCTCATTTATATCCTGAGAAAGCTGGCACATGAGAAACCTGATACATGGGACCAATTTTTGCCCGCTGCATTGTTTGCGTATCGGGAAGTTCCACATAATTAAACCGGGATGGCACCCGCAACCCTGTTATTTCGGAGGCCAATAAAAGGTCCATTGGAAGCCTTGTTAAGGACATGGACTGATGAGAAGGCAGAGGAAACTGTTACCTCATCATATAGCTATGTGAACGAGCTGACCACTCGTCTTAAAACTGGCTGGAAACTGGCAAATGACAATCTCAGACAAGCTAAGGATAGAGAGCTTAATGTGGGATAGAAGGTGCTCCTTCTTCTACACGGCAGCAGTAACAAGTTACAAATTGGATGGCAAGGGCCATACACGGTTCTAGAAAGGATATCTAGAACTAATTATAAAATCGACAAAAAAGGTAAGGAGAAAATTTATCATGTGAATCTCCTAAAGAAATACCTGGAACGAGAGATCCAGGATGAGACACATCTCATGACCTTGTCGATAGCCACTGGAATGAAAAAGGAACCACTCACCTCTCACGAGTATCCCTTAAAAACAGGTGAAACACAGGCCCAGGTGAAGATCAGTAAGCACCTGACTAAAGCCCAGAGGGAGCAGGTTCAAAAGGTTCTGATTGAACATACAGACGTGTTAACAGATAAGCCGGGGCATACAAATCTGTTAGAATATGACATGAAATTAATAGACCCAACACCGATCTGTATGAGAGCCTATACTGTTCCGTTTGCAAAGGAGAAAGCTTTGAGAGAGGAGATTGATTATTTGTTGAAAGAAGGGATCATCTTTCACAGTGAGTCTCCATACAGTTCCAGTGTGGTTTTGCTGAGAAAACCATCTTGAGAACATAGACTGTGCATCGATTACAGGAAACTGAATGCGGTCACTGAGAATCAGGTGGATCCATTGCCTGATACCAATCAGCTGTTTGCCAGGCTGAACAAGGCAAAATATTTTTCTAAGGTGGATCTTAGCAAAGGCTATTATCAAATTCCAGTGAAGCCTGAGGTTCGACCTTATTTAGCCTTTAGCACCTCGGAAGGCCATTATGAATTCAACATGCTACCATTTGGCTTGAAAAACGCCCCGAGTGTGTTTTCCAGAATGATGCGCAAGTTATTGGATCCACTGAATAATCTATGTATAACAAATTTCATGGACGACATCCTTATTGCTACTGAGACATTCGAAGAACACATTAACTCTCTGAATATGCTATTTGATAGGCTCAGAGAAGCAAATTTGACGGCTAGACCAACCAAATGTTGTGTGGGGTGTAAAGAACTGGAATTCTTGGGACACACAGTATATCCAGGGAAACATGACCCCTGACCCCAAGAACCTGGATAAATTGCAAAAAGCACCGAGGCCACAAACAAAAAAAGATGTGAGGTCTTTTGTATCTTTATGTGGATTTTATCAAAAATACATAAAGAACTTTAACTCTATTTGTGCACCGCTGACAGACTTAACTAGAAAAGGTCAACCTGATAAAATCATTTGGTCAGCGCAGTGTGATTTGGCATACCAAGAGCTAAAAGATAAACTCACTAGCAAACCGATATTGAAATTGCCTGATTTAAGTCAGGAATTTGTGGTGAGAACGGATGCTAGCAACATAGGATTAGGAGCCACATTGTTACAGAAGACCACCTCACAGGATGGAGAACTGAACCCAGTTGCTTACGCTAGCCGCAAGTTGAACAAAGCGGAAAAAACTACTCAACCAGTGAAAAAGAGTGTTTAGCGTTAATTTGGGCCATAAGGAAGTTTCAAATTTATCTTTATGGTAGGTCATTTGTGGTGCAAACAGATCACAAGCCGCTAGTGTTCTTGTCCCAGGCCAAGCATGAAAATTCTAGACTATTACGCTGGTCTTTATTGATCCAACCTTATACATTTTCCATCGAATATATACCCGGTTCGGAAAACGTGGGAGCGGATTTCCTGAGTAGAAATCCTTGTGAGGAAAATCAGGAATAACCTAGGGAATAGTACTTATTGGCGCTAAATTGTCTCACAGATAATAACTTGCAATGAATGCATGTTTTAGGAAGGGAGGTATGTAGTAATATCTGTGAGACAAACGCTAATTTTCATAGAATTTTACTCCCAAATGCTAGTAAATAAAACAGCCCGTGTGTTAGTGACCAACAGCTTCTACTAGGCCAGTCGGGAATCCAATGTATGCTGTAGAAATGCTAGTTAATTATCTCGCTAGCAAAGCCACTCGATTTTATTACCGCGTGCTTGAAACTAACGTCACAGTTCAAGCCTAGCCTTCAAAGCAAGAGAGTATGAATAAAAACGTGTAAAAGAATACACGAAGGCATAAAAGTGAGAGAACAATGTAGTGGCATGGCAGAAACGCGACGTCACAAGTTGCAGACCCCCCTTTTTATCGACACGCGTTCTTAGCATATAGTCACACTGTTGGATTTGTCAGCTGATATAAACACACACACCAGACGCATTTCTCGCTAGAAGTAGTGCTAAAGTAGTGATTCGACGTACGTGTTGTTAAAAATTTAGTAACGTATTACAAGTGATACTGCGGTCTGCATGAGAGCGATAGTTAAAAATAAAAGGAAAAAAATTACGTTAACGTGAGATTTTTTTGAATATGCAGTACTGAATGGGGGGGATGAGAAGGAGTATCGGACTAGAAGTGTCACTACTTCGTGTTTACATATTTGAATAGGAGAGATAGGAAATATTTTTATTTGAAGCATTGTAGAAATAAAACGATACTAGGCAGTAGAAATAAATACAAGAATAAAATAATGTAATGACGGTGCGATAGATAACAACAGGATCAATAAGTATGTATCAGAATTTAAAACTATTAAGAAATAAAGAAGTTGGACAGAAGACAGATAGACGAATGGACTTGAAAATCTTTCTCAGTTTGCCCGTAGGTGGGGGTAGAGGGGAAGGAGTCCTAATTTTGAATATTTGAGGTTAGTTTTGAAAAAGAACGCTAGAAGCCAAACGGTCCCTGATTGGCTGTAGTGTAATATACTAACGGTTGTATAAAACCAATTAGTAGTTGGTATTCGGGGCCACTTGTTAACAGAGTTATACACTAAAGAAGTTGTTTTAAGACAAGGAAGGAGTACTTACTTGTTTGCTATTTCTGCACTAGCAGCGATTTGGATTATGCCATATATCGCAATATTCAACTGTTTAGTGTGCAGATTTCTTTGATGCGGTAAGAATGAAAACATTTATATTGTCATTTTTATCATTATTATGTATGCATTATGTGGTGAAGTGGGATGTTATAAATATTTATAGGGGACTTAGTGTACTGACTGAGATCAGCTGTGAAGGTATCTATATCTATTAAGAGTAGTGTATTATAGATAACCTTACTTGCTACCACATATCTATATATCTCAGTCAGAATTATTCTGGAATAGTGTGATGACTACGTTATGTGTCTAGGGTATGTGTATGATGAAGTGTAAGTCACAACAACAGACAGATAAACAATTTAATTTAATCCACTATTCTTGACAACACTGTGACACTCACATACATATAACACTCTATGAGAATATCTTAAGGAGTCACTGATAACTTTTCAAATAACAATATGTATTCATTGTTGTTATAGAGGTATATGTGTCCTGATTCAAATACAAAGGAACCAGAGATCACAATCAATTTTAATTACAAGTATATGTACAGACTTTATCAATATGAGTATTGTAGTGACATATATTATTAAAAATATCCTATGTGTGTCAGTTGTGTAGTAGTAATATGAGGTAATACTGGTTTTGTTTTGTTCAAGCTCTGTTGGTATTTGTCATCATGACTTCAATAGTTTGTCTTTTGGGACTAGTATTGGAGATGTTCTCAGTTCCTGATATTAAGACAATTAAATTCCCCTCTGAATGTTATTTTTACAAAGTCATTTCAAGATGAGGGGACATAATGTTGAGCTCAGCTGGCCAAATCAGCTTATCTTGCGTGATGGCGGCAGGAAGGGACTCCTCTGCTCGAATTCTCCCCTGGGCTCTGGAGACACCTCACTGATAGCTAAAAAGACCAAGGAGTATGCTGTCCGACTCTGGATTCAGCAAAGCTCTGACCAGGTGCTGCTCAATACCATCAAGACCACGGTCCCTGAAATCAAGAAGGATGTACCTTCTACTTCATAACTAACTTATACTCTCTTTTTACACTGATCACAATACATCACAAACATTGAGTTCAGAGCGTTAGGCCAACTGTCAGCTTCATCTGAAATACTTTATACCAGTATTTACCTCCTTAATGGTTACCACGCCTCTGCCATTCCAGCATTATTTCTTTCTAGTCAATCATCCAGGTGTCAGTGTACTATTTGGCCATTCCATGCCGTTTTATTTTCCTCCGACACCCTCTGTTCAGGCTGGAGCATTATAGGCTTTATCTCCTGTTTGCCACTGAACTACACATATATATACAGGCATAAATTAACAATTCACATTCAATTTTCATTAAAAGATACTGAATGGTTCAAGCTTACCACAATTCATAGAATAAACACAGATACGTTGATTAGCAATGAATTCTGGCACATTTACTGGCACAAATTCCCATCTGCTTATGTTCCAGGCTTTTATTTAGCAAAAATATGAGCTGGCTTCAACGCACTGATGCTTTATCAAGCTTATTTAAACAAGTGGTTTCGAACTAACGCTCCTAAGTGATTATATCAGCGAGTCTGGCCAATCGAGCCACGTTTCGACAAGTGTTTGAAAAAATGTTACCTTCCTATGTCTCCCTAACAACCAAGATAGTATTTATAGCCCGACCAATCGTGGTTAGTCTTTCATTTGTTGCGCTCCAATCAATTTGGAGTTTACATGGTAGGCTATTTCTGTAACGTAAGGTTTTTTTCAAACACGTTATAAAAAAATTTTATGAGCAGAAATGATTTTATGTTGTCAGGCATCCCGACTATTTTATTTTGGTTATAATTTATTAATTCCTGGACTATTTGCGTAACGTTTTACATATTCTTTGTCAGCAAGCCCTAAGGAACCCAAATATCCAAATTTAAAGGAGCTACGTGGCTGCGTTCAAAATATGCAATTCCTTCTACCTCCTGTTTCGAAGATGTGCTGTCTGGGTACTGTAATGTTTTCAAACGTAAACCCATCTATTGTTATCTTTCCTAATAAGCGTTTTTTTGTGATTTTAAAACCTAACTCTGGGAAGGGTAGTGAATTTATCACTGTCCGTCCGAAAAAGTTAGTGCATGTAGCCTAACACGCGTGATAGTAGTAATTGTGTATCGCGTTACGCTTGTTGGGGGTGGCATTAATAGCGAGACGCGTGTTTAATTTTGCATGCGTTCCTGATTTTATTCGCCCCTCTCTCTTTTTATTTGAGTCCATCTGTTCGTTCGTTTTGGTAACGCAGTATAATTAATGTTAGGATTAATTTAGGTCATTACGCAGGGTGCCTCTCAATGTTTTTCCAAGAAATACAGCATACGTTTCATTGAAGAAAGTGGGTAATAATACAGTAAGCTTTTACTATCAACGTGAAAGCGTTACAATTTGCAGACGAAGCAGAAAACAAGGGGGATTTCGAGTACCTTCTTTTTACGGTGATTCTCATCACACGGATGGCGGCTTAAAAAATCCGCTCCCAAATTGGTTTTTCCAGATATATACTCAATGCTAAAATTATATGGAGCCAAAAGTAAAGACCATCGAAGTAACCTGGAGTTCTCATGCCTAGCCTGTGCTAGAAACGATAAAGGTTTGTGGTCTGTTTGCAACTTAAATGCCTTCCCATATAGATAAATATTGAATTTCTTTATTGCCCATATTACTGCAAGACATTCTTTTTCGCTAGTTGAGTAGTTGATTTCTGCTTTATTCAACTTTCTGCTAGCATATGCCACTGGGCTTAATTCCCCATCCAATGCATCTGATTTCTGTAGTAGAGTTGCACCTAACCCAATATTACTTGCATCCGTCCTTACTATGAATTCTTGACTTAAGTCAGGTAATTTCAAAATGGGTTTACTTGTGAGCTTTTCCTTCAATTCTTGGTAAGTCATTTCACATTGTGGTGTCCAGGTAATGCGATCTGGAAGTCCTTTACGTGTCAATTCAGTTAACGGTGCACATATGGAATTAAAGTTTTTGATATACTTCTGGTAGAAACCACATAATGAGACAAAGGATCTCACGTCCTTCTTGGTTTGTGGTCTCGGGGCTTTCTGTAGTTTCTCTAAATTCTTTGGGTCAGGGGTCATGTTTCCCTGATAAACGGTGTGTCCCAAAAATTCCAATTCTTTACATCCAACGCAACATTTGGTTGGTCGGGCTGTTAAATTTGCCTCCCTAAGTCGATCAAACAGCATGTTCAGAGAGTCAATGTGTTCCTCAAATGTTTCTGTTGCTATAAGGTTATCATCCATAAAATTTGTTATACAGGGATTATTCAGAGGATCCAATAATTTTCTCATCATTCTAGAGAAGACACTAGGCGCATTCTTCAATCCAAATGGCAATCTATTAAACTCATAGTGTCCTTCTGAGGTACTAAAAGCTAGGTATGGTCTAACCTCAGGCTTTACTGGAATCTGATAGTATCCTTTACTCAAATCCACTTTTGAGAATTATTTAGCTTTATTTAGTCTGGCAAACAGCTGATTTGTATCCGGCAATGGATCCACCTGTCCTTCTGTAATAGCATTCAGTCTCCTGTAATCTATACAGAGTCTATGTTCTCCAGAGGGCTTCCTTAAGAGTACAACACCGGAACTATACGTAGACTCACTGTGCGAAATAATTCCTTCCTTCAACAGATAGTCTATCTCTTCCTTCAAAGCTTTCTCCTTAGCAAACGGAATCGAATATGGTTTCATACAGACAGGTGTGGAGTCTATTAGTTTCATATCATATTCCAATAGGTTTGTATGCCCTGGTCGGTCTGTTAACACCTCTGCATGATTATTTAGAACCTGTTGCACTCTCTCTTTCTGAGTTTTCGTTAAATGTGTACTGATTTTCACCTGTGCTGCTGTCTCACAGGGGTGTAATGGATTTTCAAATGATGAAAGTGGTTCCTTTTTCATCTCCATGGCGATGGACAAGGTCAACAAGTGTGTCTCTTCCTGATGTTCTCTTTCCAAATATTTCTTCAGGAGATTCACATGATAGATTTTTTCTTTCCCCTTCTTATCTATCTTATAATTTGTTCTAGACACCTTCTCTAGAACTGTATATGGACCCTGCCATCCAATTTGTAACTTATTCTGACTCCCAGGCAAAAGAAGCTGTACTTTCTCTCCCACAGCCAAATTTCTGTCTTTCGCCTTCCTGTTATAATAGGCAGCATGTTTCTTCCTGGCTTGTTTCAAATTTTCATTGGCAAGTTTCCAGCCAGTTTTTAAACGAGTGGTCAGCTCATTCACATATTGGTATGAAGATGTAATGTTTTCCTCTGCCTTTTCATCAGTCCACGTTCTTAACAAAGCTAAATATGGACCTTTAATTGTGTGGACCTATTTGTCCATGCACCGGTATGGTCTCTTCCACTCGAAGCTTTATAGTGATGATTTTTCCTCCCAGAATTATCATTCACAAAACGACCGCTACCAATTTTTCTTTTGGGGCTTTCTCCCCACTTAAAATTCTTGTTGAGAGATTTCCTCTCTACATCTTCTTCCTCCAGTTTGTTTAAGTCCGATTGAGGGATTTTCGGCTTATCCTGGGGTAAGACATCTTTTTGCACTCTCCGCATAGTGGCCATTGTAAAACAGTTAAGTGAAGCTTGTCCGTGAAAAGGGGCTTCCCATTCCATTTGGTCCACTTTATCAAATCTATTTTTCCTTTTATTGTCAGGCCTGATTTTGCCCCATGGCGTGTCCAGGTCCTGATCCATGTTCCCACTTGTGGGTGTTCCCTCATGTGCTATGCTACACCTTTCTACAAAATTCTCAATGTCCCATCTTGCTTTGGGCCAATAATAATTATGAGCCAACTTTTGAATGATGGTACCTATCTTCTCATGGTCCCCATCTGGTTTCACATGTAGGCTCCTTATTAAGTCTGCCCTATATCTTTTTGGAAGAACCAGCTGTCCGTGACCTTTGGATCTAGCTCCAGTCTTCCTATACATCAACTTGTTTTTTCATGTAAAAATCTCCCTTGCCTGGAGTTGTATGACAAGTTGACAATTTTCTGAAACAAGGCTTGAGTGTTTTATCCCCAGCCTGTGCCTTCCTCATCTCTTCTGGAGTGGTATCTAACATAATATCCTCCTCCTGTCTTGAGGTCGACCTGACCTGAAGGGTTGCCATATATACAGGTTTCCTTCTGCAACGGTCAGTGTCATGATTGTCCATCTGACAATTCTTACACCACCTTTTTCCTTGGTTGAAAGATTTTCTTTCATTATATTTCCTTTCATCGAATTGTGGGAATTTATTTTTATTTTCATACCGTGGCCTATCAAATTGGTGCTTACCTTTATTTTGATCCTTAGGATCAAATTTATTAAAGTTCTGTGGTGCCCTAAAGTTATCCACCTGTTTCTTTTTATTACCCTGTTACCTCTGCTTGAGCTGCTTGATACCTTTCAGCAACATTTAGCAACTCACCCAGCCTCTCTGCACCTTGTTCCATGAGAAACTTTCTCAGGTCTGGAGCCATGGACTCTCTTAGTTGCTCTATAAGGACCATTTCCTTAAGATCTTGGGTTTTCCCCAGAGAAGTCCATTTCTCCAAGTATGTCTCTATTCGTGCAGAGAACTGGTGATAGGTTTCACCTGACAGTAGTTTAGCATTCCTAAATTTTTTCCTGTAAAAACTCTGCATTCTTTTCATACCTTAACAAAAGAGCCTGCTTTAGCATGTCATAATTTTCCTGATCACCTCTGCTCATTTTTGCAAAAACTTCATAAGCTGCCCCACGAAGTCCCTGAGATAACTTTAAGCTCCACCTTTCTCTCTCTAACCCATACGTGGTAGCTAATAGTTCATACCTATTTAGGTAGCTCTCAATATCATCGTCTTTCTCAACAAATGATCTAAATGAAAATTCATAGCTGAGGTTGAGGCTCCCTGAGTAACCGTAGCATCAGAGGCAATGGGACTGGCACCATTTTCAGGAGCATGGCCTTGAAACTCAAACTCCCTTAGTCGTAACTCATGTTCCCTTTGTAATCTTTTATCTTCTGCTTCCCTTTCTGCAGCTAATTGCTTGTCTTCCCTTTCTGCAGCCTGTCTGCTTTCCTCGGCTTCCCTGTCTGCAGCTAATCTTTTGTCTTCGCGTTCTGCCGCCAATTTCTTAGCCTCAGCCTCAATCTGCAACCTCTTAGTCTCAGCCTCAGCTTCAAACTGTAACTCTTAATTTCCTTGTCAGCCTCTAACTTTCTTTCGGCTTCAAACCTTCTTTCTTCACGTTCAATAAATTTGTCACATTCCGTCGTGACATAGGCAACCATAACTTGCCCATCTAATCCTAACTCTTTTGCAGTCTGAACCGCAGCAGATCGAAATTTGGCCAGGTCCGCCATTGTCTATTATGTAAATTTATACAATGTCTAACCAACAATTCAATCTCTAATGGACAACACAGGCACCGTGAGCTCAACCTTATTTAATTCCACCCAAGGATACCTTTTAATTCTTATATTCCCTGAAGTGAATTACCCCCAATATTTTTAATAGGGAAAGATTCAAAATCCCAAGAGCGAGACCCCAATATATGTGGTGAAGTGGGATGTTATAAATATTTATAGGGGACTTAGTGTACTGACTGAGATCAGCTGTGAAGGTATCTATATCTATTAAGAGTAGTGTATTATAGATAACCTTACTTGCTACCACATATCTCTATATCTCAGTCAGAATTATTCTGGAATAGTGTGATGACTACGTTATGTGTCTAGGGTATGTGTATGATGAAGTGTAAGTCACAACAACAGACAGATAAACAATTTAATTTAATCCACTACTCTTAACAACACTGTGACACTCACATACATATAACACTCTATGAGAATATCTTAAAGAAGTCACTCGTAACTTTTCAAATAACAATATGTATTCATTACTGGCATGAATGAATATGTGTCCTGATTCAACTACAAGGGAACCAGGAATCACAATCAATTTAAATTACAAGTTATGTACAGAATGTATTTAATATGAATATTGTAGTGACATATATTATTACAAATGTTCTATGTGTGTCAGTTGTGTAGTAGTAAAATGAGGTAATACTGGTTTTGTTTTGTTCAAGCTCTGTTGGTATTTGTCATCATGACTTCAATAGTTTGTCTTTAGGGACTAGTATTGGAGATGTTCACAGTTCCTGATTTTAAGACAAGTAAATTCCCCTCTTAATGTTAATTTTACAAAGTCAGTTCAAGATGAGGGGACATAATGTTGAGCTCAGCTGGCCAAGTTAGCTTATCTGGCGTGATGGCGGCAGGAAAGGACTCCTCTGCTCGAATTCTCCTCTGGGCTCTGGAGACACCTCACTGATAGCTAAAAGGACCAAGGAGTATGCTGTCCGACACTGGATTCAGCAAAGCTCTGACTAGGTGCTGCTCAGTACCATCAAGACCACTGTCCCTGAAATCAAGAAGGATGTACCTTCTACTTCATAACTAACTTAAACTCTCTTGTTACACTGATCACAACACAGCACAAACATTGAGTTCAGAGCATTAGGCCAACTGTCAGCTTCTTTGAAATACTTTATTCCAGTATTACCCTTCTTAATGGTTACTACGCCTCTGCAATTCCAGCATTATTTCTTTCTATTCAATCATCCAGGTGTCAGTGTACTGTTTGGCCATTCCATGCCGTTTTACTTCTCTCCGACACCCTCTGTTCAGGCTGGAGCATTACAGGCTTTACCTCACGTTGGCCACTGAACTACACATATATATACAGGCATAAATCAACAATTCACATTCAATTTTCATTAAAAGATATTGAATGGTTCAAGCTTACCACAATTCATACGAATAAACACAGATACGTTGATTAGCAATGAATTCTGGCACAAACTGGCACAAATTCCCATCTGCTTATCTTCCAGGCTTTTATTTAGCCAAATATAAGCTGGCTTCAACGCACTGATGCTTTATCAATCTTATTTAAACAAGTGGTTTCGAACTAACGCTCCCAAGTGTGTATATCAGCGAGTCTGACCAATGAGCCCCGTTTCGACAAGTGTTTGAAAAAATGTTACCTTTCCCCGTTTCCCCTAACAACCAAGATAGTATTTATAGCCCGACCAATCGTGGTTAGGCTTTCATTTGTTGCGCTCCAATCAATTTGGAGTTTACATGGTAGGCTATTTCTGTAACGTAAATTTTTTTCAAACACGTTAAAAAAAAATCTTATGAGCAGAAATGATTTTATGCTGTCAGGCACCCCCAATATTTTATTTTGGGTATAATTTATTAATTCCTGGACTATTTGCGTAACGTTTTACATATTATTTGTCAGCAAGCCCTAAGGAAACCAAAAATACAAATTTAAAGGAGCTACGTGGCTGCATTCAAAATATGCAATTTCTTCTACCTCCTGTTTCGAAGATGTGCTGTCTGGGTACTGTTATGTTTTCAACCGTAAACCCATCTAATGTTATCTTTTCTAATAAGAGTTTTTTTTGATTTATAAACCTAACTCTGGGAAAGGGTAGTGTATTTTATCACTGTCCGTCTGAAAAAAAAGTTAGTGCTTGTAGTCTTACACGCGTGATGGCAGCATTTGTGTATCGCGCGAAGCGTGTTGCATGCGTTCCTGATTTTCAGCCCTCCCCTCTCTCTTTATCCTTTTGTCCATCTGTTCGTTCGTTTTGGTAACGCAGTATAATTAATGTTAGGATTAATTTAGGTCATTACGCAGTACGTCTCAATGTTTTTCTTAGAAATGCAGCACACGTTTCATTGAAGAAGGCGGGTAATAATACAGTAAGCTTTTATATCAACGTGAAAGCGTTACAATTTGCAGACGAAGCAGAAAAACAAGGGGGATTTCGAGTACATTCTTTGTGACAGCACTGTTATTTTTCCATTGCTCTTTTCTTTATTAAGCTTCTTTATTTACCTTAATACTATTTATTTATGTGGATTAGCCAGATTTTTCATGACAGTTGGACCACATTTGTATTGTTCCAGAGTTTCATCTACGAGTGAGCCCAGGTGACCTAACACCTGTCCTTAAGTTCTGCAGTGAGGCCTAAATACTGAGTGCCTACACAGTGATTTACCTATAGAAGCAGAAATCGTGTCTTGGCAGTGGAGGCTGGCGTTTATACATACTTCAACCAAGCCTGGTTCCAGAGACCTCAGATAAGACTTGTCTGGGAAATTGATATCACAAAAAATCCACTCTCTCTCAGTTTTCACAAAAGATAGTGTATCAGACAGTGAGGAACAAACCCGTTCAATAAACTTGTACCCTTTTTCTAGGAGAAAGAGATACTTGACATTTTACCAGCTTGAGACATATAAATAATTGTGGGATAACACCGACTAAATGACAGTTGTAAAATAATTGCTTGTAAATAATTTCATTATCATGTTGAGTTGATTATTCCTGTGTCAGAAGAATAACTAGATACAGGAAAATAAATTATAAAAAAAATAAGTTACATTCCAAACTTTACCCAGTGACTTGTTTAATCATTGTTTATTAGTAATAGGTGTAGTTGTTGTCCTGTTCATACACTTCATCACATTGCATATACCCTAGACACTTGCTAGACAACCTACACACACCAATACACTTCAGTAGGGGAAGATATATAATCGGGTGAGGTCGGGGTGGAAGCAGACAAGTACCCTGTAAACTTATTTGTATTTAATAAATCTCAGGGGACTTGCATAGCTGACCTCACACCAGATACCATTTAATATAATATTGTAACCAATAATAACAATCAATTCACCACAGGTACACATAAACACAACAGCGGCCATTTTAACACCAGTTCATTCAATTATTACTTTTCGCCTCACTGTACATAACACTGGATGCTGTCCATCTTTATTTTCTTCTTGGTGGTTCGAGCGTTGCCCATATTATTCTGGGGTCCCACTGCTTCCCATTCTGCAAGTGTCTTTTGTGTTTCTTTTGACAGCGATAGAATTATACTTTCACTATGGTCTGCAGTCTTCCTTCATGTTCCGAGGACAGCGTCATTTTTTAGTGTTTTCTTGTTCATCCTTTCTATTCACTTTCATCTTGTTTCGGGCAGGTCCCATGGGATGTTGATTTTATAATTTCTTCTTCTTCCTCGTTCGTCCTGAAAAGGACGTTGGTTGCGTTGTGTCTGTTTACGCCGTAGCTGCGATATCTGCGCCTTTCGGCCGACACATCCGACTTCAGCACGGCATTTTTTTGGGACCGGGTTTGCCTTCCCTCTTCGATCCCTACTCTCTCAGCCAGACTGCAGTGATGCAGCCTGTTTCCAGGACCACCACGTGGAGGTGGAGTAGGGTCTTGGTCAGCTCTGGTTCGCTGACCCTGACGCAAGCAGTCAAGCTATGGGTCGCTGACTGTATTCTCTGTTGCTGCATCTTTGGGTCCCATTTTATAATTTGACATTTACTGCTGCTTTCTGTCCAGTTTCCCCTTATTCGTTTTTAGTGTTCGAACGTTCAAGGTGCCCAATATGAAGAATATCACAGAAGAAAATAATGGTAAGTAGGCAATTTAGACTTTTCAGTTTTCCCTTCTTAATGGAGACCTTCTTCAGTCTTGGGTCTTACTTACTTACTTAGTCGTTCCCCTTCTACCGTGAGGTGTAAAGGTTTGAAAGAGAGAGCGCCAGACTATCCTATCGGCTGTCTTCTTCCTGGCCTGATTCCATTCTAGTCCTCGGTCCTTCAAAGATTGTCTAATGTTGTCCTCCCAGCGGACTCTGGGTCGTCCCGGTGGTCTGGATCCCTGGCTCTTTGTTTCCCATGCTTGTCGTGGTAGCCGATCTTCTCCCATTCTGCAGACATGGCCAAACCATCTTAGTTGGGACTGTTCTACTTGGGTCTGCAGGGGGTGGGATTTTAGGCCTTGACGTATCGTCTGGTTGCGGACCATGTCTCTTCTTGTTACTTCAACCATCTTCCTCAGATACCTCATTTCTGAGGTTTGGATCTGGCTTTTGTGGGTTGTGGTCACTGCCCATGACTCGCATGCATATGTCAAGACTGGGACATAGGTGTAGCGGTATACAGCCATCTTCGTTTTCTTACCAACCTCTCTCTTGCTGAGGAATCCTCGATTTATGGCCTGAAAAAGTCTCCAAGCTGCTGCTTTTCGAGTGTTCAACTCTTCTCTGCCTCCCTTTCGGTCTATAATAGCTCCGAGGTATTTAGAGTGGTCGACCTGCTCCAGGACCTGTTCTCCCAGCTTAATCTGATGTACTCTTTCTTCTCGTGATATCACCATGGATTTTGTTTTAGAGCTGCTTATGACCATCCCTCACTTCTCCAGCTCTTCCTTCCAGGTTGGATTGGAGATGTGCCTCTGATTTAGCAATCAGCACAACATCATCAGCAAATGCCAGCTCTGAAATACAGACCTGTCTCATCTTCCAGTACCCCACTGAATACTTTCTTGTTCTCTCCTTACATGCTGTCCTCCCATAATTTCTGCAAGACTTGTAGAAGCTCTGTATAGCATGAATCAGAGGTACTGGAATGTTCTTCCTTGCCAAACAGTCCCAAAGTTTGCTCCAGGGGACCATGTCAAACGCCTTTTCCAGATCTATGAAACAAAGATGGATCTCACTCTTATACTCAAGGGCCTTTTCACTCAGCTGTCTGAGTGTGAAGATTAGGTCTTGAGTACTTCGGTTTGCTCGGAATCCGCACTGGACTTCATCCAATTGTGGCTCAGCTAGGCAGCTGAGTCTCTGCTCTAGGATTCTAGAGTAGATTTTATCAGGGACACTGTGAAGGGATGTGCCTCTGTGGTTTCCACATTGTCGATTGTCACCCTTTTTGAAAATCGGTGCTATGATGGCAATCTCCCAATCCTTTGGTATGACCTTGTTGCACCACGCTGCTTGTAGGACCCTTAAGAGTAATAGGTCACCTGATGCTCCCATGTACTTAACCATTTCTGGTGTTATACCATCATGCCCTGCTGCTTTGGCCATCTTGATTTTCTCCAGTGCTGCCTTCAGTTCTTCCATCTTTATGTCATCTTCACCACCATTGGTTTTCTCTTCTGTGCTAGTGGTTATCATTTCTGATGTTTGACCTTGCTCACCATCAAGGAGTTCTGAGAAATATTCTTTCCATCTTTCCATTACTTCCTTCGGGGCAGTAAGCAATTTGCCTTGATTGCCCTTTATAAATTTGAGAGGGCATTGTTTTTCTTTCCTCGTGTTCTTTAGGTTCTTATAGAACAATTTCTGGTTTTCTTGCGCATCTTTTTCTAGCTTTTCTCCAAATTCTTCCCAGGACTTCTGTTTTGCTGCTAGCACCTTGTTCTTTGCTTCTGTTCTGAGTGTCACATATTCTCTATATTTCTCTATTTGTCCTGCTGTGTTTTTAGCTCCTAAGTATTGTTTCCATGCCATTTTCTTTGACTTCCTCTGTCCACCAAGGTGTCCTCTTTCTCTTGTTCCCAAGTCGGACCACCACATGCTTCTGCAGCAGCTGTATTTATGATGTCCTTGCATTTAAACCAGAGGGTTTCCAAGTCATCAGGTTGTTCTTCTGTGTTTCTCAACGCTGTAGCAATAAGCCCCTGATATCTGGTCTTAATTTCTGGCTCTCTCAGCTTGTAGGTCTTAATGCTCATTTCTCCCGTTCGTTTACTTAGTTTCTTGCATGATGTTGGGCAGTTCCTAGGCTGTGAAACTCTTTCAGTTGTTCTTTTGATTGTAAGCAGGTAGTGATCACTTCCAATCTCTGGCCCCCTCCAGACTCTAGCATCCCGGACATATTTGAATGAGCTCCTCCTAACTATGGCATAGTCGATCACTGACTTCTCATTCTTTGTTGGTTCACATCTAGTGTATGCACGTATGCGCTTATGGGGGAACTTTGTGTTTGTAATGATCAGATTCTGCTCACTGCCGAATCTAAGGAGTCGCTTTCCATTGTCATTGAGAGTATCTTCTCCATCTCTTCCGATAACCCCACCCCATCTAGCATGGTCATTTCCAACTCTGGCATTAAAATCTCCGAGCATGATAACTTCATCTAGACAGTCATCCACTGTCTTTTGAAGCAGCTAGAAGAATTCTTCCTTGACCTCTGCTCTCTCATCCTCATTTGGCCCATACACTATGACCAGGTTGACTATGGTTTCTCCTTCTTTTAGTTTTACAACCATAATGCGCTCCGAGACAAATTTCCATCCCTTGATACTATCTTTTTGGTTTCTGCAGTCTTGGGTCGCCGAGTATTACACTGGCTAACAAACAAAAAAATTTTTTTTTTCTTTCTCTAACATTTCTATATTTTTCTGGTCAATTTTAATGCGCTGTTTTTAAATCTGCAAACCGTTTTTTCTCTATCAGGTCGGGATCTCTAGAAATACGCAATTGAAGTTTTTTAACAACGCATACAGTATTACAACATCATTCGTACAAGAAGTATAACAGTTATGTAGGCTTGAATTTCTTTGCAGTCGACTTTCGTCGGTGAATGGCATGTGGTATATCGCGATGAAGCATCCAACAATAATCAGCAAGCATGGTCACACTCCACCGTCCTTGATAACGTGACTGCATTACGGCGATATCTTGATGGAATCGTTCTCCTTGTTCATCGCTGACTTCGCCAAGGTTGTCAGGGAAAAAGTCAAGATGCGAATCGAGCAAATGAATTTTGAGGGACATGTTAAAGCCCATAATTCTGTATGCATCTATGCACTGCTTAACAATATGCACATAGTCGACAGATTTGTGATTTCCCAGAAAGTTATCGACGATCGATTTGAATGCCATCCATGCGCAAAGTTCACTACCATGTAACAAGTTCTCGAATTGTTTGTCTGCAATAACTTTCCTAATCTGAGGTCCTACAAAGATACCTTCCTTTATCTTTGCATCGCTAACTTGCGGAAACTTTTCTCGAAGATAAGTGGAAGCTTTGCTCGTTTTATCTAACGCTTTTACGAAATTCTTCATGAGCCCCAACTTTATATGTAACGGTGGTAAAATGATGCTGTCTTTGTTAACTAATGGCTCGTGTATTACATTTTTATGCCCGAGCTGCATACGATCCCTGATAGGCCACACCTTTCTTGCATAATGTTCCTGTCTGTTGCGGCTGTCCCATTCACATAGGAAGCAACAAAATTTAGTATACCCAGTCTGCATGCCCGTGAGAATTGCAATGACCTTTAGGTCTCCACAAATCCACCATTGGTAGTCATTGTACTTTATTTTTGCCAAAAGTATAGCCATATTGTCATAAGTTTCTTTCATATGAACAGAGTAGGCGACTGGAATTGATGAAAATAAATTTCCGTTATGCAATAACACGGCTTTTAGGCTAGTCTTGGAAGAGTCGATGAAAAGTCGCCATTCGTTGACTATGTGCTCATGACCGAGGTGCACCATTAGACTGTTTACATCTTTGCAATAGCAAATGTCATCATCCATCTCAAAGAATTGAACAAGTTCTCTGTGTCTATGACGAAATTTAGATATCGGAGTATTGGGTGCTAAAAGAGTCCATTCTTTGTGTCGCGAACCGAGTAATTCCGCTTGTCCTTTGGTAAGAGCGAGATCACGTATTAGATCTGAAAGTTCTGAATGGTTAATTAAGTGAACACCATCATTCACCGGTATATAATCCGAGTCAGAATTAGTTTCTAAAGCAGGTAAACTATCACTTTCTGATGGTACATTCACGTCCAACGGATATTGTTCTGGTGGAACTGGGATCGGACACGTGATTGGATCATGAGGCACTGGTTTCGAAACCGATTCAATATTTGGATAAACCACAGACTTTCTAATTTTAAAAGTGAAACCATGGATATTTGTCAAGCAGAAGTAACAATCAGTAGCGTGATTTGTCGGTTCACGCCATATTACTGGCACTCCAAAGGGCATCGACTTATGCTTCGGCAATTTTCGTAACCAACCTGCCAATGTATTTGCACAAGTCGAACAAACTGCATTTGGCTTCCAAGATTTATTTGCATCATCAACTTTCGAATCGAAATAAAGTTCATATGCTTTCTTTAGTAATGGTGTAAAGTTTTTCTGGTGAACACGATCGGTAAAAATATCCGCACACGTAACAGAACAGAACAGAGCCGAATTTCTACAACTTCTAGAAGCCATATTTCGCTCAGAATTATTTCAAAATACAGTAACTATTTGAAAAATAGCGTAACATATGTCGTGCATCTTTTAGCAGTATAAAAAGTAGAATTATTTTGCATTTTAATTAATTTTTTAATAAGTTATATATTAAAAATGAAACGGAGCAAATAACGGTTTCCCAAAAATATATTTATTCACAAATATCTTAAGAACCCGATGTGATAGAGATAAACGGATTTCAAATTTGAAATCAGCGCAAGAAACTGACCCAAGAACACTTATTCTTATATAAGAAAGAAAATGTTGTTTGTCAGTGTTATTTACTTTGGTTGGCTTATCCAAGTTCTGTTGACGTTTTTTTTTAGCTTAAAGTTTCTACAGCATAGGGTGGCCCCCATACCCAACCGTCCTTAGTCGACTCAGACGTCTATGTAGTTAGGTACAATGTTACTCTTCTGTTCTCATTTCGGGCCCCGGTACCACGAGCGATTTTAACACCAACGTAATAACATAAATGATCGTCTGAACAGGCCGTAACAAGGTTTATGGCTGGTCATGCAATTACCAGAATTATCAAGATAACAAACTGTCTACCACAGATTGTGGTGGATACTTTGTCATTAATCCTCGAGTACCGCGAGTGAGTGAAAGAGACAAAGGGGGTGGGAGGGGGGTGGGGGGGTGGGAGAGAAGAAGAGTATTTCAAAAGGTCATTATAACAATCAGCTGTGACCTTCCATGCAGTTACATTTATCTCTCTCCAATTATCAATATGCCTCTCACTTGTACGCACTTGTTTTCCCCCTAATTTTCTATTTCCAGCCTTTTGATATTTATTTTGCTGTTGGTATATCTTCTTCTAGAGTGCCCTCTTGGTCTCAAACCACTAACTGTTTTTTTTTCCCATCATACAATTTCTGATAGGTTCCGTCAGTTCAAACCGGGACAGCTGTCCTGTTATTTTTTTTACTACCGACGGAGGCTCGTACAGCTGGTGTCATTTCCGTTGTCATTCATCACTCACTGGTTTCAATATCCAGAATAGTACGGCTAAATATAACAACACCGAGCATTAACAGAAGAGAGCTCAGGGTGCTCACAATTTGAAAGTCTCTCTCTCTTTCTCTCTCTCTCTCTCTCTGATGAACATGTGCTGTCAAGAACCAGCAGCTGTAAGAATTAGCAGCCAAATAGGAACGTTTCAGCAAGTAAAAAATTGGAGACAGGCAGGGATGTGTACTGTCACCAGTTCTGTTCAATCTGTACAGTGAAAATGTAATGAGATCCCTAGAGGACGTGCCAGATATATCATTTGGCGGACATAATTATAAACAACTTGAGAAACGTTTGATTATACAGTCTTAATTGAAACTATCCATAATAGTACGGCTAAATATAACACCACCGAGCATTAACAGAAGAGAGCTCATGGTGCTCACAATTTGAAAGTCTCTCTCTCTCTATCTCTGATGAACATGTGCTGTCAAGAACCAGCAGCAGTGTAAGAATTAGCAGCCAAATAGGAACGTTTCAGCAAGTAAAAAATGGAGACAGGCAGGGATGTGTACTGTCACCACCTGTACAGTGAAAATGTAATGAGATCCCTAGAGAGGACGTGCCAGATATATCTGTTCAATCTGTACACTTGAAAATGTAATAAGAGAGATCCTAGAGGGACGTGCCACCGAGCATTAACAGAAGATATCATTTGGCGGACAGTCTCTCTTTCTCTTTCTCTCTGATAACATGTGCTTATAAACAACTTGAGATAGGAACGTTGATGGAGACAGTCTTAAGGATGTGTACTGTCACCAGTTCTGTTCAAACTGTACAGTGAAAATGTAATGAGATCCAGAATAGTACGGCTAAATATAACACCACCGAGCATTAACAGAATAACGGCTAAATATAACAACAGAGCATTAACAGAAGAGAGCTCAGGGTGCTCACAATTTGAAAGTCTCTCTTTCTCTCTCTCTCTCTCTGATGAACATGTGCTGTCAAGAACCAGCAGCTGTAAGAATTAGCAGCCAAATAGGAACGTTTCAGCAAGTAAAAAATGGAGACAGGCAGGGATGTGTACTGTCACCAGTTCTGTTCAATCTGTACAGTGAAAATGTAATGAGACCCCTAGAGACGTGCCAGATATATCATTTGGCGGACATAATTATAAACAACTTGAGATACGTTGATGATACAGTCTTAAGAGAGATTATCCAGAATAGTACGGCTAAATATAACACCACCGAGCATTAACAGAAGAGAGCTCATGGTGCTCACAATTTGAAAGTCTCTCTTTCTCTTTCTCTCTGATGAACATGTGCTGTCAAGAACCAGCAGCTGTAAGAATTAGCAGCCAAATAGGAACGTTTCAGCAAGTAAAAAAATGGAGACAGGCAGGGATGTGTACTGTCACCAGTTCTGTTCAATCTGTACAGTGAAAATGTAATGAGATCCCTAGAGGACGTGCCAGATATATCATTTGGCGGACATAATTATAAACAACTTGAGATACGTTGATGATACAGTCTTAAGAGAGACTATCCAGAATAGTACGGCTAAATATAACAACACCGAGCATTAACAGAAGAGAGCTCAGGGTGCTCACAATTTGAAAGTCTCTCTTTCTCTCTCTCTCTGATGAACATGTGCTGTCAAGAACCAGCAGCTGTAAGAATTAGCAGCCAAATAGGAACGTTTCAGCAAGTAAAAAATGGAGACAGGCAGGGATGTGTACTGTCACCAGTTCTGTTCAATCTGTACAGTGAAAATGTAATGAGACCCCTAGAGGACGTGCCAGATATATCATTTGGCGGACATAATATAAATAATTTGAGATACGTTGATGATACAGTCTTAATAGCAACAAGTGAAAAGGAGCTGCAGGAAATGGTTGATACAATAGTGACATAAAGTGAAAATAAAGGCCTTAGCCTTAATAGTAAAAAGACAGAAGTAATGGACGTCTGAAATAAAATGGTTTCTCCAGAATGCACTATCAAAGTCAATGGAACAGTTTTAAAACAGACCAATAGATTCAAATACCTGGGCACATTAATAATAACG
The DNA here is from genome assembly GCA_024509875.1 of Oreohelix idahoensis. Lineage (NCBI taxonomy): Eukaryota > Metazoa > Mollusca > Gastropoda > Stylommatophora > Oreohelicidae > Oreohelix > Oreohelix idahoensis. The sequence continues at coordinate 284,542 of JAMPIV010011553.1, forward strand.
GATGGAAGTTGCATTTCAGAAGTGAAGAGCAGAACAGCTCAGACAAAAACAGCACTGTATAAAAAGAAGAGTATTTTATGCAACAATTCTTTGTCAATGGAAGTAAGAAAGAGAGTTCTTCGGTGTTATATAGAACTAATCCTGACGTATGGGAGTGAGTCATGGACAGTTAGTAATCAAGTAGGGAAAGTACTAGAGGCCACAGCGATGTGGTTTTACAGAAGAATGTTAAAAATACCATAGACAGCCAAAGATGAATTATGAGGATGTCCGGAAAGAGGCTAATGCGCAAAGGAAACTTATTTCACAAGTTAGAAAGAAGCAATCCACTGTTCTGGACATGTTATGAGAAGAAGAAACGGCGGGAAATGAAAAAGGTTAAGAAAGAGGTTCCTGAAGCAGCATGGCAATACAGTATGGTGAATAAAAATATTAGAAAGAAAATGAAACAGGCCAAAGAAAAATGGGTAGCTGATCAATGTGAGTCCATTAATACGGTGCTAATAAAAGGTAACAGCAAGGCAGCTTTCAGCACATTAAGAAGACTATCAAAACCCCACCAGCCCAGGGTAACTGTCATAGAAGATAGCAATGGGGCTCTGCTCAATGAAAAAACAGCTGTAATGAGAAGTTGGACAGAATATTGTAAAGAATTATATAACTGTAAACTCGACACTGACTATAGCATACTAAACAACATTAAGTGTGAAAACAGGGAACTCGGAAATGCAGCAATATTACGGGAAGAAGAGGAAGATGAAAGGAGGGAGGTCACCGGGTGTGGATAATATCCCAGCAGAGCTCTTGAAATATGGAGGACCAGATATAGTAAAAATCATGACAACAATTTGCCAGAAGATATGGAGTACTAAAAAATAGCCAAAAGAGTGGGCGCAGTCATTAGTAATACCGCTTCCAAAGAAAGGACATCTAAAAATGTGCAAGAATTACAGAACCATTAGCCTTATTAGTCATCCAAGTAAAGTGATGTTAAGGATACTTTTGAACAGAATAAAACAGAAATCAGAAGAAATCTTGTCCGAGGAACAGGCTGGCTTTAGACCAAAAAGAAGTACCTCAGAACAAATCTTCAATATTAGGATTACTGATCGAAAAACATCTCCAGCATCAACGCGATTTATACCATAACTTCATCGATTTCACAAAAGCCTTCGATTGAGTCTGGCATGAAGGCTTATGGCAAATAATGAGAAAATTCAATTTTGATACCAACATCATAGATATCATTGAAGCACTATACAAGGACGCAAGCAGTGCTGTTTTTGCAAGCAATGACATAGGAGAATTTTTCAAAACAACTGTAGGAGTTCGCCAGGGATGTATCCTGTCCCCAGTGCACTTTAATATATATCTAGAACATATTATGCAGGAGGCTCTCTACGATTATAAAACAACCATATCGATTGGAGGCCGACCTCTTTGCAATCTACGTTTTGCTGATGATATCGATCTTATAGCTGGAACAGAATCAGAACTTCAAGACCTTACCTCTAGACTGGAGAAAGTAACAAGAACGTATGGGATGGAAATTAATATAGAAAAAAGCAAGATATTGGTGAATAGCCATAAGAAACATGTTCCGACCAACATTACGTTAAATGGGCAAACGTTAGAAGAAGTTAACACCTTTAAATATCTGGGGTCCACTATATGTAGTGATGGAAGATCAAGTAAAGAAATCAAGACAAGACTTGAGATGGCCTCAGCTGCCATGACAAGGCTGAATGTGATCTGGAAAAGTAACATCAGTTTTCCTGTGAAGATCAAATTATACAAATCACTTGTATTATCTATTCTCTTGTATGGGTGTGAGGGCTGGACACTCACTGCAGATACGGAGCGAAGGATTCAGGCTTTTGAGTATAAATGTTATAGAAGAACTTTGCGCATTTGCTATAAAGAGCACAAAACAAATGTCTATGTTAGAGAGAAAATAAATACTTATGCAGGCCACCAAGAACCACTTTTGTCAGTAGTGAAACGTCGAAAGCTCGCCTGGTTTGGGCATGTAACTCGTCATGACTCCCTTTCGAAAACGATCCTCCAGGGAACAGTCGAAGGTAAACGGAGAAGAGGAAGGCAAAGAAAATCCTGGGCTAATAACATCAAAGAATGGGAAGGGCACGGTTTTTCCACACTTGTACGCATTGCTGAGGATAGAGAGCAGTGGAGGACCCTGTCTGCTGAAGCTTCCACCATGGCACCCCTACGACCCCTGACGGGTTGAGATGATGATGAGAAGAAGAAAGCTGAAATAAATTATAACAACAGGTAAGATTGGAGGAAAAAGAGATAGAGGAAGACAAAGAGAGCAAATACTGGACAGTTTGACATCGTGACAGGGAAAGAAGTCAACAACAGAACTGATAAATTGTACTGGAGACAGGAAGTTGGGGTGAGACTTCGCCACTAAGTATGGTATTGGAAGATGATGATGACTCTTTCTCTCTTTCTCTCTTTCCACACACAAACACACACACAAAGAGAGAGGAAATGAATATAATCACAGTTCGCACATATCCTATAGAACACATCAATTATTTTTTCACTAATTTACAAAGCTTAATCACTATCATTATTTTCTTGATACTGGTAAAATAGTACTTACTGTTTACGATTACTCAACACACATGCATTCTTTACAAACAGTCAAAGAACATGATTTGGGGGTTATCGTTCATAAATTCAACGGTACGCATACATTGAAGAAAAATTACGCACTTTACTATGCAGTTCGCCAAACCAATGGGATGATGTCTATGCACCTTATGGCACGAAGAAGGTTGATACAAATACCCCAGAGTGGTAGAACATGCAGCTGCTATTATTCTTACACTTGCCAGCGATTCTACCTGTTACTCCATTGTAAACGTTGGAACCATACACACACCCCTACCATTACTAACAAGGTCGGGACTCGAACAGAAGACGATGGTAAGCAAATTAGCACACTGTTTATCTCACCTGCAATATCGAACAACTTTTAACCCAACACATTGCGGCACCGACGACAGATGTGATACACCTTCGACAAGAGCGCTTTGTTCTTCTCAAGGTGACTAGAAATATATGATCCTAGTATTCTTTCCGGTATAATTTTCATCGTCACCCCCCCCCCCCCCACCCTTCTTTTTTCCCCACACATCGGGGGCATTTTTGGCGACCATCTGAAATGTTTTTAATTAAGTTATTTATGTGATTCGTTTATTTATTTGGCTATCTAATGTATTTAGACCAGGTGATAACTGACAAGCTCAGAAATGGCCACGGAAGACTGCAAAATGAACGATTTAACAAACTTAATATAGATTCGTTCCATTCTGAAGTAAAAAAAAACGTATCTTTCACGATGTTTAACTAGTGAAACAAATGTATGGAACAGACATTTCTGATCTGCACATGCGCCAGCCCTTCAATGTTTGCCCTTGAAACTGATACATTCTAAATGTACAGTTTTTTTTTTTTTTAAATAAAATTTGCCTCGTTTTGGCGAGGCGCGTCCCGTTCAACCTAGTCGGTTATATTAGGGCGCATGTCCAAATATAAAAGACCTTTAAGTCTGGAGAAGCAGTGAGAGTAATTAAATGTAAATGTACAGTGAAATGTGGAGCAGCGTAAAGATTAGACGACAGGAGATATGTTGAAAAATTACAAGACATTTAGGTTATATAAAATTGTCCGATTAAAAAAAAAAGAAAAAAAAAAGACACACGCTTCCGATATACGTATTTACGGCACAGATGTATGTTAGAATGCGTCTCTAAACTGCCTATTACATTTTTTGGATAGCCGGAGCCGGTTTATGAGACGTCGGTTGTCTTACTCTTTACTCAACTCTTGCTGCTCCAACAGAGCTATTATTAGAACCAGATTTGAAAAGTTCTATGTAAGACGTGCGTGCAATGATACTCTACCAGAAACACATCGTTTCCATGGCGGGGGGGGGGGGGGGGGGGGGTGGGGGGGGGGGGGGGGGGGGGGGGGAGAGAAACAACAGCATGCTCGTGTTCACCTTTTCTCAAATAACAGGTTTTTATAATGTATAATTTGATAGGAGAACGTGTATTATGTTGTGTTTACAAATAAAAACGGCTGTGCCACATACTAGGCTACGTCGTTATATGAAATGTTTATACACCGAGGACACAACATAAGCCACTATTAGGTCCTCATTTATATACGAAAAATGGACTGTGACCACCTGATCTACAACTACGCATGTTTCAAACACGTTCATTGAGTTATACACATTCAACATTTTAAGTTTTTGATTTAAGAAAACTTAAAAAATATTTTCACACTTCCCAAATATATTGTAATTACATTAAAGATCACGTTTGATACTTTAAATCATTTGACACGCACTTGTGAAACTGGCTCTCTCCGCCCCTTCCCTTTATGTTTAAGTATCAACATCTCAAAATGTATTTTTAGCTTGTTATTTTGATCTCATTTATGTATTTATTATGAGATTTTCTTGAAACGGGACAAGCTACGGAAACTTAAATTTTTTGGTGAAGTGTCAAAAATGTACACTCCCTGCTACAAGAAGCAGCCGCAAGCAATAAATAAAAAAAAAAAACATTATGATAACAGACTTTTACACGTGCGTGTTACTCTGCTGTTATTACTGTATGTGCGAGCGCCTGCACACGTGCGTGAGTTTCAATCATGTTGTGCGACAAATGTGTAACAATGTGTGATAAACGAGCGCCAAAGCCTTATCGTTCTATCTTTTCCTACATCTTTCTTATTTTATTTTCCCCCACATTTGTGCTCTTTCATCCCACGTTTTGCTATTTCATCTGTAGTCTTTATTACTCGCGACTGATATCTAGAGAACCACATTTGTTCTTCCATCGGTGTTAAAAGAAATTCTTTTGATTTAGTCCCCTACCTGGCATCATCTTTTGAAGTCCACTTTGCTTCGTGATAAATCTGGTGAAACACATCTGGTTTCATCAAAATCAGACATCTGGGCACGATACGATTTCTGTGGACTATTGTTAACTTTGAAGCGAGCGCGGCTGACACAAAAGATTAGCCTCTTTATTGCTCGGCCGCTGTCCGTACAAGCGACGGGTCACCACATTGGCACAATAGCGCTTGAGCGGCGTCATTACACAAATATTGATTATTTTGGGAGATGTCCCCAGGTGAAGAAGTCTTTTCAGGCTGGTTAAACAAACAATAGTCCGGCGCAACAAAAGGACACGTGAAGGATGACATATATTTACATGCAAGAGGCAAGGGACAGCCAGATTTGTGACATTTAGAGGACGGGTGGATTTTTCTAGCCGACCAATCAGCAAACATCGGGTGACCTGACCAAGACTGAGAGGCCACGGGAACGAAAGTAGATAGCGAATTGCCCAACCCACTTTTAGACTGACAGGAGACATGAGAGATCCTAGGTCTGGGTTGCAAGATGCACGCCTGGTAATTGGTTGAGGGGAGGAGTTAGATTATCTCGGACACATTGGCTAAACCAGCGATATATTGTACTGCACAGCTTGTTAGAGATCAGTGCAGTTTTCAACATTGTGGTGTAGAGAACTCCCTAAAGCATAGCCTGCAATTAATTCAGTGTGGATAAAATAATTCATATCTGTGGAGTATTGTGTTCTTAAAGGATTTTGCGGAGGGAAAAGAAGGTTAGTAGATCTAATACAGATTATTAATACTTTGTTCTTATTCTTTAGTTATTTATCTTAGCCGTCTGGCTAAAAGTGCGAAAGCTAGTTTTTCAATTAATTCTTTTAGTACTTGACTAAATAAAATCAGAAGATTTTTCTCTAAGATGATAGGCTGATAGAAAGTAATTAATAGTTCACACGTCACCTTCATCTAGCTTGTTAAATCATAGTCTTCCATACGCACACACTCGCATGCACAATATATTTAACATCATAGAGATCAATAGTGAGAATAAATGAAAGTCACCCAGTGATATTAAGTGTGAAATCTTACGAAGACTTTTGTGTGTCTTCAGTCCATCAGAAGTCTGAGTCTACGCGCTACGTGTCTGACGTCTAACCAGAAATAAGTTATCAAAACGGACATTTGGTTTGCAGAATTCGCCATAGGACATTCTTCGTTCCTCACTTTAAAAAGGAATATTTCTCGGCCATGATCAAGAAGGGGGACGCAGCATTTTTCGTCAACATTTATCACATGCGCACAAGTTCAATACATAGTTATATCTAGTTCAAATCACTCGAAAGCTTACTACAGGAGTCAAGCTAAAGCTCACAGTTGATTACTCATATCAAGTTCAGCTCAATCGGAAGCATATTATCTGAAGTCAAGCTAAAGAGCTCAAAAGTTGAATCTCATATTTATACCAAGTGCAACACACTCTTAAGCGCACTCTATGAAGCAGACTCCAAAGTATATTTTATGAATCACGATTACATACTCAAGATAATGAGTCTACATATCCCTAACATTTTGTGAAGGTATCCAGTCTGGCCAGTATCCTTCGGAGATTAGACAACCGACATTTTTCATATGACAACTGTTACCTGTTGACCAACGCTATTTAAATTTTATCAAACTGTTGAAGTTGGATTTATATATATATATATTATATTTATATATATATATACTTATATATATTTTATATATATTATTTTATTATATATATATATATATATAACTTATTATATATTATATATTTATATTCTACTGTTCAGTGTTTTTTGGAAAAGCACAGCATACGCTATACGGAGGCGCAGTTTTTTATGTGTTTGTAAGTAATAATGTTTGGTGGCTAGGGTACTATAAATAACCAGTTTTCAAAATGTTACTTTACAGTGTCACATTGCCTACCATGTTGACTTTTTTTTTGAATTGCGTTCTTTTTTTTGTATATCGTTAAAACGCAGGTGCGTCAAATAGTGTATTGTGACGCATTTTTTTTTTTGGACCTCAGCTCATGTTGCGCGCACGTGGATAAGCATACACAACTCAATTTGGTGTGAACTCTTTTCACTGATACGCAACTGAAAACCCTATAAAAGGATATCGCTACACACAAAAAATTCAGTTATTTTTTTTCACACAGTACATTTATGCCGTGTCTTTTCGATAAATTTTAAGGATTACATTTGCTATTGGACCGTTTTTCACGCAGGCGAAAGTCAAAGTCAGTTTGCCAGGCATCTAAACGTGCATCAGAAGTACTCATCAGTCGACTTTGGCATCCGGTTCCCACGCATCAGATACCCCAGAATGATGCCAGTCCGCTTGATCGATTTTTTTTGCAAGTGGAGGGCCACACTACCATACTAACGGGAAAAGCCCGTACGCCAAAAACTCTCGCGTGGACCCAGATTGCAAATTTTTCAACTGTTTTTCAATTGTTTGGTTGAACCCTAAGGTATTCTTTTGTGGCATTTTGAACAAATTAACTCATTTAAAAATTTAAAAAGTTATTGATTGTCATAATTTATGGCTATGTTTTTTGTGCACTTCAGTAGCTTTGCGTTTCTTTTTTTTTGACAGGTATAGAAAGGGATTAATCTGAAGTTTAAATACAAATGTTGGGAATAGGTTACGGACTTAGTTTATCCACAAGATTGGGGATAGTTAGTTTTTTGTTACCCGCTTTTTCTCTTCGCCTATAGGAGAAATTTCCCAATCGATAAATAAGGTGTTTGCCGCCATTTGAATTTTTACTGTTCATAAATAATGTGAAACGTTTTTTTTAGATACTGAAAGGCAACATCACTTTGCCACATTTTTGTTGACTTTAATTAACTAGTTTTTAATTTTAATGTGCTATTGTTCAAATTGCACAAAATGAATTACCTTAGGGTTCAAACCAATCAATTTGTCAGTTGTTTTGGCAATTTGGGTATTGTCACAAGAGTTTTTGGATTTTTTTGTAACGGGCTTTTCCCGTTAGTTGGGTGTGTGGCCTTCCACTTGTTTTATGCGATCAGCAGGACTGGCATATTTCTGGGATTTTTTTATGGATGGCTATTTTTTTGGTAACCTGGTGCTTTTTAATGTCGACTGATTTTTATGGTACTTCTGTTGCACGTTTAGTTGCCTGGCAACCAACTGACTTTGACTTTCGCCTGTAGTGCAAACGGCACCAATAGCAATGTTCCTTGAATTTTATGATAGTGACGGCATTTTTTGGTTCTGCTTGCAAATTTTAACTGGTTAATTTTTTGTTGTATTGCGTTTTTTCCTTTTATAGGGTTTTTCCAGTTGCGTAGTCAGTGAATAAGGGGGGTGTTCACACCAAATGTTGTTGCTTTCAAGTGCGCGCAACACATTGAAAACTGTGGTTAAAATTTTGCGTCATATACCCACTATTGACCACTGCGTTGTAACGATTTACCAAAATACGAACGCATATTTCAGGTGCTAACATCGTGCATTGTGGACACTGTAAAGAACATTTGGAGGCTTGGTTTTTATTTATTCCCTAGCACCATCCAAATTTTTTTACTTACAAAACTCATTAATTAAAAGCGTCCCTCGGATAGCTTTGCGTTTCTTTTTTTGTACAGTATAGTATTATATTATATATATATACTATATATATATATATATATATATATATATATATATATATATATATATATATATTTATATATACTGTTCAAAAAAAAGAAACGCATAGCTATCCGAGGGCGCGTTTTTATGAGTTTGTAAGTAAAATTTGGTGCTAGGGTATATAAAAACCAGCCTCAAATGTTCTTTACAGTGTCACATGCACGTGTTGACCTGAATTGCGTTCGTTTTTGTAATCGTTACAACGCAGTGGTCAATAGTGTATATGACGCAATTTTTGACCACAGCTCATGTTGCGCGCACGTGAAAGCAAACAACATTTGGGGTGAAACACTATTCACTGACTACGCAACTGAAACCCTATAAAAGGATAACGCTACACACAAAAAATTCAGTTAATTTTCAAGCAGACATTTATGCCGTCTCTATCGATAAAAATTTAAGGAACATTGCTATTGGCCGTTTGCACGCAGGCGAAAGTCAAAGTCAGGTTGCCAGGCATCTAAACGTGCATCAGAGTACCATTAGTCGACTTTCGCACCGGTTCCACGCATCCATGCCCAGAAGATGCCAGTCGCTGATCGATGCAAGTGGAGGCCACACACCATACTAACGGGAAAGCCCGTACGCCAAAAAACTCTGTGACCCAGATGCAAAAACAACTGTCAATTGATTGGTTGAACCCTAAGGTATTCTTTTGTGCAATTTGAACAATTAACTCATTAAATTAAAAAAGTTATTGAATGTCAAAATTGTGGCTATGTGTGTGCCTTCAGTAGCTATGCGTTTCTTTTTTTGTACAGTATAATTCAAATGGTGCAAACTTCGTATTTTCGATGGGAATTTCTCTATAGGCGAAGGGAATAGCTGGTAATATTTTATGCCAATATGTTGGATACTTAGTCGTAACCTTTCCAACATTTGTTTTTTTAAAACTTCAGTTAATCTTTCTATACTGTCCAAAAAAAAAGAAAAGCATAGCTACTGAAGGCACACACATAGCCATAATTTTGACATTCAATAACTTTTTAAATTTAATGAGTTTTTAATTGTTCAAATTGCACAAAAGAATACCTTAGGGTTCAACCAATCAATTGTGACAGTTGTTTTGCATCTGGGTCACGAGAGTTTTTGGGCGTACGGGCTTTCCCGTTAGTAGTATGGTGTGTGGCCTCCACTTGCATCGATCAGCGACTGGCATCTTCTGGGCATGGATGCGTGGAACCGGTAGCCAAAGTCGACTGATGGTTACTCTGATGCACGTTTAGATGCCTGGCAATCTGACTTTGACTTTCGCCTGCGTGCAAACGGCCAATAGCAAGGTTCGTTAAATTTTATCGATAGAGACGGCATAAATGTCTGTGTGAAAATTAACTGAATTTTTTGTGTGTAGCGTTATCCTTTTATAGGGTTTCAGTTGCGTAGTCAGTGAATAGTGTTCACACCAAATTGTTGTTTGCTTTCACGTGCGCGCAACATGAGCTGTGGTCAAAAATTGCGTCATATACACTATTGACCACTGCGTTGTAACGATTACAAAAACGAACGCAATTCAGGTCAACACGTGCATGTGACACTGTAAAGAACATTTGAGGCTGGTTTTTTATATACCCTAGCACCAAATTTTACTTACAAACTCATAAAAAACGCGCCCTCGGATAGCTATGCGTTTCTTTTTTGAACAGTATATATATATATATATATATATATATATATATATATATATATATATATATATATATATATATATTTTTTATTTATATATATATATATATATATATATATATATATATATATATATATTCCTTCACTGTTTGATAATATTTATATAGCGTTGGTCAACAGGTAACAGTTGTCATATGAAAAATGTCAGTTGTCTAATCTCCGAAGGGTACCGGCCAGACTGGATATCTTCACGAAATGTTAGTGATATGTAGACTCATTAACTTGAGTATGTAATCCTGATTCATAAAATATGCTTTGGAGTCTGCTTCATAGAATGCGCTTAAGAGTGTGTTGCACTTGGTATAAATATGAGATTCAACTTTTGAGCTCTTTAGCTTGACTTCAGATAATATGCTTCCGATTGAGCTGAACTTGATATGAGTAATCAACTGTGAGCTTTAGCTTGACTCCTGTAGTAAGCTTTCGAGTGATTTGAACTAGATATAACTATGTATTGAACTTGTGCGCATGTGATAAATGTTGACGAAAAAATGCTGCGTCCCCCTTCTTGATCATGGCCGAGAAATATTCCTTTTTTAAAGTGAGGAAAGAAGAATGTCCTATGGCGAATTCTGCAAACCAAATGTCCGTTTTTGATATAACTTATTTCTGGTTAGACGTCAGACACGCGTAGCGGGTAGACTCAGACTTCTGACGGACTGAAGACACAAAAGTCTTCATTTATTCTACGTCTCACTATTGATCTCCATGATGTTAAATATATTGTGCATGCGAGTGTGTGCGTATGGAAGACTATGATGATGATTTAACAAGCTAGATGAAGGTGACGTATGAACTATTAATTACTTCCTATCAACCTATCATCTTAGAGGAAAATCTTCTGATTTTATTTAGTCATGTACTAGAAGAATTAATTGAAAAACTAGCTTTCGCACTTTTAGCCAAACAGCTAAGATAAATAACTAAAGAATAACAAAAAAGTATTAATAATCTGTATAAGATCTACTAACCTTTTCACTTCGCAAAATCCTTTAAGAACACAATACTCCACAGATATGAATTATTTTATCCACACTGAATTAATTTCAGGCTATGCTTTAGGGATTTCTCTACACCACAGTGTTGAAAACTGCACTGATCTCTAACGAGCTGTGCAGTACAATATATCGTTGGTTTAGTCAATGTGTCCGAGATAATCTAACGCCTCCCTCAACCAATTACCAGGCGTGCATCTTGCAACCCAGACCTTGGATCTCTCATGTCTTGTCAGTCTAAAAGTGGGTTGGGCAATTCGCCATCTACTTTCGTTCGCGTGGCCTCTCAGTCTTGATCAAGACCGCCTGTGTTTGCTAATTGGTCGGCTAGAAAAACCCACCCGTCCTCTGTCACAAATCTGGCTGTCCCTTGTCTCTTGCATGTAAATGCCTGGCATCCTTCACGAGTCCTTTTGTTGTGCCGGGCTATTGTTTGTTTAACCAGCCTGAAAAGACTTCTTCTAATGGGGACGTCTCCCAAAATAATCAATTTTTGTGTAATGACGACGCTCAAGCGCTATTGTGCCAATGTGGTGACCCATCGCTTGTATGGACCGCGGCCGGGCAATAAAGAGACTAATCTTTTGTGTCAGCCGCGCTCGCTTCAAATCATGCCCAGATGTCTGATTTTGATGAAACCAGATTTGTTTCACCAGATTTATCACGAGGCAATGTGGACTTCAAAAGATGATGTCAGATAGAGGACTCAATCAAAAGAATTTCTTTTAACACCGATGTAAGAACAAATGTGGTTCTATAGATTTCAGTCGCGAGTAATAAAGTTTACAGACGATAGATGAAATAGCAAAACGTGGGATGAAAGAGCATAAATGTGGGGGAAAATAAAACAAGAAAGATGTAGGAAAAGATAGAACGATAAGGCTTTGGCGCTCGTTTATCACACATTGTTACACATTTGTCGCACAACATGATTGAAACTCACGCACGTGTGCAGGCGCTCGCACATACAGTAATAACAGCAGAGTAACACGCACGTGTAAAAGTCTGTTATCATAATGTTTTTTTTTTTTTTATTTATTGCTTGCGGCTGCTTCTTGTAGCAGGGAGTGTACATTTTTGACACTTCACCAAAAAATTTAAGTTTCCGTAGCTTGTCCCGTTTCAAGAAAATCTCATAATAAATACATAAATGAGATCAAAATAACAAGCTAAAAATACTTTTGAGATGTTTGATACTTAAACATAAAGGGAAGGGGCGGAGAGAGCCAGTTTCACAAGTGCGTGTCAAATGATTTAAAGTATCAAACGTGATCTTTAATGTAATTACAATATATTTGGAAGTGTGAAATATTTTTAAGTTTTCTTAAATCATAAACTTAAAACGTTGAATGTGTATAACTCAATGAACGTGTTTGAAACATGCGTAGTTGTAGATCAGGTGGTCACAGTCCATTTTTCGTATATAAATGAGGACCTAATAGTGGCTTATGTTGTGTCCTCGGTGTATAAACATTTCATATAACGACGTAGCCTAGTATGTGGCACAGCCGTTTTTATTTGTAAACACAACATAATACACGTTCTCCTATCAAATTATACATTATAAAAACCTGTTATTTGAGAAAAGGTGAACACGAGCATGCTGTTGTTTCCCCGCCCCCCCCCCCCCCCCCCCCCCCCCCCGGGCCATGGAAACGATGTGTTTCTGGTAGAGTATCATTGCACGCACGTCTTACATAGAACTTTTCAAATCTGGTTCTAATAATAGCTCTGTTGGAGCAGCAAGAGTTGAGTAAAGAGTAAGACAATCGACGTCTCATAAACCGGCTCCGGCTATCCAAAAATGTAATAGGCAGTTTAGAGACGCATTCTAACATACATCTGTGCCGTAAATACGTATATCGGAAGCGTGTGTCTTTTTTTTTCTTTTTTTTTTAATCGGACAATTTTATATAACCTAAATGTCTTGTAATTTTTCAACATATCTCCTGTCGTCTGATCTTTACGCTGCTCCACATTTCACTGTACATTTACATTTAATTACTCTCACTGCTTCTCCAGACTTAAAGGTCTTTTATATTTGGACATGCGCCCTAATATAACCGACTAGGTTGAACGGGACGCGCCTCGCCAAAACGAGGCAAATTTTATTTAAAAAAAAAAAAAAAACTGTACATTTAGAATGTATCAGTTTCAAGGGCAAACATTGAAGGGCTGGCGCATGTGCAGATCAGAAATGTCTGTTCCATACATTTGTTTCACTAGTTAAACATCGTGAAAGATACGTTTTTTTTTACTTCAGAATGGAAACGAATCTATATTAAGTTTGTTAAATCGTTCATTTTGCAGTCTTCCGTGGCCATTTCTGAGCTTGTCAGTTATCATCCCTGGTCTAAATACATTAGATAGCCAAATAAATAAACGAATCACATAAATAACTTAATTAAAAAAACATTTCAGATGGTCGCCAAAAATGCCCCCGATGTGTGGGGAAAAAAAGAAGGGTGGGGGGGGGGGGGGGGTGACGATGAAAATTATAACCGGAAAGAATACTAGGATCATATATTTCTAGTCACCTTGAGAAGAACACAGCGCTCTTGTCGAAGGTGTATCACATCTGTCGTCGGTGCCGCAATGTGTTGGGTTAAAAGTTGTTCGATATTGCAGGTGAGATAAACAGTGTGCTAATTTGCTTACCATCGTCTTCTGTTCGAGTCCCGACCGTGTTAGTAATGGTAGGGGGTGTGTGTATGGTTACAACGTTTACAATGGAGTAACAGGTAGAATCGCTGGCAAGTGTAAGAATAATAGCAGCTGCATGTTCTACCACTCTGGGGTATTTGTATCAACCTTCTTCGTGCCATAAGGTGCATAGACATCATCCCATTGGTTTGGCGGACAACTGCATAGTAAAGTGCGTAATTTTTCTTCAATGTATGCGTACCGTTGAATTTATGAACGATAACCCCCAAATCATGTTCTTTGACTGTTTGTAAAGAATGCATGTGTGTTGAGTAATCGCAAACAGTAAGTACTATTTTACCAGTATCAAGAAAATAATGATAGTGATTAAGCTTTGTTAATTAGTGAAAAAATAATTGATGTGTTCTATAGGATATGTGCGAACTGTGATTATATTCATTTCCTCTCTCTTTGTGTGTGTGTTTGTGTGTGGAAAGAGAGAAAGAGAGAAAGAGTCATCATCATCTTCCAATACCATACTTAGTGGCGAAGTCTCACCCCAACTTCCTGTCTCCAGTACAATTTATCAGTTCTGTTGTTGACTTCTTTCCCTGTCACGATGTCAAACTGTCCAGTATTTGCTCTCTTTGTCTTCCTCTATCTCTTTTTCCTCCAATCTTACATGTTGTTATAATTTATTTCAGCTTTCTTCTTCTCATCATCATCTCAACCCGTCATGGGTCGTAGGGGTGCCATGGTGGAAGCTTCAGCAGACAGGGTCCTCCACTGCTCTCTATCCTCAGCAATGCGTACAAGTGTGGAAAAACCGTGCCCTTCCCATTCTTTGATGTTATTAGCCCAGGATTTTCTTTGCCTTCCTCTTCTCCGTTTACCTTCGACTGTTCCCTGGAGGATTGTTTTCGAAAGGGAGTCATGACGAGTTACATGCCCAAACCAGGCGAGCTTTCGACGTTTCACTACTGACAAAAGTGGTTCTTGGTGGCCTGCATAAGTATTTATTTTCTCTCTAACATAGACATTTGTTTTGTGCTCTTTATAGCAAATGCGCAAAGTTCTTCTATAACATTTATACTCAAAAGCCTGAATCCTTCGCTCCGTATCTGCAGTGAGTGTCCAGCCCTCACACCCATACAAGAGAATAGATAATACAAGTGATTTGTATAATTTGATCTTCACAGGAAAACTGATGTTACTTTTCCAGATCACATTCAGCCTTGTCATGGCAGCTGAGGCCATCTCAAGTCTTGTCTTGATTTCTTTACTTGATCTTCCATCACTACATATAGTGGACCCCAGATATTTAAAGGTATTAACTTCTTCTAACGTTTGCCCTTTTAACGTAATGTTGGTCGGAACATGTTTCTTATGGCTATTCACCAATATCTTGCTTTTTTCTATATTAATTTCCATCCCATACGTTCTTGTTACTTTCTCCAGTCTAGAGGTAAGGTCTTGAAGTTCTGATTCTGTTCCAGCTATAAGATCGATATCATCAGCAAAACGTAGATTGCAAGAGGTCGGCCTCCAATCGATATGGTTGTTTTATAATCGTAGAGAGCCTCCTGCATAATATGTTCTAGATATATATTAAAGTGCACTGGGGACAGGATACATCCCTGGCGAACTCCTACAGTTGTTTTGAAAAAATTCTCCAATGTCATTGCTTGCAAAAACAGCACTGCTTGCGTCCTTGTATAGTGCTTCAATGATATCTATGATGTTGGTATCAAAATTGAATTTTCTCATTATTTGCCATAAGCCTTCATGCCAGACTCAATCGAAGGCTTTTGTGAAATCGATGAAGTTATGGTATAAATCGCGTTGATGCTGGAGATGTTTTTCAATCAGTAATCTAATATTGAAGATTTGTTCTGAGGTACTTCTTTTTGGTCTAAAGCCAGCCTGTTCCTTGGACAAGATTTCTTCTGATTTCTGTTTTATTCTGTTCAAAAGTATCCTTAACATCACTTTACTTGGATGACTAATAAGGCTAATTTGTTCTGTAATTCTTGCACATTTTTAGATTTCCTTTCTTTGGTAGCGGTATTACTAATGACTGCGCCCACTCTTTTGGCCATTTTTTGGTACTCCATATCTTCTGGCAAATTGTTGTCATGATTTTTACTATATCTGGTCCTCCATATTTCAAGAGCTCTGCTATTATCCACACCCGGTGACCTCCCTCCTTTCATCTTCCTCTTCTTCCCGTAATATTGCTGCATTTCCGAGTTCCCTGTTTTCACACTTAATGTTGTTTAATATGCTATAGTCAGTGTCGAGTTTACAGTTATATAATTCTTTACAATATTCTGTCCAACTTCTCATTACAGCTGTTTTTTCATTGAGCAGAGCCCCATTGCTATCTTCTATGACAGTTACCCTGGGCTGGTGGGGTTTTGATAGTCTTGTTAATGTGCTGAAAGCTGCCTTGCTGTTACCTTTTATTAGCACCGTATTAATGGACTCACATTGATCAGCTACCCATTTTTCTTTGGCCTGTTTCATTTTCTTTCTAATATTTTTATTCACCATACTGTATTGCCATGCTGCTTCAGGAACCTCTTTCTTAACCTTTTTCATTTCCCGCCGTTTCTTCTTCTCATAACATGTCCAGAACAGTGGATTGCTTCTTTCTAACTTGTGAAATAAGTTTCCTTTGCGCATTAGACCCTCTTTTCCGGACATCCTCATAATTCATTCTTTGGCTGTCTATGGTATGGTTTTTTAACATTCTTCTGTAAAACCACATCGCTGTGGCCTCTAGTACTTTCCCTACTTGATTACTAACTGTCCATGACTCACTCCCATACGTCAGGATTAGTTCTATATAACACCGAAGAACTCTCTTTCTTACTTCCATTGACAAAGAATTGTTGCATAAAAAATACTCTTCTTTTTATACAGTGCTGAAATTGCAACTTCCATCCGTTATTATTAATGTGCCCAGGTATTTGAGTTTTTAAAACTGTTCTTTGATAGTGCTGGAGAAACCATTTTATTTTCAGACTTACTTCTGTCCTTTTTACTATTAAGGCTGCAATTTTCACTTTATTCACTACATTGTATCAACCATATTTCCTGCGCTCCTTTTATTATTAATGACTGTATCATGTATCTCAAATTATTTATATTAGGCCAAATGATATATCTGGCATTAGGGGTCATTACTGTTTTTGAACAGAACTGGTGACAAAACTGTTCCATTGACGTTTATTTTGGCTGATTCTTACAGTGCATTCATCAGAGAGAGAGAACCAGAGAGACTTTATTTGAGCACCCTGACGTCCTTTACTTCTGTCTTAAGACTTTTTACTCAATTAAGGCTAAGGATCCATTTTGTTTCACTTTATGTCACTATTGTATCAACCATTTCTTTTCCTGCAGCACATGTTCTCCAAATTTTCACTCTTTGTTTGCTATTAAGACTGTATCTCTCTTAAACGTATCTCAAATTATTTTATTATGTCCGCCAAATGATATATCTGGCACGTCCTCTAGGGGTCTCATTACATTTTCACTGTACAGATTGAACAGAACTGGTGACAGTACACATCCCTGCCTGTCTCCATTTTTTACTTGCTGAAACGTTCCTATTTGGCTGCTAAGTCTTACAGCTGCTGGTTCTTGACAGCACATGTTCATCATCAGAGAGAGAGAGAAAGAGAGACTTTCAAATTGTGAGCACCCTGAGCTCTCTTCTGTTAATGCTCGGTGTTGTTATATTTAGCCGTACTATTCTGGATAGTCTCTCTTAAGACTGTATCATCAACGTATCTCAAGTTGTTTATAATTATGTCCCGCCAAATGATATATCTGGCACGTCCCCTCTAGGGATCTCATTACATTTTCACTGTACAGATGTGAACAGAACTGGTGACAGTACACATCCCTGCCTGTCTCCATTTTTTACTTGCTGAAACGTTCCTATTTGGCTGCTAATTCTTACAGCTGCTGGTTCTTGACAGCACATGTTCATCAGAGAGAAAGAGAAAGAGAGACTTTCAAATTGTGAGCACCATGAGCTCTCTTCTGTTAATGCTCGGTGGTGTTATATTTAGCCGTACTATTCTGGATAGTCTCTCTTAAGACTGTATCATCAACGTATCTCAAGTTGTTTATAATTATGTCCGCCAAATGATATATCTGGCACGTCCTCTAGGGATCTCATTACATTTTCACTGTACAGATTGAACAGAACTGGTGACAGTACACATCCCTGCCTGTCTCCATTTTTTACTTGCTGAAACGTTCCTATTTGGCTGCTAATTCTTACAGCTGCTGGTTCTTGACAGCACATGTTCATCAGAGAGAAAGAGAAAGAGAGACTTTCAAATTGTGAGCACCATGAGCTCTCTTCTGTTAATGCTCGGTGGTGTTATATTTAGCCGTACTATTCTGGATAGTCTCTCTTAAGACTGTATCATCAACGTATCTCAAGTTGTTTATAATTATGTCCGCCAAATGATATATCTGGCACGTCCTCTAGGGATCTCATTACATTTTCACTGTACAGATTGAACAGAACTGGTGACAGTACACATCCCTGCCTGTCTCCATTTTTTACTTGCTGAAACGTTCCTATTTGGCTGCTAATTCTTACAGCTGCTGGTTCTTGACAGCACATGTTCATCAGAGAGAGAGAGAGAGAGAGAGAGAGAGAGAGAGAAAGAGAGAGAGACTTTCAAATTGTGAGCACCCTGAGCTCTCTTCTGTTAATGCTCGGTGTTGTTATATTTAGCCGTACTATTCTGGATATTGAAACCAGTGAGTGATGAATGACAACGGAAATGACACCAGCTGTACGAGCCTCCGTCGGTAGTAAAAAAAATAACAGGACAGCTGTCCCGGTTTGAACTGACGGAACCTATCAGAAATTGTATGATGGGAAAAAAAAACAGTTAGTGGTTTGAGACCAAGAGGGCACTCTAGAAGAAGATATACCAACAGCAAAATAAATATCAAAAGGCTGGAAATAGAAAATTAGGGGGAAAACAAGTGCGTACAAGTGAGAGGCATATTGATAATTGGAGAGAGATAAATGTAACTGCATGGAAGGTCACAGCTGATTGTTATAATGACCTTTTGAAATACTCTTCTTCTCTCCCCCCCCCCCCCCACCCCCTTTGTCTCTTTCACTCACTCGCGGTACTCGAGGATTAATGACAAAGTATCCACCACAATCTGTGGTAGACAGTTTGTTATCTTGATAATTCTGGTAATTGCATGACCAGCCATAAACCTTGTTACGGCCTGTTCAGACAATCATTTATGTTATTACGTTGGTGTTAAAATCGCTCGTGGTACCGGGGCCCGAAATGAGAACAGAAGAGTAACATTGTACCTAACTACATAGACGTCTGAGTCGACTAAGGACGGTTGGGTATGGGGGCCACCCTATGCTGTAGAAACTTTAAGCTAAAAAAAAACTTCAACAGAACTTGGATAAGCCAACCAAAGTAAATAACACTGACAAACAACATTTTCTTTCTTATATAAGAATAAGTGTTCTTGGGTCAGTTTCTTGCGCTGATTTCAAATTTGAAATCCGTTTATCTCTATCACATCGGGTTCTTAAGATATTTGTGAATAAATATACTTTTGGGAAACCATTATTTGCTCCGTTTCATTTTTAATATATAACTTATTAAAAATTAATAAAATGCAAAATAATTCTACTTTTTATACTGCTAAAAGATGCATGACATATGTTACGCTATTTTTCAAATAGTTACTGTATTTTGAAATAATTCTGAGCGAAATATGGCTTCTAGAAGTTGTAGAAATTCGGCTCTGTTCTGTTCTGTTACGTGTGCGGATATTTTACCGATCGTGTTCACCAGAAAAACTTTACACCATTACTAAAGAAAGCATATGAACTTTATTTCGATTCGAAAGTTGATGATGCAAATAAATCTTGGAAGCCAAATGCAGTTTGTTCGACTTGTGCAAATACATTGGCAGGTTGGTTACGAAAATTGCCGAAGCATAAGTCGATGCCCTTTGGAGTGCCAGTAATATGGCGTGAACCGACAAATCACGCTACTGATTGTTACTTCTGCTTGACAAATATCCATGGTTTCACTTTTAAAATTAGAAAGTCTGTGGTTTATCCAAATATTGAATCGGTTTCGAAACCAGTGCCTCATGATCCAGTCACGTGTCCGATCCCAGTTCCACCAGAACAATATCCGTTGGACGTGAATGTACCATCAGAAAGTGATAGTTTACCTGCTTTAGAAACTAATTCTGACTCGGATTATATACCGGTGAATGATGGTGTTCACTTAATTAACCATTCAGAACTTTCAGATCTAATACGTGATCTCGCTCTTACCAAAGGACAAGCGGAATTACTCGGTTCGCGACACAAAGAATGGACTCTTTTAGCACCCAATACTCCGATATCTAAATTTCGTCATAGACACAGAGAACTTGTTCAATTCTTTGAGATGGATGATGACATTTGCTATTGCAAAGATGTAAACGGTCTAATGGTGCACCTCGGTCATGAGCACATAGTCAACGAATGGCGACTTTTCATCGACTCTTCCAAGACTAGCCTAAAAGCCGTGTTATTGCATAACGGAAATTTATTTTCATCAATTCCAGTCGCCTACTCTGTTCATATGAAAGAAACTTATGACAATATGGCTATACTTTTGGCAAAAATAAAGTACAATGACTACCAATGGTGGATTTGTGGAGACCTAAAGGTCATTGCAATTCTCACGGGCATGCAGACTGGGTATACTAAATTTTGTTGCTTCCTATGTGAATGGGACAGCCGCAACAGACAGGAACATTATGCAAGAAAGGTGTGGCCTATCAGGGATCGTATGCAGCTCGGGCATAAAAATGTAATACACGAGCCATTAGTTAACAAAGACAGCATCATTTTACCACCGTTACATATAAAGTTGGGGCTCATGAAGAATTTCGTAAAAGCGTTAGATAAAACGAGCAAAGCTTCCACTTATCTTCGAGAAAAGTTTCCGCAAGTTAGCGATGCAAAGATAAAGGAAGGTATCTTTGTAGGACCTCAGATTAGGAAAGTTATTGCAGACAAACAATTCGAGAACTTGTTACATGGTAGTGAACTTCGCGCATGGATGGCATTCAAATCGATCGTCGATAACTTTCTGGGAAATCACAAATCTGTCGACTATGTGCATATTGTTAAGCAGTGCATAGATGCATACAGAATTATGGGCTTTAACATGTCCCTCAAAATTCATTTGCTCGATTCGCATCTTGACTTTTTCCCTGACAACCTTGGCGAAGTCAGCGATGAACAAGGAGAACGATTCCATCAAGATATCGCCGTAATGCAGTCACGTTATCAAGGACGGTGGAGTGTGACCATGCTTGCTGATTATTGTTGGATGCTTCATCGCGATATACCACATGCCATTCACCGACGAAAGTCGACTGCAAAGAAATTCAAGCCTACATAACTGTTATATTTCTTGTACGAATGATGTTGTAATACTGTATGCATTGTTAAAAAAAACTTCAATTGCTTATTTCTAGAGATCCCGACCTGATAGAGAAAAACGGTTTGCAGATTTAAAAACAGCGCATTAAAATTGACCAGAAAAATATAGAAATGTTAGAGAAAGAAAACAAAATAATTTTTTTTTTTTTTGTTAGCCAGTGTAATTTAACTCGGCGACCCAAGACTGCAGAAACCAAAAAGATAGTATCAAGGGATGGAAATTTGTCTCGGAGCGCATTATGGTTGTAAAACTAAAAGAAGGAGAAACCATAGTCAACCTGGTCATAGTGTATGGGCCAAATGAGGATGAGAGAGCAGAGGTCAAGGAAGAATTCTTCTAGCTGCTTCAAAAGACAGTGGATGACTGCCTAGATGAAATTATCATGCTCGGAGATTTCAATGCCAGAGTTGGAAATGACCATGCTAGATGGGGTGGAGTTGTCGGACGATATGGAGAAGATACTCTCAATGACAATGGAAAGCGACTCCTTAGATTCGGCAGTGAGCAGAATTTGATCATTACAAACACAAAGTTCCCCCATAAGCGCATACGTGCATACACTAGATGTGAACCAACAAAGAATGAGAAGTCAGTGATCGACTATGCCATAGTTAGGAGGAGCTCATTCAAATATGTCCGGGATGCTAGAGTCTGGAGGGGGCCAGAGATTGGAAGTGATCACTACCTGCTTACAATCAAAAGAACAACTGAAAGAGTTTCACAGCCTAGGAACTGCCCAACATCACGCAAGAAACTAAGTAAACGAACGGGAGAAATGAGCATTAAGACCTACAAGCTGAGAGAGCCAGAAATTAAGACCAGATATCAGGGGCTTATTGCTATAGCGTTGAGAAACACAGAAGAACAACCTGATGACTTGGAAACTCTCTGGTTTAAATGCAAGGACATCATAAATACAGCTGCTGCAGAAGCATGTGGTGGTCCGACTTGGGAACAAGAGAAAGAGGACACCTTGGTGGACAGAGGAAGTCAAAGAAAATGGCATGGAAACAATACTTAGAAGCTAAAAACACAGCAGGACAAATAGGGAAATATAGAGAATATATGACACTCAGAACAGAAGCAAAGAACAAAGGTGTTAGCAGCAAAACAGAAATCCTGGGAAGAATTTGGAGAAAAAGCTAGAAAAAGATGCGCAAGAAAACCAAAAATTGTTCTATTAGACCCTAAAGAACATGAGGAAGGAAAAACAATGCCCTCTCAAATTTATAAAGGGCAATCAAGGCAAATTGCTTACTGCCCCGAAGGAAGTAATGGAAAGATGGAAAGAATATTTCTCAGAACTCCTTGATGGTGAGCAAGGTCAAACATCAGAAATGATAACCACTAGCACAGAAGAGAAAACCAATGGTGGTGAAGATGACATAAAGATGGAAGAACTGAAGGCAGCACTGGAGAAAATCAAGATGGCCAAAGCAGCAGGGCATGATGGTATAACACCAGAAATGGTTAAGTACATGGGAGCATCAGGTGACCTATTACTCTTAAGGGTCCTACAAGCAGCGTGGTGCAACAAGGTCATACCAAAGGATTGGGAGATTGCCATCATAGCACCGATTTTCAAAAAGGGTGACAATCGACAATGTGGAAACCACAGAGGCACATCCCTTCACAGTGTCCCTGATAAAATCTACTCTAGAATCCTAGAGCAGAGACTCAGCTGCCTAGCTGAGCCACAATTGGATGAAGTCCAGTGCGGATTCCGAGCAAACCGAAGTACTCAAGACCTAATCTTCACACTCAGACAGCTGAGTGAAAAGGCCCTTAAGTATAAGCGTGAGATCCATCTTTGTTTCATAGATCTTTAAAAGGCGTTTGACATGGTCCCCTGGAGCAAACTTTGGGACTGTTTGACAATGAAGAACATTCCAGCACCTGTAATTCATGCTATACAGAGCTTCTACAAGTCTTGCAGAAATTATGTGAGGACAGCATGTAAGGAGAGAACAAGAAAGTATTCAGTGGGGTACTGGAAGATGAGACAGGTCTGTATTTCAGAGCTGGCATTTGCTGATGATGTTGTGCTGATTGCTAAATCAGAGGCACATCTCGAATCCAACCTGGAAGGAAGAGCTGGAGAAGTGAGGGATGGTCATAAGCAGCTCTAAAACAAAATCCATGGTGATATCACGAGAAGAAAGAGTACATCAGATTAAGCTGGGAGAACAAGTCCTGGAGCAGGTCGACCACTCTAAATACCTCGGAGCTATTATAGACCGAAAGGGAGGCAGAGAAGAGTTGAACACTCGAAAAGCAGCAGCTTGGAGACTTTTTCAGGCCATAAATCGAGGATTCCTCAGCAAGAGAGAGGTTGGTAAGAAAACGAAAATGGCTCTATACCGCTACACCTATGTCCCAGTCTTGACATATGCATGCGAGTCATGGGCAATGACCACAACCCACAAAAGCCAGATCCAAACCTCAGAAATGAGGTATCTGAGGAAGATGGTTGAAGTAACAAGAAGAGACATGGTCCGCAACCAGACGATACGTCAAGGCCTAAAATCCCACCCCCTGCAGACCCAAGTAGAACAGTCCCAACTAAGATGGTTTGGCCATGTCTGCAGAATGGGAGAAGATCGGCTACCACGACAAGCATGGGCAACAAAGAGCCAGGGATCCAGACCTCCAGGACGACCCAGAGTCCGCTGGGAGGACAACATTAGACAATCTTTGAAGGACCGAGGACTAGAATGGAATCAGGCCAGGAAGAAGACAGCCGATAGGATAGTCTGGCGCTCTCTCTTTCAAACCTTTACACCTCACGGTAGAAGGGGAACGACTAAGTAAGTAAGTAAGACCCAAGACTGAAGAAGGTCTCCATTAAGAAGGGAAAACTGAAAAGTCTAAATTGCCTACTTACCATTATTTTCTTCTGTGATATTCTTCATATTGGGCACCTTGAACGTTCGAACACTAAACGAATAAGGGGAAACTGGACAGAAAGCAGCAGTAATGTCAAATTATAAAATGGGACCCAAAGATGCAGCAACAGAGAATGCAGTCAGCGACCCATAGCTTCACTGCTTGCGTCAGGGTCAGCGAACCAGAGCTGACCAAGACCCTACTCCACCTCCACGTGGTGGCCCTGGAAACAGGCTGCATCACTGCAGTCTGGCTGAGAGAGTAGGGATCGAAGAGGGAAGGCAAACCCGGTCCCAAAAAATGCCGTGCTGAAGTCGGATGTGTCGGCCGAAAGGCGCAGATATCGCAGCTACGGCGTAAACAGACACAACGCAACCAACGTCCTTTTCAGGACGAACGAGGAAGAAGAAGAAATTATAAAATCAACATCCATGGACTGCCCGAAACAAGATGAAAGTGAATAGAAAGGATGAACAAGAAAACACTAAAAAATGACGCTGTCCTCGGAACATGAAGGAAGACTGCAGACCATAGTGAAAGTATAATTCTATCGCTGTCAAAAGAAACACAAAAGACACTTGCAGAATGGGAAGCAGTGGGACCCAGAATAATATGGGCAACGCTCGAACCACCAAGAAGAAAATAAAGATGGACAGCATCCAGTGTTATGTACAGTGAGGCGAAAAGTAATAATTGAATGAACTGGTGTTAAAATGGCCGCTGTTGTTTATGTGTACCTGTGGTGAATTGATTGTTATTATTGGTTACAATATTATATTAATGGTATCTGGTGTGAGGTCAGCTATGCAAGTCCCTGAGATTTATTAAATACAAATAAGTTTACAGGGTACTTGTCTGCTTCCACCCCGACCTCACCCGATTATATATCTTCCCCTACTGAAGTGTATTGGTGTGTGTAGGTTGTCTAGCAAGTGTCTAGGGTATATGCAATGTGATGAAGTGTATGAACAGGACAACAACTACACCTATTACTAATAAACAATGATTAAACAAGTCACTGGGTAAAGTTTGGAATGTAACTTATTTTTTTATAATTTATTTTCCTGTATCTAGTTATTCTTCTGACACAGGAATAATCAACTCAACATGATAATGAAATTATTTACAAGCAATTATTTTACAACTGTCATTTAGTCGGTGTTATCCCACAATTATTTATATGTCTCAAGCTGGTAAAATGTCAAGTATCTCTTGCTCCTAGAAAAGGGTACAAGTTTATTGAACGGGTTTGTTCCTCACTGTCTGATACACTATCTTTTGTGAAAACTGAGAGAGTGGATTGTTTGTGATATCAATTTCCCAGACAAGTCTTATCTGAGGTCTCTGGAACCAGGCTGGTTGAAGTATGTATAAACGCCAGCCTCCACTGCCAAGACACGATTCTGCTTCTATAGGTAAATCACTGTGTAGGCACTCAGTATTTAGGCCTCACTGCAGAACTTAAGGACAGGTGTTAGGTCACCTGGGCTCACTCGTAGATGAAACTCTGGAACAATACAAATGTGTCCCACTGTCATGAAATATTCTAATCCACATATATAAATTATTAGGTAAATATGAAGCCTAACAAATAAAATTAATAAAGAAAAGAGCAATGGAAAAATAACAGTGCTGTCACAAAGAATGTACTCGAAATCCCCCTTGTTTTCTGCTTCGTCTGCAAATTGTAACGCTTTCACGTTGATATAAAAGCTTACTGTATTATTGCCCGCCTTCTTCAATGAAACGTGTGCTGCATTTCTAAGAAAAACATTGAGACGTACTGCGTAATGACCTAAATTAATCCTAACATTAATTATACTGCGTTACCAAAACGAACGAACAGATGGACAAAAGGATAAAGAGAGAGGGGAGGGCTGAAAATCAGGAACGCATGCAACACGCTTCGCGCGATACACAAATGCTGCCATCACGCGTGTAAGACTACAAGCACTAACTTTTTTTCAGACGGACAGTGATAAAATACACTACCCTTTCCCAGAGTTAGGTTTATAAATCAAAAAAAACTCTTATTAGAAAAGATAACATTAGATGGGTTTACGGTTGAAAACATAACAGTAACCCAGACAGCACATCTTCGAAACAGGAGGTAGAAGAAATTGCATATTTTGAATGCAGCCACGTAGCTCCTTTAAATTTGTATTTTTGGGTTCCTTAGGGCTTGCTGACAAATAATATGTAAAACGTTACGCAAATAGTCCAGGAATTAATAAATTATACCCAAAATAAAATATTGGGGGTGCCTGACAGCATAAAATCATTTCTGCTCATAAGATTTTTTTTTTAACGTGTTTGAAAAAAATTTACGTTACAGAAATAGCCTACCATGTAAACTCCAAATTGATTGGAGCGCAACAAATGAAAGCCTAACCACGATTGGTCGGGCTATAAATACTATCTTGGTTGTTAGGGGAAACGGGGAAAGGTAACATTTTTTCAAACACTTGTCGAAACGGGGCTCATTGGTCAGACTCGCTGATATACACACTTGGGAGCGTTAGTTCGAAACCACTTGTTTAAATAAGATTGATAAAGCATCAGTGCGTTGAAGCCAGCTTATATTTGGCTAAATAAAAGCCTGGAAGATAAGCAGATGGGAATTTGTGCCAGTTTGTGCCAGAATTCATTGCTAATCAACGTATCTGTGTTTATTCGTATGAATTGTGGTAAGCTTGAACCATTCAATATCTTTTAATGAAAATTGAATGTGAATTGTTGATTTATGCCTGTATATATATGTGTAGTTCAGTGGCCAACGTGAGGTAAAGCCTGTAATGCTCCAGCCTGAACAGAGGGTGTCGGAGAGAAGTAAAACGGCATGGAATGGCCAAACAGTACACTGACACCTGGATGATTGAATAGAAAGAAATAATGCTGGAATTGCAGAGGCGTAGTAACCATTAAGAAGGGTAATACTGGAATAAAGTATTTCAAATGAAGCTGACAGTTGGCCTAATGCTCTGAACTCAATGTTTGTGCTGTGTTGTGATCAGTGTAACAAGAGAGTTTAAGTTAGTTATGAAGTAGAAGGTACATCCTTCTTGATTTCAGGGACAGTGGTCTTGATGGTACTGAGCAGCACCTAGTCAGAGCTTTGCTGAATCCAGTGTCGGACAGCATACTCCTTGGTCCTTTTAGCTATCAGTGAGGTGTCTCCAGAGCCCAGAGGAGAATTCGAGCAGAGGAGTCCTTTCCTGCCGCCATCACGCCAGATAAGCTAACTTGGCCAGCTGAGCTCAACATTATGTCCCCTCATCTTGAACTGACTTTGTAAAAATTAACATTAAGAGGGGAATTTACTTGTCTTAAAATCAGGAACTGTGAACATCTCCAATACTAGTCCCTAAAGACAAACTATTGAAGTCATGATGACAAATACCAACAGAGCTTGAACAAAACAAAACCAGTATTACCTCATTTTACTACTACACAACTGACACACATAGAACATTTTGTAATAATATATGTCACTACAATATTCATATTAAATACATTCTGTACATAACTTGTAATTTAAATTGATTGTGATTCCTGGTTCCCTTGTAGTTGAATCAGGACACATATTCATTCATGCCAGTAATGAATACATATTGTTATTTGAAAAGTTACGAGTGACTTCTTTAAGATATTCTCATAGAGTGTTATATGTATGTGAGTGTCACAGTGTTGTTAAGAGTAGTGGATTAAATTAAATTGTTTATCTGTCTGTTGTTGTGACTTACACTTCATCATACACATACCCTAGACACATAACGTAGTCATCACACTATTCCAGAATAATTCTGACTGAGATATATAGATATGTGGTAGCAAGTAAGGTTATCTATAATACACTACTCTTAATAGATATAGATACCTTCACAGCTGATCTCAGTCAGTACACTAAGTCCCTATAAATATTTATAACATCCCACTTCACCACATATATTGGGGTCTCGCTCTTGGGATTTTGAATCTTTCCCTATTAAAAATATTGGGGGTAATTCACTTCAGGGAATATAAGAATTAAAAGGTATCCTTGGGTGGAATTAAATAAGGTTGAGCTCACGGTGCCTGTGTTGTCCATTAGAGATTGAATTGTTGGTTAGACATTGTATAAATTTACATAATAGACAATGGCGGACCTGGCCAAATTTCGATCTGCTGCGGTTCAGACTGCAAAAGAGTTAGGATTAGATGGGCAAGTTATGGTTGCCTATGTCACGACGGAATGTGACAAATTTATTGAACGTGAAGAAAGAAGGTTTGAAGCCGAAAGAAAGTTAGAGGCTGACAAGGAAATTAAGAAGTTACAGTTTGAAGCTGAGGCTGAGACTAAGAGGTTGCAGATTGAGGCTGAGGCTAAGAAATTGGAGGCAGAAAGAGAAGACAAAAGATTAGCTGCAGAAAGGGAAGAGAGGAAATTAGCTGCAGAAAGGGAAGCAGGAGAAGAGATTACAAAGGGAACATGAGTTACGACTAAGGGAGTTTGAGTTTCAAGGCCATGCTCCTGAAAATGGTGCCAGTCCCTTTGCCTCTGATGCTACGGTTACTCAGGGAGCCTCAACCTCAGCTATGAATTTTCATTTAGATCATTTTGTTGAGAAAGACGATGATATTGAGAGCTACCTAAATAGGTATGAACTATTAGCTACCACGTATGGGTTAGAGAGAGAAAGGTGGAGCTTAAAGTTATCTCAGGGACTTCGTGGGGCAGCTTATGAAGTTTTTGCAAAAATGAGCAGAGGTGATCAGGAAAATTATGACATGCTAAAGCAGGCTCTTTTGTTAAGGTATGAAAAGAATGCAGAGTTTTTACAGGAAAAAATTTAGGAATGCTAAACTACTGTCAGGTGAAACCTATCACCAGTTCTCTGCACGAATAGAGACATACTTGGAGAAATGGACTTCTCTGGGGAAAACCCAAGATCTTAAGGAAATGGTCCTTATAGAGCAACTAAGAGAGTCCATGGCTCCAGACCTGAGAAAGTTTCTCATGGAACAAGGTGCAGAGAGGCTGGGTGAGTTGCTAAATGTTGCTGAAAGGTATCAAGCAGCTCAAGCAGAGGTAACAGGTAATAAAAAGAAACAGGTGGATAACTTTAGGGCACCACAGAACTTTAATAAATTTGATCCTAAGGATCAAAATAAAGGTAAGCACCAATTTGATAGGCCACGGTATGAAAATAAAAATAAATTCCCACAATTCGATGAAAGGAAATATAATGAAAGAAAATCTTTCAACCAAGGAAAAAGGTGGTGTAAGAATTGTCAGATGGACAATCATGACACTGACCGTTGCAGAAGGAAACCTGTATATATGGCAACCCTTCAGGTCAGGTCGACCTCAAGACAGGAGGAGGATATTATGTTAGATACCACTCCAGAAGAGATGAGGAAGGCACAGGCTGGGGATAAAACACTCAAGCCTTGTTTCAGAAAATTGTCAACTTGTCATACAACTCCAGGCAAGGGAGATTTTTACATGAAAAACAAGTTGATGTATAGGAAGACTGGAGCTAGATCCAAAGGTCAGGGACAACTGGTACTTCCTAAAAGATATAGGACAGACTTAATAAGGAGCCTACATGTGAAACCAGATGGGGACCATGAGAAGATAGGTACCATCATTCAAAAGGTGGCTCAAAATTATTATTGGCCCAAAGCAAGATGGGACATTGAGAACTTTGTAGAAAGGTGTAGCATAGCACATGAGGGAACACCCACAAGTGGGAACATGGATCAGGACCTGGACACGCCATGGGGCAAAATCAGGCCTGACAATAAAAGGAAAAATAGATTTGATAAAGTGGACCAAATGGAATGGGAAGCCCCTTTTCACGGACAAGCTTCACTTAACTGTTTTACAATGGCCACTATGCGGAGAGTGCAAAAAGATGTCTTACCCCAGGATAAGCCGAAAATCCCTCAATCGGACTTAAACAAACTGGAGGAGAAGATGTAGAGAGGAAATCTCTCATCAAGAATTTTAAGAGGGGAGACAGCCCCAAAAGAAAAATTGGTAGCGGTCGTTTTGTGAATGATAATTCTGGGAGGAAAAATCATCACTATAAAGCTTCGAGTGGAGGAGACCATACCGGTGCATGGACAAATAGGTCCACACAATTAAAGGTCCATATGTAGCTTTGTTAAGAACGTGGACTGATGAAAAGGCAGAGGAAAACATTACATCTTCATACCAATATGTGAATGAGCTGACCACTCGGTTGAAATCTGGCTGGAAACTTGCCAATGAAAATTTGAAACAAGCCAGGAAGAAACATGCTGCCTATTATAACAGGAAGGCGAAAGACAAAAATTTGGCTGTGGGAGAGAAAGTACTGCTTCTTTTGCCCGGGAGTCAGAATAAGTTACAAATTGGATGGCAGGGTCCATATACAGTTTTAGAGAAGGTGTCTAGAACAAATTATAAGATAGATAAGAAGGGGAAAGGAAAAATCTATCATGTGAATCTCCTGAAGAAATATTTGGAAAGAGAACATCAGGAAGAGACACACTTGTTGACCTTGTCCATCGCCATGGAGATGAAAAAGGAACCACTTTCATCATTTGAATATCCATTACACCCCTGTGAGACAGCAGCACAGGTGAAAATCAGTACACATTTAACGAAAACTCAGAAAGAGAGAGTGCAACAGGTTCTAAATAATCATGCAGAGGTGTTAACAGACCGACCAGGGCATAAAAACCTATTGGAATATGATATGAAACTGATAGACCCCACACCTGTCTGTATGAAACCATATTCGATTACGTTTGCTAAGGAGAAAGCTTTGAAGGAAGAGATAGACTATCTGTTGAAGGAAGGAATTATTTCGCACAGTGAATCTTCGTATAGTTCCGGTGTTGTACTCTTAAGGAAGCCCTCTGGAGAACATAGACTCTGTATAGATTACAGGAGACTGAATGCTATTACAGAAGGACAGGTGGATCCATTGCCGGATAAAAATCAGCTGTTTGCCAGACTAAATAAAGCTAAATATTTCTCAAAAGTGGATCTGAGTAAAGGATACTATCAGATTCCAGTAAAGCCTGAGGTTAGACCATACCTAGCTTTTAGTACCTCAGAAGGACACTATGAGTTTAATAGATTGCCATTTGGATTGAAGAATGCGCCTAGTGTCTTCTCTAGAATGATGAGAAAATTATTGGGTCCTCTGAATAATCCCTGTATAACAAATTTTATGGATGATATCCTTATAGCAACAGAAACATTTGAGGAACACATTGACTCTCTGAACATGCTGTTTGATCGACTTAGGGAGGCAAATTTAACAGCCCGACCAACCAAATGTTGCGTTGGATGTAAAGAATTGGAATTTTTGGGACACACAGTTTATCAGGGAAACATGACCCCTGACCCAAAGAATTTAGAGAAACTACAGAAAGCCCCGAGACCACAAACCAAGAAGGACGTGAGATCCTTTGTCTCATTATGTGGTTCTACCAGAAGTATATCAAAAACTTTAATTCCATATGTGCACCTTTAACGGAATTGACACGTAAAGGACTTCCAGATCGCATTACATGGACACCACAATGTGAAATGACTTACCAAGAATTGAAGGAAAAGCTCACAAGTAAACCCATTTTGAAATTACCTGACTTAAGTCAAGAATTCATAGTAAGGACGGATGCAAGTAATATTGGGTTAGGTGCAACTCTACTAAAGAAATCAGATGCATTGGATGGGGAATTAAGCCCAGTGGCATATGCTAGCAGAAAGTTGAATAAAGCTGAAATCAACTACTCAACTAGCGAAAAAGAATGTCTTGCAGTAATATGGGCAATAAAGAAATTCAATATTTATCTATATGGGAAGGCATTTAAGTTGCAAACAGATCACAAACCTTTATCGTTTCTAGCACAGGCTAAGCATGGGAACTCTAGGTTACTCCGATGGTCTTTACTTCTGGCTCCATATAATTTTAGCATTGAGTATATATCTGGAAAAACCAATTTGGGAGCGGATTTTTTAAGCCGCCATCCGTGTGATGAGAATCACCGTAAACCCCAGAAATAATAATAAATTTCTCTATGTGTATATAGAATAAAGGACTGACATATAATGTCTGTTTTAAGAGGGGAGGTGTCATGAAATATTCTAATCCACATATATAAATTATTAGGTAAATATGAAGCCTAACAAATAAAATTAATAAAGAAAAGAGCAATGGAAAAATAACAGTGCTGTCACAAAGAATGTACTCGAAATCCCCCTTGTTTTCTGCTTCGTCTGCAAATTGTAACGCTTTCACGTTGATATAAAAGCTTACTGTATTATTGCCCGCCTTCTTCAATGAAACGTGTGCTGCATTTCTAAGAAAAACATTGAGACGTACTGCGTAATGACCTAAATTAATCCTAACATTAATTATACTGCGTTACCAAAACGAACGAACAGATGGACAAAAGGATAAGAGAGAGGGGAGGGCTGAAAATCAGGAACGCATGCAACACGCGTCGCGCGATACACAAATGCTGCCATCACGCGTGTAAGTCTACATGCACTAATTTTTTTTCAGACGGACAGTGATAAAATACACTACCCTTTCCCAGAGTTTAGGTTTATAAATCATAACAGACTCTTATTAGAAAAGATAACAATAGATGGGTTTACGGTTGAAAACATAACAGTACCCAGACAGCACATCTTCGAAACAGGAGGTAGAAGAAATTGCATATTTTGAATGCAGCCACGTAGCTCCTTTAAATTTGTATTTTTGGGTTCCTTAGGGCTTGCTGACAAATAATATGTAAAACGTTACGCAAATAGTCCAGGAATTAATAAATTATAACCAAAATAAAATATTGGGGGTGCCTGACAGCATAAAATCATTTCTGCTCATAAGATTTTTTTTTAACGTGTTTGAAAAAAATTTACGTTACAGAAATAGCCTACCATGTAAACTCCAAATTGATTGGAGCGCAACAAATGAAAGCCTAACCACGATTGGTCGGGCTATAAATACTATCTTGGTTGTTAGGGGAAACGGGGAAAGGTAACATTTTTTCAAACACTTGTCGAAACGTGGCTCATTGGCCAATCTCGCTGATATACACACTTGGGAGCGTTAGTTCGAAACCACTTGTTTAAATAAGATTGATAAAGCATCAGTGCGTTGAAGCCAGCTTATATTTGGCTAAATAAAAGCCTGGAAGATAAGCAGATGGGAATTTGTGCCAGTTTGTGCCAGAATTCATTGCTAATCAACGTATCTGTGTTTATTCGTATGGATTGTGGTAAGCTTGAACCATTCAATATCTTTTAATGAAAATTGAATGTGAATTGTTGATTTATGCCTGTATATATATGTGTAGTTCAGTGGCCAACGTGAGGTAAAGCCTGTAATGCTCCAGCCTGAACAGAGGGTGTCGGAGAAAAGTCAAACGGCATGGAATGGCCAAACAGTACACTGACACCTGGATGATTGAATAGAAAGAAATAATGCTGGAATTGCAGAGGCGTAGTAACCATTAAGAAGGGTAATACTGGAATAAAGTATTTCAAATGAAGCTGACAGTTGGCCTAATGCTCTGAACTCAATGTTTGTGCTGTGTTGTGATCAGTGTAACAAGAGAGTTTAAGTTAGTTATGAAGTAGAAGGTACATCCTTCTTGATTTCAGGGACAGTGGTCTTGATGGTACTGAGCAGCACCTAGTCAGAGCTTTGCTGAATCCAGTGTCGGACAGCATACTCCTTGGTCCTTTTAGCTATCAGTGAGGTGTCTCCAGAGCCCAGAGGAGAATTCGAGCAGAGGAGTCCTTTCCTGCCGCCATCACTCCAGATAAGCTAACTTGGCCAGCTGAGCTCAACATTATGTCCCCTCATCTTGAACTGACTTTGTAAAATTAACATTAAGAGGGGAATTTACTTGTCTTAAAATCAGGAACTGTGAACATCTCCAATACTAGTCCCTAAAGACAAACTATTGAAGTCATGATGACAAATACCAACAGAGCTTGAACAAAACAAAACCAGTATTACCTCATTTTACTACTACACAACTGACACACATAGAACATTTGTAATAATATATGTCACTACAATATTCATATTAAATACATTCTGTACATAACTTGTATTTAAATTGATTGTGATTCCTGGTTCCCTTGTAGTTGAATCAGGACACATATTCATTCATGCCAGTAATGAATACATATTGTTATTTGAAAAGTTACGAGTGACTTCTTTAAGATATTCTCATAGAGTGTTATATGTATGTGAGTATCACAGTGTTGTTAAGAGTAGTGGATTAAATTAAATTGTTTATCTGTCTGTTGTTGTGACTTACACTTCATCATACACATACCCTAGACACATAACGTAGTCATCACACTATTCCAGAATAATTCTGACTGAGATATATAGATATGTGGTAGCAAGTAAGGTTATCTATAATACACTACTCTTAATAGATATCGATACCTTCACAGCTGATCTCAGTCAGTACACTAAGTCCCCTATAAATATTTATAACATCCCACTTCACCACACCCACTCAGCATCTAATAATCTCTCTCTTTCATTATTCTAACATGGCAATATCATCAGACATCAGTATGGTAACTAAACAATTAGTTAACGTTCTCAATTTGGTTGGTACCCCTTTCTTGATAAATGACTTTCAAACCACCGTTTGACATTTTCCTTGATAAAGGAAACATTTTACATTAATAGTCTGTAGTCTTGTACAATCACGGGGACTTGCTGAAGAAGACAGCCAGTGATCTTACCTGGTCTTATGTCATAAACACAACATTTTTTTCATTCATATTTACTTTTCTTTTCTCCCCATATGGCAGAGAGCCTGCCTGGCTTTTCTACACCAGGTTAATACTGTTTCCTAACAACGCTGTGAAACAACACAGAGTTTTGATGTTAGCTTCCCTCCAGATAAATGTTTCCCCTTTAAGGTTCATACAAATTCAATAATGCATACATAATAATGATAAAAATGACAATATATAAATGTTAATATAAAGGTTTTCATAATTACCGCAATCAAAGAAAATATTTATACACCAAGTTGTAGAATAGGGCGATATATGGTAACAAAATCCAGATCGCTGCCTTGTGCAGAATTAGCAAACAAGTAAGTACTCCTTCCTTGTCTTAAAACAACTTCTTTAGTGTATAAATTTTAGTTAACAAGTGGCCCCGAATACCAACTACTAATTGGTTTTATACAACCATTTAGTCTAGTTACACTACAGCCAATCAGAGACTGTTTTTTTTTTTAATGAATAGCGTTCCTTTTCAAATAAAAACTGACCTCAAATATTCAAATATAAGGACTCCTTCCCCGTTTACGCCCACCTACCTACGTTTTTACCCCACCTACCTACGTGGCGAAACTGAGAAAGATTTTCAAGTCTATCTGTCTTCTGTCCAACTTCTTTATTTCTTAATAGTTTTAAATACTCATTACTTACTTATTAATTCCCGCTGTTATCTATTTCACAGTCAGTACATAATTTATTCTTGTATGTCTTTCCAATTCCTAGTATCTTTTTATTCCCTACAATGCTTCAATTTTAAATTGGGTAAACACGAACCGTGACACTCCTTATCGGACGTTTTAACCTTAATTTTCCTTTTATTTTAAACTACCTTATCGGACGTTAATCCTTACGGCGCCACGTCAACATTGCGTGTGTGTATATATATCGTCTTGCTAAAACCAGCGTGTGAATATATGTCCCAGAACGCTGGTCGAGAAAAAAGGGGGTCTTTCGAACGCCCGTCATGGTATTAATGTTAAACCGCGGCAAATCGTTTAGGCCCTTACTTCGGTATGCAAATTGAAACGTGCTGTGGAATTTATGCGTTTAGTTTCTCACAGATTTCACTTAACACACCTCCTTTCCTAAAACATGCATTCACTGCAAGTTATTATCTGTGAGACAATTAGCGTAATAATAAAGTACTATTCCCTAGGTTTTTTCCTGATTTCCCTCACAAGCATGTCTACTCAGGAAATCCGCACCCACGTTTTCCGAACCGGGTATAGATTCGATGGAAAATGTATAAGGTTGGATCAATAAAGACCACCTTAATAAACGTGCATTTTCATGCTTGGCCTGAGATAAGAACACTAAAGGCTGGTGATCTGTTTGCACCACGAATGACCTACCATAAAGATAAATTTGGAACTTTTTTTGTGGCCCAGATCAATGCTAAACACTCTTTTTTCACTTGTTGAGTAATTTTTTTCCGCTTTGTTTAACTTGCGGCTAGCGTAAGCAAACTGGGGTTCAGTTCTCCATCCTGTGAGGTGGACCTCTGTAACAAAGTGGCCCCTAATCCTATGTTACTCGCATCCGTTCTCACCACAAATTCCTGACTAGATCAGGCAATTTCAATATCGGCTTGCTAGTGAGGTTATCTTTTAACTCTTGGTATGCCAATTCACACTGCGCTGACCAAATGATTTTTTCAGGTTGACCTTTTCTAGTTAAGTCTGTCAGCGGTGCACAAATAGAGTTTTAAAGTTCTTTATGTATTTTTGATAAAATCCATCATAAAGATACAAAAGACCTCACATCTTTTTTGGATTTGTGGCCTCGGGTGCGTTTTTTGTAATTTCTCCAGGTTCTTGGGGTCAGGGGTCATGTTTCCCTGATACACTGTATGTCCCAAGAATTCGAGTTCTTTACACCCCACACTACATTTGGTTGGTCTAGCCGTCAAATTTGCTTCCCTGAGCCTATCAAATAGCATATTCAGAGAGAGTATGTTTGTTCTTCGAATGTCTCAGTAGCAATAAGAATGTCGTCCATGAAATTGGTTATACATGGGTTATTCAGGGGATCCAATAACTTGCGCATCATTCTGGAAAACACACTCGGGGCGTTTTTCAAGCCAAATGGTAACATGTTGAATTCATAATGGCCTTCCGATGTGCTAAATGCCAGATAAGGTCGAACCTCAGGCTTCACTGGAATTTGGTAATAGCCTTTGCTCAGATCCACCTTAGAAAAATATTTTGCCTTATTCAGCCTGGCAAACAGCACATTGGTATACGGCAATGGATCCACCTGATTTTCTGTGATAGCATTCAGTTTTCTGTAATCTATACACAGACGGTGTTCTCCAGAAGGTTTTCTTAGTAAAACCACACTGGAACTATAAGGAGATTCACTGTGAGAAATGATTCCTTCCTTTAACAGATACTCAATTTCCTCCTTCAAAGCTTTCTCCTTAGCGAAAGGAATGGAATAGGCTCTCATACAGATGGGTGTTGGGTCTATTACTTTCATGTCATACTGTAATAGATTGGTATGCCCCGGCTTATCTGTTAGCACGTCTGTATGTTCAACCAGAACCTTTTGAACCTGCACCCTCTGGGCTTTAGTCAGGTGCTTACTGATCTTCACCTGTGCCTGTGTTTCCTCTGTTTTTAAGGGATACTCTTGAGAGGCGAGTGGTTCCTTTTTCATTCCTGTGGCTATCGACAAGGTCATGAGATGTGTCTCATCCTGGATCTCTCTTTCCAGGTATTGCTTTAGGAGATTCACGTGATAAATTTTCTCCTTACCTTTTTTTGTCGATGTTATTATTAGTTCTAGATATCCTTTCTAGAACAGTGTATGGCCCTTGCCATCCAATTTGTTAACTTGTTTACTGCTGACGGCCGTTAGAAGAAGGAGCACCTTCTCTCCCACATTAAGCTCTCTATCCTTAGCTTTCTAGTTAAAGTAAGCAGCATGTTTCTTCCTGGCTTGTCTGAGATTGTCATTTGCCAGTTTCCATCCAGTTTTAAGACGAGTGGTCAGTTCGTTCACATAGTTATAAGATGAGGTAACAGTTTCTTCTGCCTTCTAATCAGTCCATGTCCTTAACAAGGCTTCTAATGGACCTTTTATTGGCCTCTCAAATAACAGGGTTGCAGGTGCCATTCCCCGGTTTGAATTATGTGTAACTTCCGATACGACAAAAACAACGCAGCGGGCAAAAATTGGTCCCATGTATATCAGGTTTATTTCATGTGCCAGCTTTCTCAGGATAGAAATGAGAGTCCCATTGAACCTCTCCACCTGGCCGTTCCCTTGGGGATGGTATGGGCTACAATGAAAGTGCTTGGCCTGGAAGAGCCTGAAAACTTGTTTAACTTCTAGTCCGTTAGTTTTCCCCTTGAACTGAGAGCCGTTATCAGTCAAGATTTGGTGCGGGGAAACCTAACCTTGTGAATATGGTGTGAGTAATGCCTCTGGCCACATGCTTTGAATCTATAGATGACAGGGCTACAGCCTCTCCCCACATCGAACAAGTGTCAACCAGAGTGAGAGAATATAAACTGTTACCTCCTAGATTTTGGTTCGATGTGAGAGGTCCCACACAATATCCACTGCAACCCTCTCAAAGGGGTTCCCATATGGGCATTCTCCCCTAGAGTTGCAGTGGAGCAGTCCAATGCTTTGGAGCTACCCTTTGACACTCTGGGACAGGATTTCACATATCTTTTTTATATCTTCAGTTATCCCAATGGCCAGAGAAGTAATGACAAGCTATACGCTGTCCTGTGGCGCCGATCCCCATCTACCCTCTGAAAGGAATCGCGTGCCTTAGTTCCAACACTTTATTCCCATATGAAGTAGGAAGAACCAGCTGGCCATGACCATTGGATCCAGTTCCGGCCTTCCTATACAACAGTTTATTCTTCATATAGTAGTCTCCTTTCGTAGGAGGTGTATGGCACTTAAGTAATTTCTTAAAGCACGGGTTGAGTGGACATATCTTCCGCCTGTGCCTTCCTATCATCACTCCTCTGGATGAGTATTTATGGGTTTCATCCTCCTCCTTTCGTGACTGTGACCTGGTCTGCACTGTTGCCATGTTCACATGGTTTCCTGGGATTCCCCAAGAATACATAACGGAACAACACCCCAATATCAGAGGATAGATTGGGATACGTTTATCACACGGCTGCCTTGATTACTCCTTCCATAAATAGCGAGTGTTTTTACACAGGATTCTAGCAATGGGAAGTGTAAATGGTTGCTACGTCCTCTTGGTTGCGGCTTGGATCTCCACGGTTTCTGTGGTGTTATTGATCTGCTCGCAACCAGGTGAGAGATCACGAACTGAGTCATAATCTAAAACCTGTATCGTAAAGGCACCTATGGGGGACACCGATTACATACAACATCCTCACAAAAACTGGGGGTAGCGGGTGGTAAGGTTCCTGCTGTCCAAATAGGTTTAACCTTTTGTACCCTTTTCCACCCCCTCCCCCGTTTTCATTGCAGCAAAGTGTTAGGAGGTTTTCGAGTAACACATTGTGGTGTTATGATTATTTTTCTTGCACCACTTACAGGAACATGGAATTTTATTTCCCTGAGGAAAATGTTTCTTATCATTCAATTTGCGAGTTTCTGTCTCGTTTGGTCAAACTTGGCTTTATCATTATTAGGCTTTAGTGACCTTGTAGTTTACAATTTATCTCTGTGCTCAAATTTAGGTTGATTTTGGTTTTGTGGTGCTTTATTATGGGCCATGGGCTTCTTCTTTGAGCTTGCTAGCTCAGACGGGGCTGCGTGATAGCTCTCAGCCACATTTAAGATCTCCCCCAGGCGCTCAGCACTCTGTTCGGTGAGATATTTGCGCAGGTCTGGAGCCTTGGACTCTCTTAACTGCTCAGTCATAATTAATTCCTTTAAATCTTTGGGTTTTCCCCAGAGCAGTCCATTTCTCCAGGTATGTCTCTAGGCGTGCAGAGAACTGGTGGTAAGTCTCTCCAGTCAACAGTTTGGCATCCCTAAATTTTTTTCTGTTAAAATTCACTGTGTTTTTTCTCATATCTAACTAGAAGAGCTTGCTAAAAAGAAATACTTGATTCGTAGTCATCCTGATCATCCTTGCTCAGTTTGGCGAAGAACCTCATAAGAGGTTTCCCGATAAGCCACCTGAGATACCTTCATACTCCAACTCTCTTTCTCTAGTCCAAACATAGTAGCTAACCTTTCGAATCTAGATAAAAATGACTCAATTTCATCATCTTTTTCTACAAAATGGGTCCAACTGGAACCCCATGGCTGAGGTTGAGGCCAACCTGGCCTGCAGGCAGAGTCAGGAGGTGGATGAGCTTTTCCATTATCAGGAGCATGGCCTTGTATCTCCAACTCCCTTAGTCGTAGTTCATGTTCCCTTTGGAGTCTTTTATCTTCTCTCTCAGCCTTCAAGTCTCCTTTCTTCTTTCTTGGCCCTCAGCCTCAAGTTTCCTGTCCTCTAACTGCAGCCTCTTGATCTCTGCCTCCTATCAGCCTTTAATTTCTTAAGCTCCCTAGCATCTGATTAAACATAATTCTCTTTCTCCAGGTCAGCTAATCTCTCTAATCTTAGCCTTTCCATATACTTATCGCACTCTGATGTCACATACTGAATCAGAGCTTGCCCAT
This sequence comes from Oreohelix idahoensis, assembly GCA_024509875.1. Taxonomy (NCBI): domain Eukaryota; kingdom Metazoa; phylum Mollusca; class Gastropoda; order Stylommatophora; family Oreohelicidae; genus Oreohelix; species Oreohelix idahoensis. Next base: position 325,281 of record JAMPIV010011553.1, read on the forward strand.
CTAAATTCATTTCCTTTGCAGTCTGCACAGCAGCAGATCTGTATTTGTGGGCCATATCTGCCATTTTTACTAGTTAACAATATGAAATACTATCCACTACCTTAACTAATTAACCAACTCTAAACACAAGACAAATGGCAATGAAATCTTCAAACCACTCTCAGATTAATTTTTACTATTATAGTATTTTACAAATAGTCGTTGGCTGTACGGATGGGACTAGTTGACTCACTTAATGTAGGGTACTAAGAACTTTTAAATTTTAGCCCTATCTCTCGCAGCCCCCAATTAATGTTGGTGAATTGATTGTTATTATTGGTTTTACAATATTATATTAATGGTATCTGGTGTGGAGGTCAGCTATGCAAGTCCCTGAAGATTTATTAAATACAAATAAGTTTACAGGGTAACTTGTCTTGCTTCCACCCCGACCTCACCCGATTATATATCTTCCCCTACTGAAAGTGTATTGGTGTGTGTAGGTTGTCTAGCAAAGTGTCTAGTGGTATATGCAATGTGATGAAGTGTATGAACAGGACAACAACTACACCTATTACTAATAAACAAATGATTAAAACAAGTCACTGGGTAAAAGTTTGGAATGTAAAACTTATTTTTTTATAATTTATTTTCCTGTAGCTATCTAGTTTTTCTTCTTACACCGTCAGACGAGTTCTCATGATGAATTCGACTGTTGTTTGAAGTTCCTCTTTAACTCCATATAGCTTTGAGTTTAGTGTTGAGTCATTGGGCCAGTATATCTTTCTAAACTGGTCATACAGAGGACAGTCCTGTAGAACATGCTCAGCAGTTTGTTCGTTTAATCCACATGTGCACAGTGGTGAAGCAGACAATCGTAGCTTGTGCATGTGTTTATTCAGTTTGTTATGCCCTGTCCTGAGTCGAAAAATAGTTGTCTGTCCCTGCCGGTCGAGAGTGTGATAGTCGTCTTTGGGTTGGTTCTGTTCTCTTCTGATAGTCTGGATAGCTCTCTTTTTCTCAAAGTATGTGACTTCATTATCTTCTTGTTCACATTCTCCTCCCTTTTTTGCAAGTTTATCTGCCTTTTCATTTCCGGGTACACCACAATGAGATGGTACCCACTGAAGTATGGTTCTCTTTTTGGCAGCTACCTTGTTTAGTTCATTTCTCAGATGCGGGAGTTTACCACCCTTGAGAGCTTGCAGGACAGACAGTGCATCTGTGAGGATGACTACCTGGTGGCAGTCAGAGTTGGTGTTATAAATCATATTTGCAGCTTGCTCTAGAGCTTGAACCTCAGCTGTATAGTTGGAACAGAATTTACCAGTGGGAATGTGCCTAGTCTCATAGTGGTTGTCAGGATATGAGATAAAGATACCGGCACCTCCATTCCTAACAGCATTCGTTGCTGATCCATCTGTATAGGCATGTATCCATGATTGATCGGGATAGCTTTCTTGGATCATACTCAATGTAGCAGTTCGTTTTTGCAGATCATTATACTCACATCCACTTGTGAGACCACTGACTGTTGTATTAATTTGGAGGGCACTGCTGGCCTGCTCCCATGGTACAGGGTATAGGGTGGGCTTCAGTGGTGTTGTCTTCATGGATAGGTCTTCTTGATGCTGTCTTATAAGTCTTTTCCCCCGATGCACAAAGCTGCTACGCTTTAGACGTCCCAATGCCAGATCATCTAGTCTTGCCTTCATTGGGTGCATTGGCATACTGTTGTACTTTTCCATCTGGATCATGGTTTTTGTGTCTCTTCTATGGGACAATGTCTGTAATCCAGCAACCTTCTGCATCTCTGTTATTGGTGTAGTTTTCATGGCTCCTGTAATGAGCCTGAGAGCTTGATTTTGCACCTTGTCCAAAGACTGCAGATGTGAGTTAGCAGCTGATGACCATGCTGCTGAGCTAAACTCTAAGTGTGGTCTTATTACTCCATTATAAATCTTCTTTAGATTTCGTTCATTTGCTCCCCAGTTGGTACCTGCTAATTTTCTGAGTATGCCTAGTCGTCTTCGGGCCTTTCCTTCTGCATTTTCAATATGCTTATTCCATGTAAGCCTTTGGTCAAATGTCACCCCAAGATAGGTGGGGTAGCTTTCTTCCTTGATCACGGTTGTCCCTAGGTGTATGTTAGCTGATTTGTCCTTGGGGGCGAGGGGAGAACAGTGTTGTGGAGGTTTTGTCTGTGTTTATTGTGATAAGCCATTTCTCTGCCCATGACACTAGCATGTCTGCTGCCCGCTGCATTCTAAATTTGCTTGATGTAAAAAGGAAGAGTGTTGGGGGAAAAATTACTCCTCCTTGAGGGTACCCCCCTGATGGGTAGCAACACTTTTCTGCTGGTTTGAAATGTCAAGTAAAATCTCTTGCTCCTAGAAAAGGGTACAAGTTTATTGAACGTTTTTGTTCCTCACTGTCTGATACACTATCTTTTGTGAAAACTGAGAGAGTGGATTGTTTGTGATATCAATTTCCCAGACAAGGCTTATCTGAGGTTCTCTGGAACAGGCTTGGTTGAAGTATGTATAAAAACGCCCAGCCTCCCCACTGCCAAGACACCGATTCTGCCCCATAGAAAAAAAAAAAAAACTTTTTTTAGGAAAAAGGATTAAACCTCACTGCAGGTTTTTTGGTTTTTTTTTTTTTAGGGTAGGTCAACTGGGCTCAATTATAGTTGAAATCTGGACAATACAAATGTGTCCAAT